>JARPMJ010000303.1:0-302500 GCA_033366665.1 Phoxinus dragarum
AAGTATCTAAACTTCTCCTCTCCAGTCACCCCACCACCTGCCCTCTAGATCCCATCCCCTCACACCTTCTACAAGCCATTTCTCCCACACTTCTACCAGCAATCACACACATCATCAACTCATCCCTCCACACTGGCACGTTTCCTACAGCATTCAAGCAGGCTCGGGTAACTCCACTGCTTAAGAAACCCACATTAAACACATCACTCTTAGAGAATTACAGACCTGTCTCTCTCCTACCATTCATTGCGAAAACACTTGAACGAGTTGCCTTCAACCAAGTAACATCCTTCCTCTCTCTGACCAACCAACTAGACGTAAACCAATCTGGCTTCAAGAAAGGGCATTCAACCGAGACTGCATTGCTGTCAGTCACAGAAGCCCTACGGATCGCAAAAGCTGCCTCCAAATCATCAGTTCTCATTCTCCTGGATCTGTCTGCTGCCTTCGACACCGTGAATCATCAGATCCTCCTGTCCACCCTCTCATCACTGGGCATCACAGGAACTCCTCTCCACTGGTTTGAGTCCTATCTCACAGGTAGGTCCTTCAGGGTCGCATGGAGTGGCAAGGTATCCAAAGAACATCAACTGACTACAGGGGTTCCTCAGGGTTCAGTTCTTGGACCGCTCCTCTTCTCCATTTACACCACATCACTGGGACCCATCATACAGGCACATGGCTTCTCTTACCATTGCTATGCTGATGACACCCAGCTCTACCTCTCATTTCCACCTGATGATCCCACAGTAGCTACACGTATCTCAAGCTGTCTGGCGGACATCTCGGCGTGGATGAAGGAACATCACCTGCAGCTCAACCTGGCAAAGACTGAGCTTCTCGTCCTCCCTGCCAATCCGTCCCTACAGCACGACTTCACTATCCAGCTAGATTCAACTTTAATCACCCCATCAAGGTCGGTCAGAAACCTTGGAGTAACATTTGATGAGCATCTGACCTTCACAGACCACATCACAAAGACAGCTCGATCATGCAGGTTTGCACTGCACAACATCAGAAAGATCAGGCCCTTCCTAACTGAGCATGCAACACAACTTCTCGCCCAGGCCTTGGTTATCTCTAGGATTGATTACTGCAATGCTCTTCTGGCTGGTCTTCCATCATGTGCAATTAAACCTCTACAAATGATCCAGAATGCTGCAGCCCGTCTTGTCTTCAACGAGCCCAAAAGGGCCCACGTCACTCCTCTGTTCATCTCTCTGCACTGGCTACCACTCGCTGCTCGCATCAAGTTCAAGGCATTGACGCTTGCTTACAGATCGACCACAGGCTCAGCTCCCTCCTACTTTCACTCGCTCCTACGAGTCTACATCCCTACCAGAAGCCTGCGATCGGTCAATGAGCGACGGCTCGTGGTACCATCACAGAGAGCCACAAAATCACTCTCCAGAACAATCTCATTCACGGTTCCTTGCTGGTGGAATGATCTCCCTACCCTCGTCCGGAATGCAGAATCCCTGACCACATTCAAAAGACAACTGAAAACTCATCTCTTCCGTGAGCACTTGACATAAAAAAAAAAAAAAAAAAAAAAAAAAAAAACCCTCTCCTTTACCCTCCCTTGTTTTGGCTTATGCTACTCTGAGCAATGCCAGAACTTTGTATTTTGAGCACTTCTTGCGTTATTTTTTCTTCACGATGACTCGCTTGTTGTAGTCCTCAGTTGTAAGTCGCTTTGGATAAAGGCGTCTGCTAAATGACTAAATGTAAATGACTAAATGTAAATGTGTTGACAGAACCGGGCTAATATGGTCATACTTCCTAGATCTGGTAAGAACTCTAGCTGCTGCATTTTGGACAAGCTGTAGTTTGTTTATTAAGCGTGTCGAGCAACCACCCAGTAGAGCATTACAATAATCTAGCCTTAATGTCATGAACTAATTGTTCTGCATTTTTCAATGAGAGCATATGACGTAATTTAGATATATTTTTTAGATGAAATGATGCGGTTTTACAGATACTAGACTCATGACTTTCAAATGAAAGATTGGTATCAAAGAGCACACCCAGGTTCACAACCGACGACGAGGACTTGACAGAGCAGCCATCGAGTGTTAGACAGTTTTCTAGGTTATTACGTGAGGGTGTTTTATGTCCAATAATTAGAATCTCTGTTTTTTTTTTTTATTAAGTAGTAGGAAATTGCGAGTCATACAGTTTTTTATATCTGCTATCCATTCCGTTAATTTTTGTGAATTGATAAGTTTCATCCGGGCGTGAAGAAATATAGAGCTGAGTATCATAAGCATAACAGTGAAAACTAATGCCATGCTTGGCATAATCTCAATGACAAAGATGAATTAAGGATATTAAGAAGAGGATCTATGACCTCTGGAAGCATCTCTTTCAGTAGCTTAGTCGGTATAGAGTCTAACATACATGTTGTTGATTTAGATAATTTAACTAGTTTAGAAAATTCTTCCTCTCCTATAACTATGAATGAATCAAATTTTTCGTCAGGGAGACAACAATGCACTGCCTGATGCAAAACTGTCGGAAAAATTTTTTTCCTGATATTATCAATCTTGTAAGTAAAGACGTTCATAAAGTCATTACTGCTATGCTGCCTGGAAACGTCTCAGCTTGAAGCTTTATTTTTCATTAGTTTTGCCACTGCTTAAAATAAATACAGATGGTACTCAACCAGAATAATACTTTTAAAATTGCCGGTCTGTATTTGCTGCTTTTGACCGCTAAGAGGCGCTACAATCGCAGACTTTGAAAAGTGTCAGTTTATTCTCTCTATTGCGTAATCTGCCAGAGAGTGATTGAAATGTGGTACTAGCAGATCAATTTAAGTGAAATGTAGTTCCCTATCAGTCGGTCACTACTACGTAGGTCGTGACCGACCAATAGGAATCTCGCTAGAGAGCCGATCTACTTCGAGTGAAACTAAACGAGCCAATACACATTGGCGTGCAATCATTTGCATCAGCTGCGCAGCCTCGCAGCGCGGGTATATAACGAGCAGCTGGTGATTGCACTGTAGCTTTTTGCTTCGGAGCCAACCGATGCTGTTTAATCAATCTAATATTGAGTGATCAAACAACGAGCAAGCTCTTCAGGAAGATCTCTCGTGTCTGGTGCGGGCGATACAGCGCGGCAGCGGGGTCGACTTTATTTTCTCTTTTTGTGTTATTAAGAAAAAAAAAAAAAGCTGTTTTCACAGCTGGTAACGGTGCGCCAAGAGCGTTAAATAGCCGTTCTTACGGCTGGTAAGACCGCCGTGAAGAGAGACAGCGCACGACAGGTTGCACATTCCTGTCTGTGTCCGCTGCGACCGTTCCCCTGCGTGCTTCAGTACCAAGAAGAGCATTCACCTGAAAGAGCTTACATGGGTGTGAGTTGCGTCTTTCTAAAGATGACATTCCACCCGTGTGTTTCTGGTTGCGGTCGTTTCCTGTCCTCACTGACGGCCACGATCACTCTCTCGCATGCCTGGGAAACATGTGAGACTGTGTTCGTGGGTGGTTCATGTTTTCACGGGAACATGACCACGTCGGCACGCCGGTTGACTCTGCTTTCTCCGGAAAGCTTGAGTCCCCACTGTTGTTGGCCAGCCGCTGCTTGTGTGTGAAAGCACAGCTGCAGGTCTGCTCGACACTTTGGGACACCAGCGCCCTCCCTGGTGGCCACCAGGAGAGGTCTACTTCAGTAGAATAGCTTGGGTGATTCTGAGAGCTGAGGGCTTCTCCTTCGGGGAACCAACCCCCTAGGGCCCCTCCCTCTCTAGCGCATCACAAGCTGTGCAGCTTCTGGATGAGATTGCTGGTCCTTCAAAAAAAAAAAAAAAAAAGATGGAGGAACCTAGCGTTTCATTCAAGGCTCCAGCTGAGGGCAGATGTCGATTGCTACATCGGAGAGAGGGGCTGTTTCGTTCTGGAAATGAGGATGATGTTAAGTTCCCACTGTAATAGTGTGTGTGCTTATGCTGAATCAGTTTCAGAGCGGACAGCCATGCTTTCCCGGGTCTTTCTCGGACGTGCATTGAAAACTTAGCAGTATGGAGCTATATTGGTGCCAAAAATATGGAACGCCAAAAGTGCCAAAATTCTGCATAAAGTTTTCACCTCTCTCACTACCCTCGATGGTGGGGTGGTTGTGCCTCTGGCAGGCCACCTCTACCCTGCATGCGAGGCCAAGGCACTCTTATTGCACGAGGGTAGTTCTGAGCCGGGGTTGAGCTGCGCTTGTCGACTGACCGTGTTCAAGTCACAGTGCTGGCCCTCGATCAGACGATGTCCACCTTGGTGGTCCAGAAACCCCCCTGGCTGTCCTTGTAGAGGTGTGAGAGCTCGTCAAAGTACGCTTTCTCGATGCTCCATCTCATAAGGTGGCCTTTTCAGCGACACTGTTGAGAACTGGCCCAGCAGTTCTCCACAGTCAGCAGCAGACTGTAGCGGTTCCCCTGACGTACCACCAGAGTACCTCGTGGGCTGCCCCTCAGTCTACTCGTCGCCAAGGGTGTCATCCCCTGCAAAAAAGAGGAAAACTCCGGCACAGCCTGCTCTACTGTGTCCGCTGCAGGAGGATGACACCACCCGTCTCAACCACTGTTTAAGTGGTCGGTGAAACAATCACTGGAGACGGGTGACCCGGAGATGGGTGGAGCTGCTCTCTCCCAGTAGAGGGCTGGGAAACTATTCTTTTGAGTCAAAATTCTGTTCCACCACTGAGTCACAGTGGTTCCCAAATTCTCAAAAAAAAAAAAAAAAAAAGAGAGCAGATCCTCTATCTCTGGGTCTGAAGAGGGTCTGGAGAGTAGTGGGAGGAGAAAATCCTCACCACCCTCATCCGCCTCTTCTGTCGCCAGCGGGCAGCGCAGTGTGTGGTTCGAGAACGCAACCAAGCCGCCTCCTGCACCTCCTGCCTCGTGGAACCAGGTAAGTGCTGCACAGCACACTTAGACCACGCTACGGACCGCCTCCCCAAGAGAGAGCCTCCCGGGCCGCGTCCCTGTGTTCCACCTCGCTGCCCCACTCCGGGTACGCCTACGGTCCCTTTGGTCCCGCTTGTACGGTCTCTGCGAGCCTGGTTAGCGCTCCCCAGTCCGTCTCGCTGGCTCATTCGGACCATCAGGCTCGGCTATGCGATTCAGTTCGCCCGGTATCCCCCCAAGTTTCGGGCCATCCACTCCACTACAGTGAGAGCAGCCGATGCCCATGTCTTGCGTGCGGAGATCGCAGTCCTACTGGCGAAGGACGCGATAGAACCGGTCCCTCCAGCCGATATGGGGTCAGGACACTACAGTCCCTACTTCATTGTACCCAAGAAAGGTGGTGGGTTACGACCGATCTTGGATCTGCGAGTTTTGAATCGGAGCCTCCACAAGCTACCGTTCAAAAGCTCACGCAGAGACGCATTTTCAGATGCATCCGTCCCCAAGATTGGTTTGCAGCGATCGACCTGAAGGACGCGTACTTTCATGTCTCGATTCTTCCTCGACACAGGCCGTTTCTGCGCTTTGCGTTCGAGGGTCGAGCATACCAGTACAAGGTCCTGCCCTTCGGGCTGTCCCTGTCTCCCCGTGTCTTCACGAAAGTCACGGAGGGGGCCCTTGTTCCCATGAGAGAACAGGGCGTTCGCCTCCTCAACTATCTCGACGACTGGCTCATACTGGCACACTCTCGAGATCAGTTATGCGAACACAGGGACCTCGTGCTCAGGCACCTCAGCCAGTTGGGCCTTCAGGTCAACTGGGAAAAGAGCAAACTCGCCCCTGTGCAGAGGATCTCTTTTCTCGGTATGGAGTTGGATTCGGTCGCACAGACAGCGCGCCTCACAGAGCAGCGTGCCCAGTCGGTGCTGAACTGCTTGAACATGTTCAAAGGCAGGACGGCGGTCCCACTGAAACTTTTTCAGAGGCTCCTGGGGCATATGGCAGTGGCAGCAGCGGTAACCCCGCTCGGGCTGCTACATATGAGACCGCTTCAGCACTGGCTTCACGGCCGAGTCCCGAGATGGGCGTGGCATCACGGCACTCACCGGGTGGCAATCACACCGGCGTGCCGCCAGACCTTCAGCCCGTGGTCAGATCCCTCGTTCCTACGGGCAGGAGTGCCCTTGGAACAGGTGTCCAGGCATGCTGTGGTATTCACAGATGCCTCTGCCACCGGCTGGGGCGCCACGTACAACGGGCATGCAGTGTCAGGGGTGTGGACGGCTCCCCAACTGCATTGGCATATCAACTGCCTCGAGTTGCTAGCAGTACATCTCGCTCTGAGCCGCCTAAAGAGGCCGCTACAGGACAGAGACGTGCTGGTCCGTATGGACAACACAGCGACCGTTGCGTACATCAACCGACAAGGTGGTCTACGCTCCCGTCGCATGTCGCAACTTGCCCGCCATCTCCTCCTCTGGAGTCAGAAGCATCTGAGGTCGCTTCGAGCCATGTATGTCCCCGGTGTGCTCAACCGCGTGGCCGACGAGCTATCACGAGCTGTGTTCCCGGGAGAATGGCGACTCCACCCCCAGGCGGTTCAGCTGATTTGGAGAGAGTTCGGGGAGGCTCAGGTAGACCTGTTTGCCTCCTCAGAAACCACCCACTGCCAGCTGTTTTACTCCCTGACCGAGGGGAACACTCGGCACGGATGCACTGGCACACAGCTGGCCCCGGGGCCTCCGCAAATATGCGTTCCCCCAGTGAGCCTACTTGCACAGACCTTGTGCAAAGTCAGGGAGGACGAGGAGCAGGTCCTTCTGGTGGTTCCCTAATGGCCCACCCGGACTTGGTTCCCAGAACTCATGCTCCTCGTGACAGTCCCTCCCTGGCCCATTCCTCTGAGGAAGGATCTTCTGACTCAGAGACGGGGCACCCTGTGGCACCCGCGTCCAGACCTCTGGAAACTCCATGTCTGGTCCCTGGACGGGATGCGGAGGTTCTAGGTGACTTACCCCCAGAGGTACTTAACACCATCACTTCTGCAAGGGCACCGTCCACGAGATGTGTGTACGCCTTGAAGTGGAACCTGTTCGTCGAGTGGTGCTCTTCTCGCCGAGAAGACCCCCGAAGATGTTCGATAGGGTCCGTGCTTCCTTCTTGCAGCAAGGGTTGGAGCGAAGGCTGTCTCCCTCCACCCTCAAAGTACATGCTGCCGCTATTTCAGCTTATCACGACCACATAGATGGCAGAACAGTTGGGGAGCACGACCTGGTCGTCAGGTTCCTTACGGGGGCGAGACGATTAAATCCTCTTCCCCCCCCCTCCATACCCTCTTGGGACCTTTCCCTGGTGCTTCGAGCACTTCAGGATGCTCCCCTTGAGCCATTGCAATCAGCAGACTTAAAGCTTCTCTCCATGAAGACTTTGCTGCTGGTTGCACTGGCCTCTGTCAAGGGGGTAGGGGACCTGC
The DNA here is from genome assembly GCA_033366665.1 of Phoxinus dragarum. Lineage (NCBI taxonomy): Eukaryota > Metazoa > Chordata > Actinopteri > Cypriniformes > Leuciscidae > Phoxinus > Phoxinus dragarum. Next base: position 7,374 of record JARPMJ010000303.1, read on the forward strand.
AGGCATTTTCGGTCGACGAATCGTGCCTAGAGTTCGGGCCGGGTGACAACCATGTTGTACTGAGACCCCGGCCTGGCTATGTGCCCAAGGTTCCTACCACTCCCTTCAGGGACCAGGTAGTGAACCTGCAAGCGCTGCCCCTGGAGGAGGCAGACCCAGCCCTGGCTTTGCTCTGTCCCGTTCGCGCTCTGCGTATGTACGTGGACAGAACTCAAAGCGTCAGGACCTCAGACCAGCTCTTTGTCTGTTACGGAGGCCAGCAGAAGGGAAGGCTGTCTCCAAGCAGAGGATGGCCCACTGGATAGTGGATGCCATCGCCTTGGCTTACCAAGCTCAAGGCGTGCCCTGCCCGCTTAGGTTGCATGCACACTCCACGAGAGGCGTTGCATCCTCCTGGGCGCTGGCACGTGGCTCCTCGCTAACAGATATCTGTAGAGCTGCGGGCTGGGCGACACCTAACACGTTCGCTAGATACTATAGCCTACGTGTAGAGCCGGTCTCCTCCCATGTTCTCACCCTAGACGGGTAGAAGCACTGAGAGGCCCGGCTCTGTCGGCTTGCTGCACCCTACTGTGCACCCTTATTCTCCAGTGTGAAAAACCTGTGAGTCCTCCAAACACCCTCGGGCCGGACATGGCGGAGCGTCCGGTGCCAGGCCTGTATCCGCTGAATCCTTGAGAACCGGATATAGGCTGGGTCCCATATGTGTGACCCTACGGGGATCCCATATGTGTATATTCTCCACGGCTGCTCCTAAACGGAAGCCCGTGTCTTCCCTTGGGCTAAGTCACCCATTACTCATATGCTGTACAACCCTCGGGTTAGTCCATATGTTATCTCCACTTAACTCCTTGAGAATGTGGCTTCCGCAGCGTTCCCCTCCTTCAGTTCGGGCACGCTTCCCAGTGTTATCCAATAATCTCACTGTATGGGTTATCACGGAACAACAGTGACAGGTTCACTCTGTGTAAGCCGCCTCCTATCGTCCTTCCAGGCAAGAAGGTGTAGAGGCTTGCACAGGGCGCTGGATGGGGTGCAGAAGCTGTGGCGCTTTGGTAGGGATTCCTATTGGTCGGTCACGACCTACGTAGTAGTGACCGACTGATAGGGAACGTCTCGGTTACGTATGTAACCCTCGTTCCCTGAAGGAGGGAACGGAGACGTAGGTCCCGTCGCCACATCTGCTGCCGCCCGCCGGGGCAGCCAGCTTATCGGCTTGGCTCCTCAGCAAAAAACTACAGTGCAATCACCAGCTGCTCGTTATATACCCGCGCTGCGAGGCTGCGCAGCTGATGCAAATGATTGCACGCCAATGTGTATTGGCTCGTTTAGTTTCACTCGAAGTAGATCGGCTCTCTAGCGAGATTCCTATTGGTCGGTCACGACCTACGTCTCCGTTCCCTCCTTCAGGGAACGAGGGTTACATACGTAACCGAGACGTTAAATGAATTCATATAATCACAAGACTGAAATTAATTGTAATACATAATAAATATGAAAAAATTTCAACACAAAACATTGCAATAGAAAAATATTACGTTACATCAATGAGGCTTTGCAAGAGCATAAGACGTGATCTTAAAAGCGGTCCGTTGATAGCTCTGTGGACAACGCAACAGCATGAGCATCACGGAACTTCAAGCGATGCGAGATCGAATCTCATAGCCGTAGCTGACATGAAAGACAGAACATTTAACACCTCCTGAACCCCAACCCCCCACAGGCTATCTGAGTTTGAGACCGACTTAAAACAAAGAGAAGTCGCAATTCACACTTAATTCTAGACATTAGCATTAGGCTAGTAAAGTGTTGATAATGAAAGAATTTAATTATTTAGGCTACATGTAGGCTAGTAGGCTAATATTTCTGTCATATAAGTTTATTACTAAACATTTAATTATTTCAATAATTGAAGAAATAAAACGCTACCTTGGTTTAGGCCAGCTTTTTCCAAGCAAACCTAAATACAAACGCAAGTTCATTTGTTCAAACGCATGCTCATTTGTTGTCATGAATACAATGTTCAACTCAATGTTAAATTCCACGGGGATCTTTGGATCCTTACAACCAGGGTGCATGCGATTTGTGAATTATTATTATTTTTTCCGAACCACAGTGCTTTGTGCTGCTGCTAAATGAAATAACATTTATAGAATAATTATGAACTTAAATGAAACAATATCGCAACATTTCGACAAATAAATGATCTGATCTGTTTTTACAATTTAATTCAGGGCGATTTAGCCTAGACTACATTTAATTATAGCGAGATTTTCACCCTTGTCCGTTCCTCATTGGGAAGCACAAACATTGAAATCACTCGCGCCAGACGCTCTATTCGCGTTTGGTGTGAATGCAGCATACACTTGTCCGTGGTTCGTCCGACGCTGCTTCTGAATGTCTCTTACTGCTAGTGTTCCATATAAAAAACTTTATGTCCATATTAACTTCAGCCGGTTAGCCAGTAAGCTCGCTACGACGCCGGTGTAACATACAATAGCCTGCCAGCCCCTGATGACAATGACGAAGAAGAAGATTTATATTCTTCGTTAGTTTTTATTGGCAGTTGGCAAACAAGCAAACAAGAGTGATGCGCGATGCATTACCGTCCGCCACCACGCACGGTAAAAGAGCTTTTGTTTCATTTTTTGCCGCTCCAGTCAGAAAGGCTGAGAGGAAATGAAACAATGTTGAAGTTATTTAAAAAAAACTAAAGATTCGGGGCTTTTGACAAAACATCCGGGGCTTAAGCCCCCTTAGCCCACCCCTAGCGCCGCCCCTGGAGTAGCGCTAGGGGTGGGCTAAGGGGGCTTAAGCCCCGAATGGTGCTAGGGGTGGGCTAAGGGGGCTTAAGCTACTGCCTATTAGGGCCTAAGTTATTTTAGCTGTCTGTTATGAGAAAAATAAATCCAAATGAACGCGCCGCCGCATCTGCCGAACACTAATTCAACATGCCAGAATAAAACCCGACTTTAGAACAATGGATAGCGCCACTCGGCGTGGTGTGCCAAAATACTTAATTATAAACTTCAATATTTCATTCAAAATAATCTCAAAACGCTTGGTGACATTTTCAAAGCCGTGCATGCATTAAAACCACTGGAACCATGAACATAACTGAAACTGGTTCTGATTTTATTGTTTGTTGTTTAAACGTGCCTGTTGCATATCTTTATTGTTTATATTTTAAATGGTCTATTGGTGAAGTAATTTATAGCATTGATTACTGTGGAGGGAGGGGGGATTAAAATAATTCAGCAGAAGCAGGGATGTTTAGACCAGAAGGAAATCGTAATAATAGGTTATGACATGCATTAATAGGCTAATATAAAATGTACAATAGTCTATGTTTGTTTGGGATTCAAACCCGTGTCATACAAATGATCGATACGTAAGTTCTACCACTCGGCCATGAATTTATTCACTGAGAAATGCTCAGTTTCTCCAGTCTTCTACAGAGAAGCGCTCATCATTCGTCTCATTCCTCAATAGAATAGTAAACAAATAATCAGCTTCATTGCACCTAATTTATTTTTGTTTGTTATTTTTGTTATTATTATTTTTTTTTATTTTTTTTTATCACTCTGCTCCCAACGGGCAATAGGCGTATGTCGCCCACCGACGTCTAGGCGTAGGCTACAATATGAAATAAAGGCTATATTGTTCTCGTCTCTATTTTTAAATTATGATTCTATTTTTCTGTCCTAAACAATGTTCTATAGTAGCCTATTTCATCTGTTAATTGACATTAACCCCGCTTACATTTCAAAATACGGCAGTAGCTGCTTGGACTATTTCCTTTAATCTTCTTTAAGCGTAAAGGAGCAACTGTGTATAAAGTGCTGGAAAAGAGAGAGTTTAATAGCCTGGCTAACGCCAGACCCAATTCTCGTTGAGACTTGGGTCTGGGAACCACATGTGCATTTTCTCGTATTTGAGGCGTGGTTTACGAATGCGCCGGCGCCGTTTATTGGGTGCTAAGAATGTCTATCAAATGTGCCTGTACATAGCTCATAGCCAATCGTTTCCATTATACCAGATGACGTATGTAGAGAAATGGTTTAACGCCAAACGCTGCTCTTTTTTTTTTTTATAAAATTGCGATCTAAACTACTTAGAACAATATCTAAGGCTGCATCAAAAGGTAGCTTCGCGTCTGCTGCCATGTTGACTCCATAGATATAAACAAACTGCTTAGTTGTGTCGCAAAGATGTCGTCATCGTCTTGCTGCTCCCTCCCCGTTCTGTGATTGGTTCCCTAAACGAGGCGAAAATCAGGTCCATGGTTTCCAGACTGCCTTTCAGCGAGAATAAAATCGCGCTGCGCAAAGGCAGTCTGGGGAAACCCAGGCTAAGAGTTTAAGGTTTCTGTCGCAATATCAAGTTCGTCTAAGCTATCTGGGATGCTGAGATGATGAAATTGATCAGGAAGATTATTAATAAAGCAATCTGTAGTGGCAGAAGTGAAAGATCTAACATATTTGTAACACTGAGTCGGCTTTGCAGCCTTGGCTAAATTAAGTTTACACAAGACTAGATAATGATCTGAGATGTCATCGCTCTGCTGCAGAATTAAAACGGCATCAACATTTATTCCATGTGATAATATTAAATCTAGAGTATGATTACGACAATGAGTAGGTCCTGACACGTGTTGTCTAACTCCTAGAGTTAAGAATGTCTTCTTTTTTTTTCTTTTTTTTTCTTGAGTAGATTTTACTTCTTTTTTTCCCCACACCAGGTGACAAATGTATAGTTAACAATAAACATTACAAAATGGGACCAAAATGACACTGTACTGTAACCGATCCCCTCCCCACCCAACCTGTGAACTAACCCACCACAGGCCCATAAACGAAGACAGACACACAGACCCATGCATACCAACAGACATTCACCAGTATAGAAAAAAAAAAAAAAAAATAAATAAATAAATGAATAATTAAATATATATATATACATTTATATACACACATATATATACAGATATATATATATAAATATATACATACACACACAATAAAACAATAAACAAGAATAAGTAAGAATAAAAATAAAATAATAATAATAATAAAATAAAAAAAATTAAATGTAGGGATTCAGACCTCCAAATCAGGGGACAGGTTGAGGGAATTAACATGCCCCAAGAACGGGTTCCACGTGCCCAGAAATGCTGAGGTAGAGCCTTTCAAAGAGGATCTGAGCTTCTCCAATCTCAGATTGTCAAGCACTTCTTTAATCCAACGATCATGTGTGGGGGGGTGGGGAAGCTTCCAGTTGAGCAGAATCAGCCTTCGGGCTAGCAATGATGTAAATGCCAGGGCCCGCTCCAGCGCAACAGGGAGGTCAGTGTCTTGGGAAATGCCAAAAATGGCTGACAAAGGGCTGGGAGGGATAGTGTGTTCGTAAGCTTTACTCAAGGTGTCAAAAAAATTAATCCAAAAAGTTGTCAGTTTAGGGCAGGACCAGAACATATGCGTATGATTGGCAGGGGACTGGTTACACCTGTTACAGGCGACTCGGACATTAGGGTATATTTTGGACAATTTTGCATTTGTGTAATGAACTCTATGAAGGATCTTACACTGGATTAGACCATGACGGGCGCATATGGAGGAAGAATGAACCATAACCTGAGCATGGCCCCATTGTTCGTCCGTAATAGGGGCAACTATTACGTTGCCCCTATTACGGACATTGTTCGTCCGTTCAAGTCGCCCTCCCACGCAGCTTTTGAAAGGGCACCAGGGTATGCAGAGGTCGATCCTAGTGACTCGTACAATACAGAAATGCATTTTCTACGATTGGGGTCTGTCGCCAAGAGGGAGTCAGTCAGGGTTTCGGGGGGGGGGGGCAGTTTGGAAAGTGGGGAAATGTCTTCTTAAAGTCTCAAATCTGAAAAAAGCGGAAGGTGTGATTTTGGCAAGTTGTGAAGAGAGGAGAGCTCTGTGAAGGATGCAAATATGCCATCCTTGTATAGGTCCTTACTATGCCAGGCTCTGAATGCCAAATCTGACTTTGAGGGGGTAAAGACATGATTTTGGAGCAGCGGTGTCAGGATGAAGGGACCCTGTAAACCTAGGCACTTCCTAATCAGACTCCAGATCTTCAGCGAGAGGGATATTATCGGGCACAAGCCTGCAGGTCCTGAAGGCAAAGGAAGTTGGGAGCATAGGACCGACCGCAACGGAAAGCGTGCGCTTGATCGCTCCAAATGTACCCAAACAGGAGGTGAGGCATCCTCACCCAACCAGTATAAAAGTTTTTGCATGTTAGGTGCCCAATAGTATCGTCTAAAGTTGGGGAGGGCCAGGCCCCCCTCTGACTTAGGGGACTGTAAGATCGTTTTGCGGATCCTGGCAGGTTTGCCGCCCCACAGAAATTTAGATATTGCTGTATCCAGCTTGTCAAAAAAAGATTTGAGAATGAGTACCGGGATGTGCTGGAACAGATAGAGGAATTTGGGGAGTATAACCATCTTAATCAAATTTGCCCGGCCTACGAGGGAGAGTGGTAGGACCGCCCATCGGTCGAAATCACTTACAGTTTTTGCGACCAGAGGCACGAATTTTTTGCAGAACAAGTCAGACACTGTCGTTGTAATATGAACCCCCAAATAGTTAAATCCGTCGTTACTCCACCTAAATGCCGATAACGAGCATGGGAGCTGCTTAGCCAGCGAATTTTCGACCAAAAGCTCACTTTTCTGGTAGTATGAGGTTCTATTGCTAGTCAAGTCAAGTCAAGTCATCTTTATTTATATAGCGCTTTTTACAATACAGATTGTATCAAAGCAGCTTCACAGTGATAACATGAAAATACAAAAAAAATAATTTCATCATCGTCCACCTTTAAGGCAGATCTATAATATTGTTGAATATTAAATGTCCCCAACTAAGCAAGCCAGAAGGTAAGGCAACAGCGGCAAGGAACCAAAACTCCATCAGGTGACAGAAGGGAGAAAAAAACCTTGGGAGAACCCAGGCTCAGTCGGGGGCCAGTTCTCCTCTGGCCAATGAGTGAACAGTGTATGAAGTTCAGAATGAATCAGAGTATTTGTCCAGTTCCAGTTGGTTGAAGTCGGAGTGGAGAGGAGGAGAGACTGGTTGACACTTCAGGTCAGCGGCGTCGTCGTCGTGTCCTGGCGCTGGTCCTTCATCAGATCTGGATACGGCCTGGTTCCGGTGGACAGCAGTAAACCTCGGATAGACAGAGAGACTAATATTAGCGTAGACGCCATCCTTCTTATGATGTACCAAGTACATCAGGATTACGGGAAGTGTTCCCGGTCCCGGCTGTTCTAAACTATGCAGCCTAATTATAAGTCTATAATGTGTTATGTGTATGCTAGGCCGAAGAGATGTGTTTTTAGTCTAGATTTGAACTGACAGAGTGTGTCTGCTTCCCGGACAATGTTAGGAAGACTGTTCCAAAGTTTTGGTGCTAAGTAGGAAAAGGATCTACCGCCAGCAGTCGATTTTGATATTCTAGGTATTATTAACTGGCCGGAATTTTGAGATCGCAGTAGACGTGAAGGACTATAATGCGTTAAGAGCTCGCTCAAGTACTGCGGAGCTAAACCATTTAGTGCTTTGTAAGTGATCAGCAATATTTTAAAATTTATACGATGTTTAATAGGCAGCCAATGCAGTGTTGACAGAACAGGGCTAATATGGTCATACTTCCTGGTTCTAGTAAGAACTCGAGCTGCTGCGTTTTGAACTAGCTGTAGTTTGTTTGTTAAGCGTGCAGGGCAACCACCCAGTAGAGCATTACAATAATCTAGCCTTGAGGTCATAAACGCATGAACTAATTGTTCTGCATTATTCATTGAGAGCATATGACGTAATTTAGATATATTTTTAAGATGGAAGAAAGCGGTTTTACAGATACTAGACACATGACTTTCAAATGAAAGATTGGTATCAAAGAGCACACCCAGGTTCCTAACCGACGACGAAGACTTAACAGAGCAGCCATCAAGTGTTAGACAGTACTCTAGGTTATTACGTGTGGAAGTTTTTTGTCCAATAATTAGAATCTCTGTTTTTTCTGAATTTAGTAGTAGGAAATTACTAGTCATCCAATTTTTTATTTCAGCTATGCATTCCGTTAATTTTGTGAATTGGTAGGTTTCGTTAGGTTTTGAAGAAATATACAGCTGAGTATCGTCGGCATAACAGTGAAAGCTAATTCCATGTTTCCTAATGATATCTCCTAATGGTAGCATATACAGAGTGAACAGCAGCGGTCCTAGTACTGAGCCTTGTGGTACGCCATACTGAACTTGTGATTGATAAGACATCTCTTCATTTACTGCTACAAACTGATAACGGTCAGATAAGTATGATTTAAACCATGCTAGTGCAATTCCACTAATGCCAACATAATGTTCGAGTCTATTTAAAAGGATGTTGTGGTCAATGGTGTCAAATGCAGCACTAAGATCCAGTAATACTAATAGAGAGATACAACCACGATCGGATGATAAGAGCAAATCATTTGTGACTCTAACGAGAGCTGTCTCGGTACTATGGTACGGTCTAAATCCGGACTGAAAATCCTCGCAGATATAATTTCTTTCAAGAAAGGAACACAGTTGTGAGGATACTGCTTTTTCTAATATCTTTGACAGAAATGGCAGATTAGAGATCGGCCTGTAATTGACTAGTTTTGTAGGATCAAGTTGCTGTTTTTTAACAAGCGGTTTAATCATAGCTAGCTTAAAGGTTTTTGGTACGTATCCTAGAGACAAAGATGAATTAATGATATTAAGAAGAGGATCTATGACATCTGGAAGCATCTCTTTCAGCAGCTTAGTCGGTATAGGGTCTAACATGCACGTTGTCGATAACATGCCATCCTGCCCCAGGGATTTGCTGCTCTGTAAGGAATTAATGGCTCTCTGAACCTCAGCAGTGGTTATAAGGGCACCTAGGTCGTTCACTGATTCTGCGTCTATTTGGGGGGAAATCTAATCGCTAGGAGTCTCGTCCGCAATGGGGGGGGGGGGGGGATTGCCAGACGTATACAGGTCAGCGTAAAATTCAGCAAATAATTTATTAATGGTGACAGGATCAGTGTGTAACTCACCTGAGCTGGCTCTAATGGCAGGAATAAGCCGTGAGGTTGCCTCAGCTCTGGCCTGATGAGCTAGAAGCTTCCTCGCTTTATCCCCCGACTCAAAAAAACGCTGTCTAGATTTGAGCAAACGGAGCCTGGCTTTGTTATTAGATAGGAGATCAAAGTCTGTCTGGAGTCTAAGACGGTCTCTGTAAAGAATAGGGTCCGGGTTAACAGCATATTCATCATCAATGCTCTTTATTTTCTGTAACAGGTCTAACGTTTGTGACGTTTCGACTCGTTTTGAATTAGAAGAGAATGGAAGAGAGAAGAAGAAAGGAGGGGGGTGGAGCTAGGGTGCGGTGGGCTCGGTCGAGTTCAGGTCACCGTATTTGGTCACCGAGAACCTCCACCAGAACTTGAGAGAAAAAAGCTGTGGGATGAGCACCTTCAATGTTCTCCGGAAGGCCCACTATCCTTATGTTGTTTCTTCTAGAGCAGCCTTCCAGATCCACAAGCTTAGTCTGTAGCTTGGCGTTCGCTTCAGATATTTGCTGCCAGCTCTGCTTCCATGGTCTTCATATCCTGGCTCGTGGAATCTGCAAACGTCTCCAATGACGAGAGATGCTGCTGGTGGTCGAGTAAGGTATTCTGGAATTTATCAACCCACTCCTCGAGTTTGGAGAACGCAGTGTTGAATTCCGCCTGGAACTTAGTCATAAGAGAAACCTCGTGTTTAGCTAGCATGTCTGCTAGTGCGGTGTTCGGAGGGTTGTTCTCTCCTTTCTGGTCCCCTTTTTTCGATCTACTGGTCATTCTCTCAAAGCAGCGATGCACTGTTAAATATATGTAAATGTTGGGAATCGCTTTTAACACTTTAGTTGGACTGTAAGAAAAGTTATAAACGTAGAGGTTGGGAGCAGGGCAGAAGCAACTCACTCCGTCATTTCCTACCGCCCGTCTTTCAAAGAATGTCTTTAAATGCCAATCCCAATGCATCTTTTTCGTTATCGACATGTATATTAAAATTACCAACAATTAGGGCTTTATCTGCAGCCAGGACTAACTCTGATCAGCAAAGTCAGCAAATTCTTCGATAAAGTCTGTATGGTGCCCTGGTGGCCTGTATACAGTAGCCAGCACAAATCTCAAACGTGATTTATAATTTACACTCGATATTGTTATATTAAGCACCAACACTTCAAAATAATTTTATTTTAAACTAGACTTCTTAGTAATTCTGAAAATATTACTATAAATTACAGGAACACCTCCCCCTTTGCCTTTCAGACGAGGTTCATGTTTATAACCGTAATCTTGTGGGGTGGACTCATTTAAAGTAATGTAATTGTTTGGTTTTAGCCAGGTTTCTGTCAAACACAGCACATCTAGGATATGGTCTGTAATCATATCATTAACAATAAGTGCTTTTAAAGTAAGAGATTGAATATTCAGCAACCCGAGCTTTATCATTTGTTCATTTGTATTATATCGTTTTTTTATTTGTTGAACATCAATTCAATTTTTACCCTGAGATGGGTTTGGAAATTGTTTGTATTTCCTAATTCGGGGAACAGACACAGTCTGATGATATCTAGGTGAAAGGGTTTCTACGTGATAGGATTTATCTGACCTGGGTGACGTTAGATAGCTAGCAGACGGTCGGTTTAGCCAGTCTGTCTGCTTCCTGACCTGAGCCCCAGATTGTCATAGTTGAGCTCTAAGACTAAGGCCCATATTACTAGAGAGAAGAGCAGCACCATCCCAGGAGGGATGAATACCATCTCTTTACAACAGGTCAGGTCTGCCCCAAAAACTTTTACAATTGTCTATGAATTCTATATTATTTTACAGACACCAATTCGACAGCCAGCCATTGAGTGATGACAATCTGCTAACTAACTCATCACTCCTGCGAACAGATTTTAGTGATCTCCGACTGGCGGAGTCGAGCATCATTAGTACCGACGTGAATAATAATCTTAGAGAATTTACATTTAGCATTAGCCAGCACTTTTAAATTTGCTTTGATGTCAGGCGCTCTTGGCTCCCGGCAAACATGTAACTATATAATCGTATAATAGAATCGCCAATAACTAGGGCACATTCAACAGGATTCTCAGTGGGTGTTTCACTGAGTGGGGAGAACCTGTTTAATGTTGTAATCGGAACGGAAGAACAGTGTTTTGTCCTGCGACTATAGCGTCGTACCGTCACCCAATTGCCCTGTTGCACGGGCTCTACTTCAGCCGGAACTGAACAATGTACAGTGTTCACCAAACTAGTTGCATTCAAAGCAGTATCTAAAGCCCTTGCACTCTTACTATCCTCAATTAAATTTTGGATGCATGTCTCTAGTTCTGAAATCTTCTCCGTCAGCCTGACTATCACCCTGCATTCATCACATGTAAATCCTGAGCTGACAGAGAAAACTATGCTATATATGTTCCATGAAGTTCAGGTGACAATAATAGGAGAAAATGACATGACTTACCGTGTTTGTTGACTGTTTGTTCACCGTTGAGACAGGTGTCGGATTGTTTCAAAGCCTCGACACAATATGGCACACTTGCTTCAACTGTTTCATTGTTTCACAAAGCCTCAATCTACCAAGTTGTCTGCCCTACTGCAGCTTTTCTTTCCACTCCTTTCTTTTTTTTGATACCTGATTAAAGGCCCTTTCACACTGGACGCGATTTTGACGCACGAATAATTCGCGCGATGGTTTTATTTTTTGATCAGCTGTTGTGTAATGAGTGCTTACACACCGAACGCGAATGTGCTGCGGCGAAAAAACGACTTTTTTTTTTTTCGCTTCGATGTCGATTTTTTTTTTACTTTTGCAGCGACAGAAAAGGCTTCAGCCAATCACACACAGTGGATTGTTTATTTGATTGCATGTAAACGTAGCCCTCACCTCAGCCGACTGCCAGACGCTGCTCCGGACCGATTGGTTCCCTGTAGTTAGTGGTTTGTCTCGTCAGATGCGGTGCCACTGTCTGAACGAGCTCCTCAAATTGTCCCTATTTCGCACGCGAACTATTCGCTTTTTCGTTTCGCTTTTTCGTGTACGCGTCCGGTGTGAAAGGGCCTTAAGGCTTCATTTTTTGTAATGCTTGGCTCCTTTCCATGCCACAAGCTGAATTTAACCGCTGGACTACAAGACCAAACCATTTCTGCTTTTGATTGGGGGATCGCTAACATGGGAGGACACACGTTTTACGGATGGAAAATTGAGTCTTGTGAATTTTTATTCTTACCGATAGCATATTATTATACTATGTGATTTTGTTATTTTAATATTATAGATTATCAATCTATATTTGTGGGCCCCCACAACTGTTACTCAGTTCCACTATTACCGCCTGTCTGACGCCCCTGCACCTGTGCACATGATTAGACAATAAACCAATGACAACATGCCACATTCACATGGGGAACACATGGCAGGATCATATGACTATAACAGGGAATCACATGACAACAGGAAACATGACTGAGACATGAAACAAGAACATTAAACAAAACCAAAATAAGACATGACAACTATATAAAATTTGATTGGGTTCCTAAAACACCAGTGTGACCATGAACTTACAAGAATGTTGTTAAATCATTGAAATAGTCATTTAAAATTACACACGATTCTTGAAGTAAATATTTCACATCTAAGAAGCTACGTGCACACATAGACATCAAAGGGGGCTTGAGCACCTGCCCTTTTTATTCCTGGAGAGAAAGTGCCCTTTTTTCTGGGGTGCTTTATATTTTATTTTTGAAAAATAATATATATTCCTGTTTGCGCACAGCTTCCCTGTCAAACATATATTTATTTCAATAAATAAATAATTTGACACAAATATTTATTTAAAAGGGAGTTTATTGATTTAAAACCGATTGTATTGCTTCCGCTAAAGAAAATAGTACCAGAGCCCGTCTACAGAGAGCCTGCCCACTCCCTATTAAGTCCTATTGTACCGAATTTTTGGTTGTAGTTCCACCAGAGTTCCACTGGGGGCGATCGCCGCGTGCAAAATGAATGGGAGTCTATGGAGCTAGACGGCTAAATTTGTATCTTTCACCCGATTGCTGTTGAGAAATCTCAGATTTGATTGTAGGTTTTGCAAGTTCAACATGGGTTATAGGTCGAAAGTTGAATGAACGAGTACTTATGTCCTTTCGATTTCTTACAGGTTGAGTTGTTGTCCATAACACGCTAGCATTCTGCTAATGAACGCTGATTGGTCAGTGAAGGACTGATTACGACCAGAGAATACCGCTTGATGGCATCCGAAGCGGGACCAGAATGTCAAGTCAAGTCAAATCACCTTTATTTATATAGCGCTTTTTACAATACAGATTGTATCAAAGCAGTTTCACAGTGATAACATGAAAATAATAATTAAAAAAACAATTTCATCATCGTCCACCTTTAAGGCAGATCTATAATATTGTTGAATATTAAATGTCCCCAACTAAGCAAGCTAGAAGGCAAGGCAACCGGCAAGGAACCAAAACTCCATCAGGTGACAGAATGGAGAAAAAAACCTTGGGAGAACCCAGGCTCAGTCGGTGGCCAGTTCTCCTCTGGCCAACGAGCGAACAGTGGATGATTATGATTCAGGAGCATTACAGGTCAGAAGTCAGAATGAATCAGAGAATTTGTCCAGTTCCGGTTGGTTGAAGTCGGAGTGGAGAGGAGGAGAGACTGGTTGACACTTCAGGTCAGCGGCGTCGTCGTGTCCTGGCGCTGGTCCTTCATCAGATCTGGATACGGCCTGGTTCCGGTGGACAGCGGTAAACCTCGGGATAGACAGAGAGACTAATATTAGCGTAGACGCCATCCTTCTTATGATGTACCAAGTACATCAGGATTTACGGGAAGTGTTCCCGGTCCCTGCTGTTCTAATCTATGCAGCCTAACATTGAATTATAGAAGTCTATAATGTGTTATGTGTATGCTAGGCCGGAGAGATGTGTTTTTAGTCTAGATTTGAACTGACAGAGTGTGTCTGCTTCCTGGACAATGTTAGGAAGACTGTTCCAAAGTTTTGGTGCTAAATAGGAAAAGGATCTACCGCCAGCAGTCAATTTTGATATTCTAGGTATTATTAACTGGACGGAATTTTGAGATCGCAGTAGACGTGAAGGACTATAATGCGTTAAGAGCTCGCTCAAGTACTCCGGAGCTAAACCATTTAGTGCTTTGAAAGTGATCAGCAATATTTTAAAATGTATACGATGTTTAATAGGCAGCCAATGCAGTGTTGACAGAACTGGGCTAATATGGTCATACTTCCTGGTTCTGGTAAGAACTCGGGAAGTATTTGTTAGAATGTCTTCTAACAAAAACTCTTCTAGCACGTGTATTTACCTTTGTTACCTTCCGCTGTGTTGTCGATGCCTCAAGAGAAAAGAAAGTGCAGAGCGCGAAAGCACCAAAGTGACTGAATGATTGCCGTAAAGCAGTATCTCTGGTCGTACGATGTGTATGACGTCATTGACATTTTAAAAGACTTTTTAAAGCAAATAAGTGACTCTAAAAAATCTAACACCCAGCAATGTGCAATTTTTTTGCATTTCCTTTCTAATACAACATTCAAATTAGAATCGCTGCCGCAGCCGCCGCACTGTCTCGGAGTTCCCGAAATGGCCGGCTCCAGCCATCTCCACCGCTGTCACCCGGCCTTACTGCCACCGACGATGGCCCCAGGCCTAGTTCTTCCTGGCGACTACAGTACAGACATTCGTCAGCAAAGCATGGACGTCTGGAGAGGGCGGCAGCATGCTAATGCTGATCGGTGCTGAACCTCAAAGTCGTACTCTTGAAGGATCTCCAGCCACCTTGCCACCTGACCTTCTGACCCTGAAATGAGGCCACACTAAATACTAAATACTAAATATGTGTCCACAATACTTTTGACTAATGGATGTTATCGCCTAGAGTTTTTGCTTCAAAATGATCTGAAAATCCCCCTGACTAATCATTCACATAAAACAATACATTGATTTAAATTTTGTTATACACTTTTTGTTTGGAAAGGCAAAATGCGTGGGAGCATGATTGATCATGAATAATGATGTGGTTCACACCTGAGAAGACAATGACCCGCATAATGAGCAGCCTTTCATTCAGGTGTGTTCTCACAAGAAAAAATGCGAGGACAATATATATATAAAATATATAAAATAAAATGGAAAAAAAAATCCAAATATAAATGAAAGTCAAAAGCACATTTTTAGTACATAGTCATACCTGGAAACAAATCATGTTCAAATAGGCTATATGGGCCATTCTACAGAATTGGTTCAAAGTTAGAGTTGGAAACATCTTGGGGCAAAAAAATATTTTTCCACAATTTTTTTTATACATGCAAATTGTATAATATCCAAGGTAAACATTTCTAGTAATTGTGCAGTTAATTCTCACACTGTTTTTATTTTCCAGAAAGTTTTGGAATATATCCTCTCTTTTATTGTGTCACTAATAAAAAACAATAATAAATAATTTAATGAAAAGGCTTATATTGACCTATTAAGATTTTTTTACATCTACCTTGTAAATATATATTTTTGCTATTTTATTAAAAAGTGTTCACATGTAAATCAACAACAATTACAATTTTAACAATATTTCAAGTGTAATCTTTCTTATTTTAAAATATAAATTTTATCATACATATTTCAAAGATTCATTAGTTAGTTTGATATAGCCTACATTGGAACAAACACTATAATAACATTGTGGCGATCCTGCCGTCTGCCCGAACCCGGAGGAGCCGTCGCCGTCCACCAGGCGGCGGAGGAGTGTTGAGCCGTCCACCAAGGGCTATCCAGCGCCACTGCCAGGCACCGCGGAGAAGATCGCCCAGCTGGTGGAGGACCAGATGACAGCGCGTTGTGGGAACCGGACCAATATTTTTTTTTCCCTCTCTCCCCTCTCTCGTCACTGTCGCTCCATGCTTCCGTCTCCTTTCTCTCGCCTCGTCCATCCATACCCTCGCGTGCCGCGGCCACCGTGATCGGTTCCCCTGGAGGGGAACCAAAAATCGGTGTTGCCTACACTGTGTTATCCTCTTTTTAAAATGTGCACCCTATTGACTTGAATAGGGCAAGTTTTAAACCTGCTTTTATCCTCTTAACATATTTGATGTGTCATTACAAGTGCCCAGCCATGTTGAGTGATTCCTTAAGAGTGAACACGAGTGAATCTGACTGCAGTAGATGTGAAAGATATGAATAAAAATGATGTTATATCAGCCAGCGCAAATACCTGTATTTAGTTCCTGTTTTCGGTGGAAGTCCAAAGTAGTCGATTGTCGAGTTCACGCGCGTGATCATAGTAACTAAACCTATGCACGTGAACTCGACAATCGACTACTTTGGACTTCCACCGAAAACAGGAACTAAATACAGGTATTTGCGCTGGCTGATATAACATCATTTTTATTCATATCTTTCACATCTCCTGCAGTCAGATTCACTCGTGTTCACTCTTAAGGAATCACTCAACATGGCTGGGCACTTGTAATGACACATCAAGGATGATAAGACTAAGAACTGGTTAAGTTTAAAACTTGCCCCATTCAAGTCAATAGGATGTACATTTTAAAAAGAGGATAACACGGTGTAGGCAACACCGATTTTTGTCGTTGTTCTCTGTATTGACAGCACTCCAAATTTACAAAAAATTGAGCTCAATGTTAAAATTGACCGGAGTTCTCCTTTAATGATGAGCGACACCTGCACGACGCACCGGTCTCGTATCTCTCACGGAGGAGCGGAGGCATAAAAGGAAGAGCGACGACAGTGAAGATCGAGAGAGGAACAGGCCTGATTTTATGTTGTGTTTTGTTTCTGTAGCCAGACAGATGGCCACCGGCCCGCACCACTGAAATACTGAAGTTTAGAGGAGTGCCTCTATATCGAGGGGCTGCTGGCTTATACTTTCATTTTGTATGTTTATTTTATTTATTAAAATACTTGAATGTCCGCTGGTTCCCGCCTCCTTCCCATAACATCCAACCTTGCTACAAACATCTTAGTTGATGAGTTTATTTTTGACAAAACATACTATACATTTAACATATGAGCAGAAACTGGCTAAAAAAAGCTTATTTGATGTGGCAATAGAGTGCCGAAGTAATGACGTCACTTTGTAGGCCAACCCGGAAGTTAGCGGCGCATGGGTTCCCTCGATCGAAAAGCTATGCATTTTCCCCATAGACTTTTGGAAAATCGCCAAAAATAAGATCTGTGTTCAACAAAGAGTTGTGACCCTTACACGTTTTGTCTATCAAGATAATCTTTACAAGTTAATCCAAAATGTATACATTTTGAAGCCTAAATAAAGCCGTCAGATATAAAATGCTAACGGTAGGCTATAAACGGACTACAGCACACCACTGTAGGTGGTCGCGGATCAACGTCATCATCAAGCTTCCTCAAACTTTATTTAAAAAACACTCTCGCTCATTATGATCTGCGCTGTGTATGAACCCTATGGTATGAACACTTATCCACCTTTTCATTAAAAAAAATTACCCATTCGTTTTTTCCCCAAAAATGTTAGAAACTAATTTTGTTTATGCGTGTCTCTCTGAGATTTTTGTTATCTTTTGTTAATGTTTTATTTATTCGTTTATTATTTTGTTAGTTTATTTAAACCTTAATATTATTTTCTTTGTGATTACGATTATTATGCCTGATCATTGTGCCCCAAATAAACTTTAATAAAGATGATCTTTCACTGTATTATGTTTGATTGTATGTTTGCATACCATTTGCTAATTCGCCAGAAAAAAACGCGCTTTTACCATCTCAGAAGCACTAACGTTAGCTATGGCCGTATCAATTTCCAATCGTATGTCCTTTTTCTTAGACAGAAAGGCCATAGATCGAGGAGAGAACCACTATAAATCTGGACATGTACAGTACAGCTTAGATGCTGGTTTACTTGTGGTTGGTGGTTGCATCTCGGGACAAAACAAAACACCATTGTCGAACAGTCTCTCCACAGAAATCAAGAACGTGAGGCTGAAACGCGGGTTAGTAGTGAGAGATTGTCATGATGACGTCTAAAGTCCCCGCCAAAGGATGTAGTCCCTTTTAGCAACTTGTTAGCAACCACCGTTTTTAAGTCACAATAAAGTTTTAAAAAATTACAAGCAGGTTATAACTGGTGTGTTTTATGTCATAGATCAAAACGTGAAAATATTTAGAGGCTTTGTTAACCACAGACCTTATTTCAGGCGATTTAGCAAAAACCCATTCAAAAAACCCATAGACTTTAGGGCGAGGGAACCGGAAGTGCTAAAATGCTAACTCACTTCCGCGTATTGGCCTACAAAGTGACGTCATAACTTCGGCACTCTATAGTCTATTTTACAGTAAAAACTTTATAATCTATCCAAAACTAGTCAACGAAATGTTGTCTTTCATATTTCGTCAGTTTACTTTTCACGATTCATATTTAAACAGTCTTTTTGCAAGCTGTAGTAAACAACAGCGTGCATCTGTGCCGTTAATTAATTCACACACAGAAACGCGATTCATATTTAAACAGTCTTTTGCGGATTACAGACACTATTCCATATCGCGATTAGAACAAAGCACTTTTTGGTCTATTCACAATCCTGAGCTGGATCCGTTGATCCTCGAAGTGAAACTAACCAGCACTTCTGAGGTAAATTTCCCAGGATTATTCCTCACAGCCTCGCAAGACAACAAAGTACATTGATCTGATTAAACTGGGTGTGTTTTATCGAGTTGATGTGGGCGTTGACACGTTTGCATGTATTGCCTCAGATCATTTGCGTTTGAATAGTGCGTGCTCTCCGTGGGCATTCATATTAACAGTTATAATAAGCTGAAATGAGAACGACTGACATCTCTCTATTTTTATATAGATTACATAAACATAGAATATTTATTTTAGTTTTGAATTAGATCATTTAAAAGTATGCACTTAAATAATTATAAAGATATATTTATGATATAATGATGGAGTATTTTAAGTCTATTTTTCTGCTATGTGCAAAAAATAGAGCGAAACGCGTCGGTGTGTTTGCCAAACCCAGAGGGTTAAGGACATACTCAATCAGCCTATCAAAGGTGGCTGGGGCATTACACAGTCCAAAGTGCATAACTTTAACCCTCTGGGGTCGGCAATCGCGCTGGCGCTTTTTTCTTTTTGTCTCGCTTTTTTTCTTATCAGTGCAAAAGAGACTTAAATAACTGTTGATTTTTTTCATATAGGCCAGTGTTATACATCATTCCAAACTGTTAAATGTCTTCTTTTATTTGTGTACACTCATAATAAAAACGAAATGTTCTGCTTTTTGTAAAATAAAGAAATTAATTTTGATGAATACATGATGCACATTCTGTCGTCTCTCTCAGTGTGAAGTTCATTCTGAAATGCGACCGAAAAATTAACTGTAACTCAGTGAATACTTGCCATACACACATGAGAGTTATGTCTTTACAAAGCTTGGAGTTTTTGTTTTTAAATGATGTAATTCATCATGACCTTTCATGACCTTTTTTCATGACCTTATTTCAGTGAATTGTTTTTCACAAACCACGCATAAACGTCATTATCTCAAAACTACAAACTTTTACATACATGCTGCTGACATATTATTGTAGCAGAGTTTGTTCTGAATACAGTGTAATAAGACTTTAGCCATGAAAATGTCACAAGTAACAGAAATAAGCGCAAATGTCAGAGCATGTCAGAATACCTCCAGGGTCCAGAAAACACTTCAGACCCCAGAGGGTTAAACTGCCACAGTCCTTGGCCTATGGTAAACGCAGTTTTGGGCCAGGGCTTTGTCGCCAGCTCCACTTGCCAATACCCGCTGCAAAGTCTAAAGAGCTGAACCAACAGGATCCAGCTACAAAATCCAACGCATCGTCAATGCATGGCAGTGGGTATGAGTCCTTGTGGGTAACTGCATTTAGGCACCAGAGGAGAACAGGCCCCTGACTGAGTCTGGTTTCTTCCAAGGTTTTTTTCTCCATTCTGTCACCTGATGGAGTTTTGGTTCCTTGCCACTGTTGTTTTTGGCTTGCTTAGTTGGGGACATTTAATATTCAACAATATTATTGATCTGCCTTACTTCAGGTGGACGATGACGCAATTTTC
Source organism: Phoxinus dragarum (assembly GCA_033366665.1). NCBI lineage: Eukaryota > Metazoa > Chordata > Actinopteri > Cypriniformes > Leuciscidae > Phoxinus > Phoxinus dragarum. Next base: position 27,586 of record JARPMJ010000303.1, read on the forward strand.
TTCTAGAAACAAACTTTGTTGTATTATTTTTATGTAATCACTGTTAACCTACTTTGATACAATCTGTATTGTAAAAAGCGCTATATAAATAAAGGGGACTTGACTTGATATCGGATAATTTCTTCAGCAGTATGGCGCTTGGGGCAAGCGAATGGGGGCAGCGGGGCCAGTCCTCCTCTCTGGCTGCAAAAATGTCCACAAAGTCCAACAAAGGTGTTGTAACTGCTCCTGCTGTTGTGCACTCAGATGCTCACTGCTTCACCGCCCCACCTATTCAACAGCAGCAACGGTTTCAGGTGACGGGGGGCGGATGGAGTGTACGGTGGTAGTGGCTGAGATGCACTGATGCACTGATTGAGGGGTCGTCGCTGGTTAAACCCGGCTGACTTCCACCTCCCGTTCGGCGGCTCTCGTCAGATGACGCTGTGGTGGAGATCGACCTGTTGCCGGCCCAGCATGTAGCACCTCCTTTGCTCGCTCAGCCTCCAGCCTCTCTCAGCGCCTCACTCAGATGGCGGTGACAACAGGCGGACATGTTGGCGGAGCCGCTCAGGTGTAAGACCCTAGGCTACGTGCTCAGCTCTTCCCTCACTGAAGCCTGGAAGGGAGGGTAGCCCTTCCGGGCGGTAAACCCGGATGTCTGCGGCGAAAGCGCCAACACTCTCTCCTTCACTGCTCTGTTCTGCGGAGGTTCTCTGCCTGAACCGGCGGTTGAGAGCAGCGGTGAGGGCCTGGAAATCACGCTGCTCCTCAGGAGACAGATTGATGAGTACCTGGAGCGCGGGACCCTCCAAGGCGAGGGCCAAGTGAATCGCTGTCTCCTCGTAGCTCCATCCATCGTGGAGAGCGGCCAGGTTGACTTGTGCCAGGTAGGGCTCCAGGGGCGTCAACCGGCTATATCGTGGCAGGTTAGCGGGCGATCGTGTAAGGGTTATTAGGTAGAACGTAGGGGCTGACCGGAGTTGAGCTACGCTATTGTACTTTTACTAAGCTAATTGCTAACGCGAAATACGAGCACTCGTGTCCCATACACCGCATAACCATGAGTGTCTCTGCAAGTGGAGCATCAGTAAAGCAAACCAGCAGGAAGCAGAACTGTCTTCTTTCTCCTTTTATTCTCAACAAAGAATAAGGACAACGCAGGCAAGGCCCTATCACCAAGTCCCTCCCCTACACATCTCTCTCCATGACGGTGAGAACCAAATTTTTACATAGTAAGGCAGTAATTCGGTATTCGGCTTCGGGCACACCACTACTGCTATGGTCACTACGAAGAAGCATCTGTGGTTCAACCTCATGGTTATCAAGGAGAGGGATAAGGTATTCCTCCTTGATGCCTGTGTCGCCTTCCAGCCTATTTGGGCGAATCTGTTAAAATGGTCGTCAGTAGGTACCGGGAGGCCAAGAGACAGTTTTATTAATTTTCTTGCCTGTCGTGCTCAAAGCCTCGGGGCTGTCGGCCACCAAACCCAGTCCAACTCCTCTATGAAGAGAAGCCCCAAAGCAGAGTGTGGCATATCATGCACCCCTCGGGAGAGACTTGGGTAGTAGCTCGCCGCGCTCAGCAACCCAAGATGAAGCCGGACCTAATATTATTACCAAGAAGAAGCCCTTAGGCTTATGCGCCCAGGACGATAGCAAACCTCTTTCAACCTCTTTCAGCAAAGAGTAGAAGCTCCTTTCTGGCACCGTCAGGGGGTTGCTGTCCAGTCTCCAGCGAAATGTCACATGTTCAGTCGTGTTCTGTCATGTTTCAGGACACCGAACATTTAACATTCCCATAGAAAAACTATTTATTAACTATTATCCCCTCCAGAAAAAGTGTCAAAACTATGCAGGCGCATATGTGGACACAAGAGTTGCAAACAAAGGGGCCATAGAACATGTTCCCCTCCCAGACAGAAAGTCTGGCTACTACAGCCAGTACTTTTTGTTACCCAAGAAAGATGGGTGGTTGCGTACAATTTTAGATCTTCGTGGTTTGAACCATTTTCTACAAACATACAAGTTCAAAATGCTAGCAATCACAATGATTGTGTCTCAGATACAATCCACGGGTTGGTTTATTACAATCGACCCCGAGGACGTATACTCTCATATAGAAATTCTGCCACAACACAGGAAGTTCCTGAGGTTTACTTTTGGGGTCAAAGCTTACCAACCTCGGGTCCTTCCATTTGGCCTTGCCTTGTCACCCTGCACATACACAAAATGTATGGATGCAGAACTGGCTCCTTTGCAACTCCAGGGCATCCGCATTTTTAATTACATAGATGACTGGCTGATTTTGCGTTTCATTCAGAAATACGTCATATTACAAAAGTAAAAATGGTTGCGAATGCAAAGTAAAAGCAAGTATATACAGCAAAGATATAACATTTGTATTGAGGAGATTTTTTAAGCATTAAATCTTCAAATCAGTTTAAAAAATGTTTTTATTTTATTTTAATCAATTGGATGCAAACACCACATAAAAAGTATCTGTAAGAAGGCAAATATCTAATTGTGTCTTGGACCTTTTGATTTTCTCTAGTTCATCAGCTTGGACAGAGAAAGCTACACGTCTTCGCTCAGTTGTGTCTAATGTGCTGCCCCTTGATGTACACCAATCCTGCCCATTATCACCAGGCTTCTTGCCCCCTTCTGGAGCTGACTGTCTTGTGTCATCTTTCTGCCTTGAGAGTGTAAGCCATGACTTACTTTCCTTCACCAACGCCTTAGGTCACATCTCCAGCCTGCTTAAAAAAGGTGGATACCTCCTACTTATTGGTGCCCTGGGAGAGAGCTTCTACATGGGTGCTCCAGGGCTGTACATCCCTGTGGTCCCTCTGGATGAGTCTCAGGTCTGTTCTAGCCTGAAGGCCAGTGGATATGAGCTGTTGCAGCTTTGTATTTACCACCTGCCACCAGATATGAAGGTGGGGGTAGATGATGTCACTGGTGTGTTCTTTGCAAAAGCCAAGAAAGCATAAACATTTTAAATGAAAAATACATGAATTGGAAAGGTAGGGAATTAATGTATGTTCTTTATATTGCTTCACTTTTTTTTCACTGTGATTAAAAGATATTTAAAACAATCATATTGTCATACACAGCTGAATTCACCTCATTCACCATAGATAAACTCTGCAAAAGTTAAACTGTGAATGCACAATGATTACTAGGTTTGATTTCACTCGTTAAAATTCAACTCACAGCTAAATTCATCCCATTCATTGCCGCTAAACTTGGCAAAAGTCCCTTTTTTAGAATTCTGTATTTTAAAGATAATTTTGTCGAATCCAAATAAGCTTTACATATCTTTATTGAAAAAGGTTTAAATAATATTTTTCATGCTTGTTCGGTGAATCATAAACAATTATTACACATGCACCTGTGGAACACTCCTTAATACACTAACAGTTTTTACAGAGGTATACTAAAGATGAAGCTTAGGATAGTGTTACAGGGAGACCGAAAGGACAGCTAACCATGCCATGTGTAACCATATGTCTCCACAGATGTGTTTGAGAATTTGTAAATGTCTTGGTAGAAGAGTGGGATAACATCTTACAGTAAGAACTGGCAAATCTGGTGCAGTCCATGAGGATATATGCATGTACTGTAGTGCTTAAAGCAGCTAGTGGCTACACCAGATACTGACTTTTATTTTTGACCCTCCCTTTGTTCAGGGACTCATTTCATTTCTGTTTGTCAAATGTCTGTGAAACTTAAATTTATGTCTCAGTTGTTGAATATAATTTCATACAAATACTTAAATGTTAAGTATTTGCTGGAAATAAAAGCAGTTGAAAGTGAAGACGTTTCGTTTTTTTTAATGAGTTAGTCTCTTCTCTTGAATATCATACATGACATTTCATTAACCCTATATGAATGAATTATGACAAGCTGAGTCAGGATTTTTGTTTTTACTGTTTTTATTCTACTCCAGGCATGAAAAAAAGGCATGAAAAAAACAAAGTGTTCATTATTTTTTTGTGGAGAGAATGTAGATCAAAAGGAGGGGTGATTTAGCATACTTGTTTATTTACTCTAATTTATTATAGAATTTAATTGATTTTATCACGGAAAATTGCGCATGCAAAATCTAAATCTCTGTCCATTATTTTGTGAGCAATTGTTGATAAAGGAAATTGGCGCACAATATTGGAAACATTTACATTTTAAACCATGAAGGCATGCCAGTAGATATCACACAAGCAATGTGCAAACTTTGCTCTAGAGTTATGCCAGTGAAGAAGTCTCAAACCCCAGTCAATTATTCACTACAGAGAGTGAAAGTAAAAACATTGATGCTTCATTAACGGTGCATATTCTCTCAGAGACGATGAGAGCTAAATCTACTTCAGTGTGCTAATAACGGTATATAACTGTCTTAATTTATTTTCTTAATTCTCTTGTGGCCCATAAGTAGAAGAATGAGAGTGAGGAGGCCCAAAAAATGAGAAGAGAAGTATTTTGGGTTAAACAAGTTGTTTTTGAAATGAGGAGCAAGCTTATCTAACTAATCTTTTATTTTCTTCACAGCTTGTTGGTTATGAGCTGATGCGCTATAAAATTTTTGCGGGGCAAATTAATTGTAATATTTATTTAATAATAAAAGTACAGTAGTAGTAATTATTATAATAATTAAATAACATTAATTGGAAATGTTAAAATCCTCTTGATGAGGCCGATAGCTGATGCTGATCATTTTCTGATCATCATCTATCGGCACAACCTGACACGGGGGTTATCGCGGAACCCTCCAAAGGTCTTGGGAGTAACGCGTTACAAAAGTAATGCATTACAGTAACATGGTAACACTTTACAATAACAGTACATGAATAAGCATGTACTAATACCTGAATTATGGGAATTAATACCTGAACTAATACCTCACATGCCTGGGAAACATGTGAGACTGTGTTCGTGGGTGGTTCATGTTTTCACGGGAACATGACCACGTCGGCACGCTGGTTGACTCTGCTTTCTCCGGGAAGCTTGAGTCCCCTCTGTTGTTGGCCAGCCGCTGCTTGTGTGTGAAAGCACAGCTGCAGGTCTGCTCGACACTTTGGGACACCAGCGACCCAGCGCTCGCTCGGCGCTCTAGATGCGCAGTCCCCATGTCTATTCTCCGTTGTAGCGACCTCCCTGGTGGCCACCAGGAGAGGTTTACTTCAGTAAAATAATAATAATAATACATTTAATTTTTAGGCGCCTTTCAGACCACCCAAGGTCACCTTACAACAACAAAAATTAAAAGTAATTAAAAACAACTAGCAAAAAAAAAAAAAGTTTATAAATTATAGGCTGACTTGAAAAGATGAGTTTTGAGAGTGGTTTTGAACTGTGAAATGGAGTCTATGGCACGAATATGAGGGGGAAGAGAGTTCCAAAGTTTTGGTGCAGCATGTGAGAAGGCCCTTGCTCCCATTGTGGAGAGTCTGATGTCTGGGGTTGTCAGTAATCAACCCCAGTAGAATAGCTTGGGTGATCCTGAGAGCGTAGGGCTTCTCCTTCGGGGAACCAACCCCCTAGGGCCCCTCCCTCTCTAGCGCATCACAAGCTGTGCAGCTTCTGGATGGATTGCTGGTCCTTCATTTTTTTTTTTTTTTTTTTTTTGGAGGAACCTAGCATTTCATTCAAGGCTCCAGCTGAGGGCAGATGTCGATTGCTACATCGGAGAGAGGGGCTGTTTCGTTCTGGAAATGAGGATGATGCTAAGTTCCCACTAATAGTGTGTGTGCTTATGCTGAATCAGATTCAGAGCCGACAGCCATGCTTTCCCAGGTCTTCTCGGACGTGCATTGAAAACTTAGCAGTATGGAGCTATATTGGTGCCAAAATATAGAACGCCAAAGTGCCAAATTTTGCATAAAGTTTTCACCTCTCTCACTACCCTCGATGGTGGGGTGGCTGTGCCTCTGGCAGGCCACCTCTAACCTGCATGCGAGGCCAAGGCACTCTTATTGCACGAGGGTAGTTCTGAGCCAGGGTTGAGCTGCGCTTGTCGACTGACCGTGTTCAAGTCACAGCGCTGGCCCTCGATCAGACGATGTCCACCTTTGTGGTCCAGAAGAGCCCCTGGCTATCCTTGTAGAGGTGTGAGAGCTCGTCAAAGTACGCTTTCTCGATGCTCCCATCTCATAAGGTAGCCTTTTCAGCGACACTGTTGAGAACTGGCCCAGCAGTTCTCCACAGTCAGCAGCAGACTGAAGCGCTTCCCCCAAACGTACCACCAGAGTACCTTGTGGGCTGCCCCTCAGTCTACTCGTCGCCAAGGGTGTCATCCCCTGCAAAAAAAGAAAAAACTCCAGCATAGCCTGCTCTACTGTGTCGCTGCAGGAGGATGACACCGCCCGTCTCAACCACTGTTTAAGTGGTCGGTGAAACAATCACGGGTGACCCGGAGATGGGTGGAGCTGCTCTCTCTCCCAGTAGAGGGCTGGGAAACTAATCTTTTGAGTCAAAATTCTGTTCCACCACTGGAGTCACAGTGGTCCCCAAATTCTCAAAAAAAAAAAAAAAGAGCAGTTCCTCTATCTCTGGGTCTGAAGAGGGTCCGGAGAGTAGTGGGAGGAGAGAATCCTCACCACCCTCATCCGCCTCTTCTGTCACCAGCGAGCAGCAGTGTGTGGTTCGAGAACACAACCAAGCCGCCTCCTGCACCTCCTGCCTCATGGAACCAGGTAAGTGTTGCACAGCACACTTAGACCATGCTACGGGCCGCCTCCCCAAGAGAGCCTCTCAGGTCGCGTCCCTGTGTTTACCTACCTCTTTACCTAAGGTCCCTTTGGACCCGCTTGTACGGTCTTTGCGAGCCTGGTGAGTGGTCCACAGTCTGTCTCACTGGCTCTTTCGAACCATCAGGCTCGGCTATGCAATTCATTTCGCCCGGCGTCCCCCCAAGTTTCGGGCCATCCACTCCACTACAGTGAGAGCAGCCGATGCCCATGTCTTGCGCGCGGAGATCGCAGTCCTACTGGCGAAGGATGCGATAGAGCCGGTCCCTCCAGCCGATATGAGGTCAGGGTACTACAGTCCCTACTTCATTGTACCCAGAAAGGAGGTGGGTTACAACCGATCTTGGACCTGCGAGTTTTGAATCAGAGTCTTCACAAGCTAACGTTCAAAATGCTCACGCACAAACGCATTTTCGAATGCATCCGTCCCTGAGATTGGTTTGCAGTGATCGACCTGAAGGACGCGTACTTTCATGTCTCGATTCTTCCTCGACACAGGCCGTTTCTGCGCTTTGCGTTCGAGGGTCGAGCATATCAGTACAAGGTCCTGCTCTTCGGACTGTCCCTGTCTCCCTGTGTCTTCACGAAAGTCACGGAGGGGGCCCTTGTTCCCATGAGAGAACAGGGCGTTTGCATCTTCAACTATCTCGACGACTGGCTCATATTAGCACACTCTCGAGAGCAGTTATGCGAACACAGGGACCTCGTGCTCAGGCACCTCAGCCAGTTGGGTCTACAGGTCAACTGGGAGAAGAGCAAACTCGCCCCTGTGCAGAGGATCTCTTTTCTTGGTATGGAGTTGGATTCGGTCACACAGACTCACAGAGGAATGTGCTCAGTCGGTGCTGAACTGCTTGAACACGTTCAAAATTCTTTCAGAGGCTCCTGGGGCATATGGCAGCGGCTATGGCGGTAACCACGCTAGGCCTGCTTCATATGAGATCACTTCAGCATTGGCTTCACGGCCAAGTCCCGAGATGGGCGTGGCATCACGGCACTCACCGGGTGGCAATCACACCGGCGTGCCGCCATACCTTCAGCCCGTGGTCAGACCTCTCGTTCCTGCGGGCAGGAGTCCCCTTGAAACAGGTCTCCAGGCATGCTGTGGTGTTCACAGATACCTCTGCCACCGGCTGGGGTGCCACGTACCACGGGCATGCAGTGTCAGGGTTTGGACGGGCCCCCACCTGCATTGGCATATCAACTGCCTTGAGTTGCTAGCAGTACGTCTCTCTCTGAGCTGCTTAAAAAGGCCGCTACAGGGCAGGGACGTGCTGGTCCGTTTGGACAACACTGCGACCGTAGCATGTCACAACTCGCCCGCCATCTCCTCCTCTGGAGTCAGAAGCATCTGAGGTCGCTTCGAGCCATGTATATCCCCAGTGTGCTGTATATCCCCATGTATATCCCCAGTGTGGCCGACGAGCTGTCACGAGCTGTACTTTCGGGAGAATGGCGACTCCACCCCCAGGCGGTTCAGCTGATCTGGAGAGAGTTCGGGGAGGCTCAGGAAGACCTGTTTGCCTCTTCAGAAACCTCACATTGCCAGTTGTTTTTCTCCCTGACCGAGGGAACACTCAGCACGGATGCACTGGCACACAGCTGGCCCCGGGGCCTCCGCAAATATGCGTTTCCCCCAGTGAGCCTACTTGCACAGACCCTGTGCAAAGTCGGGGAGGACGAGCAGCAGGTCCTTCTGGTGGCTCCCTATTGGCCCACCCGGACTTGGTTCCCAGAACTCATGCTCCTCGTGTCAGTCCCTCCCTGGCCCATTCCTCTGAGGAAGGATCTTCTGACTCAGAGACGGAGTTCTGACTCAGAGTACCCTACGGCACCCGCATCCGGACCTCTGGAAACTCCATGTCTGGTCCCTGAACGGGACGCGGAGGTTCTAGGTGACTTACCCCCAGAGGTATTTAACACCATCACTTCAGCACAGGCGCAGTCCATGAGATGCGTTTACGCCTTGAAGTGGAACCTGTTCGCCGAGTGGTTTTCTTCTCACAGAGAAGACCCCCGGAGATGTTCGATAGGGTCCGTGCTTTCCTTCTTGTAGCAAGAGTTGGAGCGAAGACTGTCCCCTCCACCCTCAAAGTACATGCTGTAGCTTATCATGACCACATAGATGGCAAAACAGTTGGAAAGCACAACCTGGTCGTCAGGTTCCTTAGGGGGGCGAGACCCCCCTCCATACCCTCTTGGGACCTTTCCCTGGTGCTCAGAGCACTTCAGGATGCTCCCGTTGAGCCTTTGCAGTCAGCAGACTTAAAGCTTCTTTCCATGAAGACTTTGCTGCTGGTTGCATTGGCCTCTATCAAGAGAGTAGGGGACCTGCAGGCATTTTCGGTCGACACATCGTGCCTAGAGTTCGGGCCGGGTGACAATCACGTTGTACTGAGACCCCGGCCTGGCTATCTGCCCAAAGTTCCTACCACTCCCTTTAGAGACCAGGTAGTGAACCTGCAAGCGCTGCCCCTGGAGGAGGCAGACCCAGCCCTGGCTTTGCTCTGTCCCGTTCACGCTCTGCATATGTACGTGGACAGGACTCAAAGCGTCAGGACCTCAGACCAGCTCTTGTCTGTTACGGAGGCCAGCAGAAGGGAAAGGCTGTCTCCAAGCAGAGGATCGCCCACTGGATAGTGGATGCCATCGCCTTGGCTTACCAAGCTTACGCCTCACGAGAGGCGTTGCATCCTCCTGAGCCCTGGCACGTGGCTCCTTGCTAACAGATATCTGTAGAGCTGCGGGCTGGGCGACACCTAACACGTTCGCTAGATACTATAGCCTACATGTAGAGCCGGTCTCCTCCCGTGTTCTCACCCTAGACGGGTAGAATCACTGAGAGGCCAGGCTCTGTCGGCTTGCTGCACCCTACTGTGCACCCTTATTCTCCAGTGTGAAAAAACTTGGCGGAGCGTCCGGTGCCAGGCCTTTATCCGCTGAATCCTTGAGAACCGGATGTAGGCTGGGTCCCATATGTGTGACCCTACGGGGATCCCATATGTGTATATTCTCCACGGCTGCTCCTAAACGGAAGCCCGTGTCTTCCCTTGGGCTAAGACACCCACTACTCATATGCTGTACAACCCTCGGGTTAGTCCATATGTTATCTCCACTTAACTCCTCGAGAATGTGGCTTTCGCAGCCCCTCCTTCAGTTCATGCACGCTTTCCCAGTGTTATCCAATAATCTCACTGTATGGGTTATCACGGAACAACAGTGACAGGTTCATTCTGTGTAAGCCTCCTCCTATCGTCCTTCCAGGCAAGAAGGTATAGAGGCTTGCACAGGGCACTGGATGGGGTGCAGCAGCTGTGGCGCTTTGGTAGGGATTCCTATTTTTCGGTCACGACATACGTTGTAGTGACCGACTGATAGGGAACGTCTCGGTTACGTATGTAACCCTCGTTCCCTGAAGGAGGGAACGGAGACGTATGTCCCGTCGCCACATCTGCTGCCGCCCCCGGGGCAGCCAGCTTATCGGCTTGGCTCCTCAGCAAAAAATTGAAGTGCAATCGCAACTGCTGCTTATATATACCCGCACTGCAAGGCTGAGCAGCTGATGCAAATGATTGCACGCCAATGTGTATTGGCTCGTTTAGTTTCACTCGAAGTAGATCGGCTCTCTAGCGAGATTCCTATTTGTCGGTTACGACATACGTCTCCGTTCCCTCCTTCAGGGAACGAGGGTTACAAAGGTAACCGAGACGTTAACATTTATTAAGTATAGATGTCTGTTATCATCACTGAAACCTGTGTATACTGGCGGGTGACACTAGGGGGCAGTGGGAGCCGCGGGGCATTTCACTTGTTCACATGAAGAAGTCACACAGCCAACTATTTCAACACTGTGATAGAGAAACTAACTGATTGTTGTCTTTTTTAAATTTAAAAGTAAGAAAGGTGATGTGACATCATAACTGGTGTATAAGTAAATTCGATGTTTTAGTTTGATGCATTTGTTTCATGGAATTGATAACAATGACCGCATCGACGCACCCGCGGCTGGAGTGCGGCCTGCTTGGCCGCGCTGGCGGATGTGCTCGACCGCGCTGCTTAAGCGGATGTCCGCGGCCGCGCTGTCGGATGTCGTGCGGGAGATCATGGCTTTACAAAGTTTAAATGAGATTAATTCCGTTTCAGTGCACTCCATGTTTTAGTAAAGAGAGTTTACAGTTATAACGTTAAATTGCTAATTAATGTGTTTGAATGTTAATCGAGCTTTATAAGCTTAGTACTGAAATGTTAATGTCAGTAATGTTTCATTTGGTGGAATACACGGTTTTAATTTTCTGTGACCATACTGTATAACAGATAAATATGTAATGAGTTTATGAAAAGAGAGTTTTTCACTTGTTCAGATGAAGAAGTCACACTGTGCCAACTATTTCAACACTGTGATAGAGAAATTAACTGATTGTTGTCTTTGTTGAAATTTGCAGATCTTACAGTGTGACAGCAATAAAAATGATATGTGCCACCAGGAAACAGCCTCTTCTGTGTGTGGAACATTTAAAAGACCTCGATTTAAGGTGAACTGCTGTTTAAGACTGTTAAATAAAGTGCATTTTACCTTTTGAAATTCTATTTTTTTTTTTTTTCACATGCTGGTGAATACATATTCAAGTTATCATTATCTTGGATATACTGGTGCAAACTAAGAATCACCTTCCTTGATGTTATTTGGTATTGTAGATAATAACTTAGGACTGCTGGATTGTACACATCATTACTAACTCATCATTAATTACTTAAAGTAACATGAATTCATGACTTGTTAATGTATCATAATGTCATGACTTTACTAGGGGGGGGGGGGGCACATCATTACTAACTCATTATTAATTACTTATAAAGTAACATGAATTCATGACTTGTTCATGTATCATAATGTCATGACTTTACTTGGGGGGCACATCATTACACTGTAAAAAATATCTACTTGGTTCTACTTAAAAGCATAAGTTAAGCAGCTGCCTCAAAATTTCAAGTAAAAACAAAATGGATTAATGAATTGTTTCAACTCATTATTTTGAGTCTTGTTAAGCTGTGAATTGCCTTCTGCGAGTCAACATGACTAAATAATTATTGTTGTTTCAACTTTGCTATGCAAGTTCAAAAAAAAGTGAACTCATTAATGAGCATTCTGTTCACTTATCCCCATTAGTGGGTTCAACTTAGTAATTTCAATTAAGTAATGTCTTTGAATTAGGGTATCAAGTTAAGATGATCTAAAATAATTTCTTGTTTTAACTTAACAATTAATTATAAACACACACACATTTGTGTACAAAACAATTTTTTTTATTAAAACCAATGTTAAGCCAATACAGCCAATACAACACTATTCATATTCACCCAATAGAAAATACTTTCCATTAAACACATTAGCTTTTTTCCTTACACAACACTTTGTCTCTGGTAAGTTTTTTTTTTTTTTTTTTTTTTTTTTTTTACCTTTATTTAGCCAGGAGAAAACCTCACTGAGATTAAAATCTCTTTTACAGGAGTGTCCTGGCCAAGATAAGCGGCCCAGTTATTCAACCACATATAACATTAAAACAATACAACACACAATGAACTGGCATTAAAAATACAATCTCAGAAGCATTTGCAAATCATTAAATCATCCTTTAAAGCATAAATAAGTTGTCTAAAATTGCTTAAAGGCACCAAGTGATTTAGCATCAATTTCATTTGTAAAGAGTTCCAATCTGAGGATGCAGCATAATTAAAAGCGGTCTTACCTAAGTTTGTTCTAACTCGAGGTACATGCAAATTGTAAAGAAACTGTGAGCGCAATGAGTAGTTGCCAGCTACTTTTTGCTTAAGCATACAACAAAGATATGATGGTAAAAATCCCAAAATTGCTTTGTATATCAATAAATACCAATGCATTTTCCTTCTTACGGCAAGAGAAGGCCAAGAGACTATATTATATAGTGCACAATGATGTGTTGAGAATTTACAGTTTGTAATAAATCTTAAGGCACCATGATATACAGAATCTAGGGAGGCAAGAATATAAGATGGAGCATGCTGGTACACTACGTCACCGTAATCAAGAACCGGCAAAAAAGTCGCAGACACAAGCTTCTTCCTTGCGTTAAATGAGAAGCAAGACTTATTTCGAAAATAAAATCCTAACTTCTTCTTTAATTTTTGTTTTAAATGAGTAATGTGTGAGTTAAATTTTAATGTGTCATCAATCACGATGCCCAGGTATTTATACTCTGACACTAATGCAATCGGTTTACCTTCTAAAGTTCGGAGGACAGTAGAACTATCTAAAGTTCTTTTAGAATTGGAGAACCACATACATTTAGTTTTCTCAACATTTAAAAACAACTTTAAAATAAAAAACCTTGACTGGATAACATCAAAAACTGATTGTAATTCTCTTAAAGCTTCTTGTTTTGTGGGAGCGGAGCAATAGATGACAGTATCGTCTGCATAAAAGTGAAATTTAGCTTTTTCAATGTTAGCGTCAAGACAGTTTATATATATAGTAAATAATAACGGCCCCAATACAGATCCTTGGGGAACTCCCCTAACAACTTCCTTTGACTCTGATTTAATACCTTGCACCTGTACACATTGGGTTCTTCCCTTTAAATATGTTTTAAACCACTGAATTACATAGTCTGATAATCCGACACTTCTAAGTCTGTCTAGCAATAAATCATGGTCCACTGTGTCGAACGCTTTTGATAGATCGATAAAAAGACATGCACAATGTTGTTTTCCATCTAATGACCCTACAAGGTCGTTGATAACTTTTAGAACGGCCGTGATAGTGCTATGTTTTTTGCGAAATCCCGATTGATTGATATTCAAAAGTTTATTAATTTGTAGATATTGTGTCAGTTGGTCACTGATAAACCTCTCCAAAAGTTTTGACAAAATACAAAGCTTTGAAATAGGTCTGTAGTTATCTAGTGAAGTAGAATCGCCCCCTTTCAGTAAAGGAACCACGAATGCTGATTTCCAGATCTGTGGAATTTCATTAGTTGTTAAAGAAAGATTAAACAGATGCGTCAGTGGTAATGAAATAATATCAGCCGCTAATTTTAAAAATACTGGATCAATAAGATCAGGACCTGATGATTTATTTACATCTAGATCTTTCAGTGCAGCGCAAACATCAGTAGATTTAATAGGATTAAAAACAAACGCAGTTGTGCATGAATTATGCTCTGCATTAAGAAATTCTGAATTTACAGTAGGCCTAGTATAATTATTTATCTGAGACCCAGATGCAATAAAATGACTATTAAAACAATTAAGCATTTGTGATTTATCTACTATTTTGGTACAGTCTTTTATTATACAAGGGGGGAGTCCAGGAACAAATCCATTACCAGTCAAAAGCTTCACATTTTTCCAAAACTTACCAGTGTTTACTGAAGCTTTATCAAGAAAATACTCTGCTTTTGCCTTTCTGATTGTAACTGTACATTTGTTACGAAGCTGTTTGAAATGCAACCAATCAGGATTTAAGTTAGTTTGTCTGGCCTTTGCCCAAGCAGTATCTCGCTCATGGATAAGGTCAGACAATGTAGTTGAAAACCACGGGTTATCCCGGCATTTGACTCTATATTTTTTTAAAGGTGCGTACTTATTAATAATCAGAATAAAATTATCATAGAAATATTTCCAAGCACTTTCAATATCTGGGAATGACATAATTGTATCCCAGTCAACTTGAGCAAGGTCATATAGAAAGCCCTTTTTATTAAAATGTTTCATAGAGCGCTTTGTGATAATTCGTGGTTTCTGCTTAGGTAGTTTAGTATCTCTAGCTACTGCGACAACACTATGATCACTGACCTCATTTGCGAACACCGAAGCTAAAGAGTATTTATGAGGAGCATTTGTGAGAACAAGATCCAATAATGTGGATTTTTCAGGAAATTTCAAATTAGGTCTAGTAGGTGAATCCACCAATTGAAAAAGGTTATAAGTATCACAAAAAGCTTTAAAATCATCAGATACCTGGTGCATCCAATTCAAGTTAAAATCACCCATTAGTAGTAATTCTTTATGATTCAGAGAGGCCAGGGACTGCATTAAAGAGGATAAAGCATCGCTAGTGGCTGATGGTGGTCTATAACAACCCACTATGGTGAGTTGACATGTCTTTGAAACAGACAGATTAAGAGCTAGAAGTTCGTACTGCTTAACTTTTGATAAAGAAAGTAGCATGGTAGTCTCGTAGCAATCTTTAACATAGATTGCAACCCCCCCGCCCCGTTTTGGTCTGTCAGCTCTAAAAACATTATAACCAGTGATACTGATCTCTTTATCTAAAATAGTTTTGTTAAGCCAAGATTCGGATAATACTATAACATCCGCGTTTGTGTTTCTTGCCCAGATATGAACCATATCTAATTTTGGCAACAAACTACGTGTATTAATATGGATAAAACCCAAACCTGACCTAGATTTTAGTTCAGTTGGGGTTGTAAAAGATGTGGCACAAGTATTATATGGCCCTGGGTTTGGCAGTACATTCCCAGACATTAGTAGCATGAGAACTATAAAACTCTTTCTTCTAGCTGTTTTGTTATGCATTACATAGCTACTTCTAGTGGGCCCCACACAACAAGAATAATTAATACAATAGTTCTCTTCCTTAGAAAGAGCACACCTAATCAAATCTGCATACATAAAATTCAGAGGAAAGAACATAGGCCTAGTCTGATTATGTTCAGTTGAAACTGTGTTTGTAAACAATCCACTGCGTGTCCAGCTGTAATCCTGTGCAAGTGACGAGTTGCACATAAAAGATGAATCATAAACATTCCTACTTTCTCCGATGTAAACTTGATCAGGCAAACTGAAGAGTAGACTCGCTAGAAGCGTGCATGCAGATATTAACTGCCACATAGTCCTCAGGAGACCCCTGCCATAGAACTCGGGTAACGCCATAAGTAGGATGAAGCAGCGCGTAGCCTACTGATGATCCTCCACAACTCGGATCCTCCGTCGGTGGACAGCACTGCAGACTTGAGCCGCCAAACTTATGAAGAATGAAGATTGCGCCACAGCTAGGCGTCCGTAAACAAGCCCTTGTAAGGGACTTGGTGCGAGATACGGCCGCTGTATCCGTGCACGCCTATAGCGAAACAGATCTCCCGCCGAAGATCCAATGCTCAGCCGTCACGAAGTCACGCGACGCTGAGGTTCGAGGAATAGCGTTACTGGTATCTAGTTACTGGTTGTTTGCAGTAATAGTAATAGTTGGACTTCTGAGACGATATTCTTAGCAGCAACAGTCCAAATAGGATAAAATAGTAAAAAAGTAAAAAACGGACAACGATGCACAAACACCAACAGACTAGTGGGCCGCCATCTTGCTTTTTAATATCAGTTTCAACTGTTTTATATTTTAATCAGCACAAAGATTCATTTAAATTTTACTTTTATAAATCATTAATCATCTTAATCTGTGATGAACCCTGTTTCTGTGTGTATTTGTTTGTGGTGTGTGTTTGTATGTATGTGTGGTGTTTGTTTGTGGGTGTGTGTTTGTGGTGTGCTTGTTTCTTTGTGTGTGTGTGTTTGTGTGTACAAAACATTTTTTTTTTAAATTAAAACCAATGTTAAGCCAATACAACACTATTCATATTCACCCAATAGAAAATACTTTCCTTTAAACACATTAGCTTTTCCTTACACAACACTCTTTGTCTTTGGTGAGTTTAATATCAGTTATATTTTAATCAGCACAAAGATTCATTTAAATTTTAAATTTCAATATTTATACTTTTATAAATCATTAATCGTCTTAATCTGTGATGAACCCTGTTTCTGTGTGTGTGTGTGTTTATTTGTATGTATGTATGTGTGTGGTGTGTTGTGTTGTTTTTGCGTGTGGTGTGTGTTTGTGTGTGTGGTGTGTGTTTGTTTGTGTGCGTCTATGTGTTTGATTGTTTGTGTGTGTGTGTGTGTGTAAAACTTCAGACTGCAGCTGGTTGTTTTCAAATATTTGAGACTTGATACATGTCAACAGAAACAAAGCAAAAATGAATTCCAATCGTATTCTCGGGTGGGGCATGGTTTACAAATTGTACCTCAGGAGCTTGTTTCGGATGCCGTGGACTCTGGCAGAGGCTTGATATGGTTTGATCTTCATCACTACCCTCTGAAGGAACTCAAAGGAATACTTCATGGCTCGTGGATACTCAAGGTTAACGCAGTAGATGATCCCCAAATGCATGGCAAAGCTGGATGGCACATCCTTAAAGTTGTGAAGCACAACAGTCTCCTCAACCACAACTGCCTCATTGAAGACCTCACGTGGAAATGCATCCTGGTTTTCACCTTCATAGCCTATCAACAGGCCAAGTTGCATCCCCTCCATGGCTGCAGTCAGAGTCTCACCATGGGCCTTGAAAAGCAGAAGAAAAAAATAGTGTGAATGTTTGGTTCAAGAAGTGCATGCTCTGCAAAGCTACTTAAGTCTCAGTGATCATAAGCCTTGTTTTCAAACTAATAAAATAGTCTTGGTTGTGAGTGTGCATGTTTGTAGGGGCAATGTTGCAAGGTTACTGCAAGGGTGAAAACTTCAGTGTCCTCTCAGATCTGGGTTAAGTGTATGTTGCACTGGGTTCTCTCCCCATCCCTATTCTACCCCTCCTTTCTCCTCCCCCAACATTGTTCTACCTCTCCCTCCTCCCATCACCACTATTCCACCCAACCCTCATCCTCCCCATCCCTATTCTGCCCCTCACCCCTCCCTGCATCATCACTATTTTGCTGCCACAGGACTTTATCAAGACCCATGAGTGTATCTAATCCAAGCTCTGTGTTAAAGGTTGTGTGTGTGTATGTTTGTTTGTTTGTTTGTTTGTGTGTGTGTGTGTGTGTGTGGGGTGTAGTGAGGTGAGTGGTGTGTGTGCACGCAAGTGTATATGTGGGTGGGTGCGTTCGTATATGGGCTGTTATGCATGACAGAAAAAGGTCTTACGTCACACATCCTGATGATGTCTGATGGCTCTTCTCTTAGGTAGTGTGGCAGACCCAGCAGAGCAGCAGTCCTTCTCCTTTCGTTTGTGTCCTACAAGACAAAAATAAGCAGTGTTGAGATTTTATTGCGAACATCTGGTGCCCAATTTTACAATTCTCAGCTCGTCTACTCACGTCTTTATTCAGACAGTCCAAAATGGCTTTCAGTGCAGGCTTCTTTGCCGACTTGGTCGCAGCTTCGTACACTTCCAGCAGTCTTGGTGTCAGGTCATCAAGTCCATCGAGGAACGACTCAAAAAGGTCTGTGCTTACGACTCTTTTGAACTCTGCCCAAACCTGAGGAGACAAAAAAGACAAAAAGGTTAAGAAATTAGAGAAAAGATTTTTCAAAGCATAGAGTCACAATTTAGTAAGATAAGGTGGTCTGTTGTCAAAGGCTTTCATCCACTCAGTAAAACTAAACACAATCCTCTCACTTATCTGTATGCACATTCACGCCACCATTCGGACTAAAAAATAAACACATTTCTGAACGGACCACAGTACAGTATCAGACATATCTCTAGTACTTACTGGAGATAATCTCATACATTGATATCCAGTCATTGGATTATGGTAAGTGATTAATCTTAGGCTGTGTTGTCTATTGTTATACCTGTCTCTCACAGAACATGGCCGGCCATCTAGCTATGACATCCCCAACGAGAGGTTGATCCCCTACGATCTCCTTTCTGCGCTTGGAGAACGTGGCAGACATCAGCTCATCTATCTGCTGGTGATCTGGGTCTTTTTTCAGCACTTCCATCTGAATTTGATTGCACAAGAACAAAGGGCACATACTAAGACAAAATAGTAGGCTTCACAGACACAAAAGCAAAGTGTAGGTAGTTAGTATAATATAGGCAGGTATGTATGCAGTAATATTAGACAGGTATGATGCGTATGTGTGATGTGCATGTGTGTGATGTACCTCCATCATCCTCCGCTTTTCTTCCATGTCTTCATCACTCAGTCCTTCAGGGGGATCTGGACAGTCAAAAAGTATTGATTTATTTTATTAATAAATTTATTTATTTCCCCAAAAAATAAAATAAAAATTCTTAATGACCCCAAACTTTTGAATGGTGTTTAATGTTACAAAAGCTTTAGATTTCAGATAAATGCTGTTATTTTTAACTTTCTATTCATCAAAGAATTTTGAAAAAAAATTGTATTCAACAGTTTTCAACATTGATAATGATCATGAATGTTTCTTGAGCATCAAATCATCATATTAGAAGGATTTCTGGTGGATCATGTGACACTGAAGACTGAAAATTCAGCTTTGATCACAGGAATAATTTACAGTTTAAAATATATTAAAATAGAAAACAGCTGTTTTCAATTGGAATACTATTTCACAATATTACTGTTTTTGTTTGTATTTTTAATCAAATAAATGCAGCCGGGGTGAGCAGAAGATAAAAATCTGACTGATCCCAAACTTTTGAACGGTAATGTTAGTGTAACGTTATTTGGCCTTGACATACGGTCTATCAGAAATGGTGTTTTCTACAACAGTTTACAGTGAAAACTGGTAACGTTATTGTCTCAGATGAAGCTTTATCAACCGTCTCTGACTGAACTAAAAGACTGCAAACGTGTTCTAGCTAACATTAACGGCCGCTGAAATGTGCCTCGCTTAAATGACATCACAGTTGCCGAACATATCAAAAGGTAACGATATGATATACGTTAATCGCGTTATTGGTTTCATCAACGCACATTCATAATATCTACAAAACACGAACACTTACCAATAGCGAAGTTGTTCACGATGGAAAAATGAGACACCCGGCCGTTTGAAGTGTGACTGCTTGCAGGCGCGAAAAACGTGCTTGTCTCGTGGCCTCGTCGTCTGTAGTCTCCCGCACATGCGCAAAGAGCTGTCCTCCACTCAATTTAAAATGGCAAGTTCATTCAAGCACCTGTAATTTGTGATTCATTGAAGTAACTTAGGAACCTAAATTGAAAGATTGAAAACTCAAACAATTGAGCTGAAATTTCATAACACATTATGTTATGTCTGAGTTAATGACATATATAAGTTATCATAACTTTTTGATCAGATTATTTTTTACAGTGTACTAACTTATTATTAATTACTTATAAAGTAACATGAATTCATGACTTGTTAATGTATCATTATGTAATTTCTTGTCTTGGCCCTCCAAGAGTACATCTTTAAAAAGTTATAAATTACACATGTTCTATACATATTCAGCTCTTCTAAATCAGGTTTAGAGGTTTGTACAGAAGTGGAAGATCAGAGGTGCTGTGCCCGCATTTGGATGGAAAAGGAACTGAACGGTAGGAAAGTGGACACTTTTTGAAGGGGCAATAGTGGCCCAAAAGAAGAGCAAGAACACAAGACTAACATCTGACTGCATTATGATATACAGACAGTAAACCCATCTACAAAATAACCACAGAAATAACCATCATCTGTGCTAACACTGATTTTAATTGTGAAAATTGCATCTGTTTGATGAATATGTTAGTGTAGGTATTTCACTCTTGATGGCAGCAGTGGAATCACTTAAAACGGAATGAGATTAAATAGTTTTTAATGATGAATTCATCATTGTGTGTTCAATGATAAGGTTAAATGTAAATATTGCAAGACATCTAGTGTCATTCACTGATGTTTGTGACAGTTGCTGGGGTCAAATTTATGAACAATTTTACATTGTGCCCTTTTAATACATCTTTCTTCTAATCTAGAGCATGTTTGATTTAGTTTACCACGAAATGTTTAACAAGCATTGTACTAACGTTTAGTTAAGATGGTATATTCATGCAGGAATTCATATGACTCATGTCGTAGTTAAGGTTAGTTCCTCATTAGTACATGTCTTAATTCATCATTAGTTTATACTAAAGTAATTATTAATTCAGGTATTAGTACATGCTTATTCATGTACTGTTATTGTAAAGTGTTACCCAGTAACATATTACTTTTTGCTGTGACGCAGTAGTGTAAGGCATTAATCAATTTTCAGTAATATTTTACTCGGTACATGTTCAGTAACGCTGTTCCTGTTACCTGTTCGCTACCAGTTACCAGTAACCTGTTCGTGGTCAGTCAATAGGTGTGGTGTCCAAGTTTGTAAATAAAGACTGTATAGCGATTTATTTTTTACAGGAGTGGCTTGAGGCAGTGAAAAAGTTGCAGTGGATAAGTTGGGAGCAGTATGAATGTGTTTATGATTAGTATGGCCTTGGCGCTGGTTGGATTGGTGCTGGTGGGCGAAGCCTTTGAAGATCAACTGGCTTCTACGGTGTCGAGCCGGACTTATTCAAGAGACTTCTTGCTGTCGTTATGAGATGATAATCACGCCGTCGACTTAAAGATTCCAACAAGTATATGTTTACGCAAAAAGAAGGAGATCAAGAATTAAGAAGCGAGGGTCGAGAGGAGGAATTCGCAACAGATTGAGGAGGCGTGGAAGCCGTCACCCCCCTTCCAGTAATCACGCTGTCTAACGTGAGATCTCTTAATAACAAGATGGATGAGGTTGCGCTTCAAGTTAAACAAGAGGAGGAATTTTGGAGCAGTAACCTCATTTGTTTTACAGAAACATGGTTAAATGAAGATCATAGTGTGGACATCGAGGGATTACCACTATACGAGCCGACAGAGACAAGGTAAAATCACGGAAATCTGTTGGCGGGGGACTCTGCATGTATGTTGATAAAAACTGGTCATCACAGTCTACTATAATTGAACAGACTTGTACCCCGGACTATGAGACTTTGATTGTATCTTTTAGACACTTTTATCTGCCGCGGGAATTTGGTCGAATAACCATATTCCTAGTATATGTACCAGGTCCTAATAATAACGAGGCAGCGGAGCATATTGCAGAGTGTTTTACTAGGATCCTAACAAAGTCGGCAGACCAACCAGTCTTCATACTAGGGGATTTTAATACACTTTCATTAACACACTTGCAACAATATATTGATTTTCCAACCCGTTTCTCACGCACACTGGATTTGTGCTATGGCAATATTGACGACGCATACAAGGCAGTATGTCAAGCACCGATTGGTAGATCGGATCACAATGTTATCCATCTATTGCCAAAATACAGACAACTTGTTAGAAGGAATAAACTAGTGGAAAAGAGAATTCAGGTCTGGAGTAAAGACAAAGAAGACATGTTAAAGGACTGTTTTTGCACTACAAACTGGGATGTCTTTTTTGATTCATGCAGAGACCCTCACGAATTAACTGTATTACTTCTTATATTCACTTTTGTGAAGACACAATTATTGACACTAAAATGGTTAAAATCTTCTCAAATAATAAGCCCTGGCTCTCTAAAGATTTAAAGAAACTCCTTAAAGGAGAACTCCGGCGCAAAATGAACCTTTGGTCTAATTACACATTGTTACCTAGTCAACCGTTATCTGAGATTTGTTTTCATGATTATCGAATGTAAATAGTTTTATCTCTAAAAACAGTTTAGCCTATAACGCTAGTATAACGCTAGTATATGGGGCATGGAGTAATGACAAATAAAAATCGCTTGTTAATACCACTAACAAGGCTCAAAATAGCCCCACACTAACACGGCAGCATAATGAGGGTCCCTACATGCAAACCGAAGCATTGAGAATTTTGTCAGTGTCCATACAGTTTAATAAGAAGATATTTTATACATACAGTCAACTTCACGTATACAAGCAGAAGCCATCTTTGAAAAACAGTCTCTATCAGTCGATCGCTGAACAACGATCCTTAGTGCGCTGAACTGTGTAGAATCTCATATGGTCCGTTGTTTCCGGAAGGAAGCACTGAGCGCATAAGAGAAGCACTGAACGCAACAGAAAATAAATAAATAATAATAATTTAAAAAAAGAGAGACTTACTTATTACACAAGATACGCAGAAATGGCGGGTTATTCGACCGACGATCCGTTTATGTTTGATGGACGGTCTTATCTTTTCGAGCCGGAATATACCGACGAAGAGCTGCAGGAGCTCCGTGAAAGGGCTACGAGAGAGAGAGAGCTACCGGTGGTCAATGCCGCAACACAGCCTCGTATTTCTGGAAACTGGTGGTGTACTTGCGGAGATTGTAAAGCTATGGACACCGAACAGGAGTGCCTGTGTTGCACGGAGTGGGACCTTTTGAGTCGCGACACCCAAGAGAACCATTGTTTTGTACAGTCTGAAGATTTCCCCGCTTTAATAAATAAGGCTGTACTTGAAACTTTTTTCCATGTCCCGAAAATCAATTGGAGACGGCGACCCATACCGGAGGGACCAAATGGACAGTTATCTACTGAGTAAGTACACTAGACAAGTTAGGCTATGTTTTAAATCGGTGCAAATATTTCTGATATAGGCTATAGAACAAATATTGTGTGATTTTAGTTTGCATCGCCAGCTGTATGTCTTGCTCATTGATCAGCATGAATGACCGAAAAACCTCTTGCCCTCCCTTTCCCCAGACAGTGCAGACTTGTGGCTTACCGGGTGGTTCTGGAGTGGGGACTGAAAGGAGAGCATCTTGGACGTAAACAAAGAAGAGTTCTGCCAAGCTGTGTTGTTACAGCTATACGAAATAAGTACCCCTCCCCCAGCGGAATTTACCAAGGTTTCCAGGAAGCAGACGAACTTTCAAGGATTCTCTAGTGAATATTTTATGTAAATAGCCTAATTGTTTCTTACAGTGCAAATATTATACACAATGTTCATAACAACTATTTATTAAAATAATAACAATACACAATCACCACATTTTTTGTCCTTCTATTTATTCATTGTCAAAACTATATACAAAAGTATGTTTATAATGTGATAAGTTACACAAATTTACAGGCAGGCAAACAGGTCTGGGGGTAAAAAGGGTTGTGAAGGACACAACAAACAATCCAACCCTCTCGGAGGGTCCAGGGTCCTGGTTCACCGTAAGAAAATGTATTAAATTTAGGAATGCTTGAAGCGTGATAGTCTTTGTGACTGCATCTCTGATTTGTCTGGCCTTGAAACTGGGGCTATATTCATCAATAAACGCCTTTGGCCTGATCGAGGACGGGGCCTATGCTCAAGAGTATGTTCCTGCCTCATCCTCAAAACCGCTTCCATAAGGTCTTTTCTAAAAGCCTGTGATGTTTTTTCATAGATGGGTTTGGCCACCCACTGATGGCTTGCTTTATTGTAGGTGTACTTGAATTGAGGGTCTCCTAACAAACACAAACAAAAGTATTGATAAATAAATTATTTCCCACAATGTAGGTTACCATAATCACCTGTTCCACTAGAATAAATGTTACTGCTGGTTGAGCCTGTAAATCAAACTTACAACTCTACTAATCAATAAACAGTTGGGTACAGTACAGAAGAGTTATATAATCAGAGGCAAATATATATTTTGTTACCTTCTTGTGTTTTTTTCAGTTCCCGGCCAACATTCATATTGTGGTCCATGATGGCTAATTCAGTGCGGGCCCTCATTGAGTCATAGCCGAAGTGCAGTCGCTTTGGTGCATACTTGAGTGTAACATTGTGATAGACTTCAAGTGATCCTGCAAATGTACAATTGAAATACATTACTCAAAAAGAAATAGTAATTTAGAATGATGATAGATGGGATACAAAGTTTAATGTACTACATTTGCTATTATGCCTTTGTTGTCAGTGCAATAGAACTTGTATAATAGTGCTACTAATTTTCACAGCAGTGAACTTCCTATCATTTTGAGAATCAAATAAAGGATTTTTAAAAAACAATTAATTTAGCGTGAGGGCATACCTGTGTGTTTAAAAAGCGACATTTGCCTTAGATCACGGATGAGATTTTTATCCATAATGATGCCCCTCAAAGCACGGAAAGCAGTAGAATCCTTTGTAAGCCATTTCTTCCTTGTTTGCTCCTCCTCTGTGAGTGATGGGTGAAGACAATGGTATTCTAAGCCGCCATCCTCCTCCCATCTATGAACACCACAAACGTGGTACTGCAGCGATGTCCAACGCCGCACACATTCCTGATAAAAAAAATACAGTAACATTTTTTATTTATCCGGTCACATTTTTAAAAATATAATACCCTAATTATTTTAGTATGAGACAATGCCTTCGGCCTAACAAAATATGTTTTTTTTTTACATATACAATACACAATATTTACAAAAGTATGTCATGTCAACCAGTACACAATGTCATTGTTACCTCCTCATCACCATGGCTTGAGCTGCAAGACCAATACAGGTGATTGCTGATCGATCGGATCCATGGCTGCAGCACTCTGTTTTCGGCTTTATTTGAAACCTTCACAAGCTTCTTCTTTACACCTAGGATCACCAACAACAAAATGATGAAGAGAGGGGGTGAGGGGGGCATTTTTCATGTCATAAACTACAAACATTAAAATGTGTTTGTGTTATTATGTGTTCATATTATAGATGTGATACTTACTCTTATTGACATGCCACGAGTCAAATTCATGTCTTATGTTGGTGTAGTTGTCCTTCATTATTTTCCGAATGGATGGAGATCTGTCTGTTGTCATGACTCCAACATCCACTCCCTTGGAGATCAGATGGTCCATGCCTCTCTGAAACCCCATTGCCTCCATTGCTACAGAACTGGATGCTTCTGTAACCTATAGTACAACATTATCTTATTTGTCATAATATGTGCATAGTCCCAAGCAACCAATTGCTTTGTCATAGCCATGGTAATGTCATTAGACACAAGAATAATGCATTCCTATTTACCTGGACCAACTCATAATGGACAATTTCTTTCGAGGCATCATCTTGGAAAGAGTAGGTCGAATATTTACTGCTGAAACCTGTTGGGAAAAAAATGTACCTTCATAAATATAAATGTATTAACATGTTTAGTAGTCCAAACAAAGTTCAATTAGTGATCCTGTTTACCTGGACTGTCACACCGCGCATCGCCACATAAGTCAATCCTCTCTCCTGAGGCAGACAGCTGAGTGAGTCGCTCCATTATTTTTTGCTGTTGATCTTTGTAGGCATAGTTTATGACAGGAATTATATATGCAGATTGTATGTTGTAGTAATGTGTTTTTGCAGGAATCTGAATGTTCATAAGATCCGCCCAGTCCTTTATGTCAGTGTATGATGCTCCTGTAAACAGTGTCGCCGCACAGGTCAGGAGATTGTTTCGTCCCATGTCTCTTTGGTCTGGACATGATGCCCACTCCCTTGAATGTCCACGCAGGCATGTCCAGTAGATTTTAAGTTGGCTGGCTCGTGTCAACATCCTTTTATCTTCAATTACTGTACCACATGTGTGGCAGGTCTTGAAGAGCTCCAGCAAGTTGGACTCATCCACTATCCACTTTTTTCCTGCCCATCTATTGGTTGTCCCTTGGTCAGAAGCAGTGCCCGAACCTGATTCTTGGCTGGAAGGAGTAGTGTCACTTAATGGCTGAAAGCTTGCATCAACAGGATCTTCCATCTCCATCTCCCCAAAGCTAACACTCATATCATGAACAGATGCTTTTGAACCTTCATCCATGTCTTCCTGTTCGTATGACATGGCATAGTTAAATAAATAAATAAATAAATAAAATAATCAAGCTTTTACTTTGAATTTGGAATGACATTATCACTAAAGCCAAGAGTGCTTAAAAAATACAGGAAGCCATTCAACTCACTTGTGACATAGCTCCACTGCCTGCATGGATAGGACTCCAATGTGATATTGATCCTACACCCTTATACAGGCAATTTTAGAAATAGTGTTAATTCATTGTTGCCATGGGTGAATGTCAACACTACTTGAATATCAACCTGATGTACAGTTTACCTCTGACAGTTGCCATGTTGGAGGCAGTGCAAGATACATTCCAGAGGACGTTGGTGTTGTACGTGGCCTGACTGTAGCATGCTCAGGAGTTGATAGCGAAAGTCTAAAAGCTGGTGGTTGACCAGACCTCCGTGACTGAGCTGTTTCCGTGTGATGGAACCTCTTTGGTGTAGACTGTGGGAGTGCAGCTAGTTCTGATGTATTTTCGTGAGTACAGGGTTCAGAACCACTTGCCTAAAATATATAAAAGTACATTCATCAGCACACACATCCTAACGCATTAATAATATAAATAATTGCTAATTAAACAAATGTATGCTACACATAACAAGATACTATAGATATTGAAAAACACCACAACTTATTTCAGGATAAAATAATAATAAAAAAAATTATTTAAAAGGTCCTTTTATGCACCAAATGTTCACTTCATTAACAAAAGGTAGTTGAAATTATAGTCAGACCATAAAAATAAAAAATATAAGTCAGTCAGTCCATGAGCAATCTTGTATAAGTTTTAAATCAGTTTTTAAAAACTGTAATTGAGTCATAGTGTTTGTTGTGGTCTGTACTGGCTTATGGCAAGCCGTTTTAGCTTTTATTCATTTCCAGGATATGAATTCTTGATATCAACAATTACATTTTTGATATCAACAATTACATTTTTGATATCAACAATTACATTTTTGATATCAAAATTGAAAATGTTGATATAAAAAATTTAATTGTTCATATCAACAATTGAATTGTTGATATCTGTAATTATATTTTCACTAGTGAAATGTCACCATAGGCTGCCATTCAAAATCAATTTTTGATATCAAGAATTGATTTCTTACTATTAGAAAAATGTCTATTCTTGAATTCAACAATGGAATTGCTACTAGTAACATTTTCATTTTTGATATCTGAAAATTTATGATATCAATAATATTTCAGATATCTAAAATGGCTTTCTTACTAATAAAAATCACATTCATGATATCAGAAATTAACATTGTCAATAGTAAAAATGGAATTATTGATATCAAAAATGAAAAATTGGAATTTCAACTAGTAAGAAATCAATTATTGATATCAACAATTGCTTTTGAATGGCGGCCTATGGTGACATTTCACTAGTGAAAATACCATTACAGATATCAAGATTTAAATTCTTGATATCAAAAATTAAATTCTTGATATCAACAATTAACATTTTAAGTAGTAAAAATGTAATTGTTGATATCAAGAATTATCATTGTTACTAGTGGAAGTGTAATTCCTGATCTCAAAAATTGCCATTGTTACTAGTATAAATCTAATTCCTGATATCAATAACTATTATTTTAACTAGTGAAAATTTTATTGTTGATATCAAGAATTCATATCCTGGAAATAAATAAAAGCTAAAACGGCTTGCCATGATACTAGCATACATGCTCTTGTTTAGCGACCAACTGCGTCAATAAAATTCACACATTACCTCATCCAAATTATCAGCAACAGGTCTTTCGGCTCTTGGTACAGCACTTTTCTTGAGGTGATTTCTTCTGGGGGGGTTGGAGGCTCTTCTGGATAAGATGAAGTCGTCCCAGTCGAAATGGTTACTGCAGACGCGGTAGTCCATCTCTCGAAGCGTTTCTACCGGTGTTTCGACATCAACATGTAATACGACCAGCCACTGCTTCAACATATCAATATTGTGCAGAGGAAGTTTGTGAAAACTTTCCGGATTGTAGCGTTTCATTTTCTTATCGCAGCCGGGAAAAGCACAAACACGAACCATTTTCTTCTCTTCAATATGTACCACGTAGCCTACTGTTCGCGCTCACCTTATCACAACTTATAGCTCTCTTCACATCTCACCAGCGCACTAAGGATCGTTGTTCGGCGATCGACTGATAGAGACTGTTTTTCAAAGATGGCTTCTGCCTGTATATGCGAAGTTGACTGTATGTATAAAATATCTTCTTATTAAACTGTATGGACACTGACAAAATTCTCAATGCTTCGGTTTGCATGTAGGGACCCTCATTATGCTACCGTGTTAGTGTGGGGCTATTTTGAGCCTTGTTAGTGGTATTAACAAGCGATTTTTATTTGTCATTACTCCATGCCCCATATACTAGCGTTATACTAGCGTTATAGGCTAAACTGTTTTTAGAGATAAAACTATTTACATTCGATAATCATGAAAACAAATCTCAGATAACGGTTGACTAGGTAACAATGTGTAATTAGACCAAAGGTTCATTTTGCGCTGGAGTTCTCCTTTAATGAAAATAATTGGGCATTTCGTGAAAATAATCATGAGGGGGTTCAAACTAAAAGGAAGGAACTGAGAGCTATGATACAGAAAGAAAAAATTGATTTTAAAAATAAGATAGAGGATCAGTTAGCGAATCAAGATGCAAGGAGTGCTTGGCAAGGCTTGAATAAGATGATGGGGCGTGACTCAAGAAATGTAAATAATAATATTGCTGTAGGGACGGATGTTTTTAGATGGGTTAATGACTTGAATTTGTTTTATGGGAGATATGATGCAGCCGATAACTGGAATAAGATTGAAGAAATAAGTGATAAGATTCCAGTGGGGCCACTCATTCGGTTGACAGGGGACCAAATTAGAAGGTCCCTTAAATGTATTAGGCCCTATAAAGCACCGGGTCCAGATGGCCTTAAGGGCAGAGTTTTAAAGATATGTGTAAATGAATTAACAGACCCACTAACAAAATTATTTCAGTTTTTATTAGACTCACAGATTGTACCAAATACATGGAAGTTATCATTTATACGACCCCTTCCGAAAAAAGTGAGAGCAAAAAATCTAGAGGACTTTCGTCCTGTGGCGCTAACCTCAATACTAGCTAAATGCATGGAAAGAGTACTTAGTTATCATCTAAAGCCATACATATCAGAACAATTAGACGTACTGCAATTTGCATATAGACCGCAAAGAGGAACAGAGGATGCAACGCTCACCATGGTCGATACAGTTGCTAGCCACTTACAACAAGCAAAGGCTTATGTGCGTGTTCTTTTTATTGATTTCACCTCTGCTTTTAATACCATGCAGATACATTTACTCTTGGAACGTCTCCTGGTTCAAGGTGTGAATGGGGGAATAGTTCATTGGATAAAGAATTTTCTAATAAATAGACCACAGCAAGTTTGTGCTCGGGGGTTCAAATCAGATATTATATTTTTAAACATGGGGCACCCCAAGGATGCGTCCTGTCACCTCTTTTATTTTCTGTTTATACAAGTGGTATAAGAGTGCAGCATGAGAATTACAAACTATATAAATATGCAGATGATATTGCACTTGTGGCACTTGTCACGGAATGGTAAAAAGTGAAGAGAGGATTCAAGTGCAAAAAGGAATATTTATTAAGTAAATAAAAAGCAAAAGCAAAACTACAAACAAAACGCGGCCAAACGAGACGGGCATTAAACAGGAATTAGCAACACAAAGGAACATAGACAACGAACCAGCAACAGGACTACAAACAAGTCAAGTCAAGTCAAGTCATCTTTATTTATATAGCGCTTTTTACAATACAGATTGTATCAAAGCAGCTTCACAGTGATAACATGAAAATAATACAAAAAATAATTTCATCATCGTCCACCTTTAAGGCAGATCTATAATATTGTTGAATATTAAATGTCCCCAACTAAGCAAGCCAGAAGGTAAGGTAACAGCGGCAAGGAACCAAAACTCCATCAGGTGACAGAATGGAGAAAAAAACCTTGGGAGAACCCAGGCTCAGTAGGGGGCTCAGTAGGTTCTCCTCTGGCCAATGAGTGAACAGTGTATGAAGTTCAGAATGAATCAGAGTATTTGTCCAGTTCCGGTTGGTTGAAGTCGGAGTGGAGAGGAGGAGAGACTGGTTGACACTTCAGGTCAGCGGCGTCGTCGTCGTGTCCTGGCGCTGGTCCTTCATCAGATCTGGATATGGCCTGGTTCAGGTGGACAGCAGTAAACCTCGGGATAGACAGAGAGACTAATATTAGCGTAGACGCCATCCTTCTTATGATGTACCAAGTACATCAGGATTACGGGAAGTGTTCCCGGTCCCGGCAGTTCTAAACTATGCAGCCTAATTATATAAGTCTATAATGTGTTATGTGTATGCTAGGCCGAAGAGATGTGTTTTTAGTCTAGATTTGAACTGACAGAGTGTGTCTGCTTCCCGGACAATGGTAGGAAGACTGTTCCAAAGTTTTGGTGCTAAGTAGGAAAAGGATCTACCGCCAGCAGTCGATTTTGATATTCTAGGTATTATTAACTGACCGGAATTTTGAGATTGCAGTAGATGTGAAGGACTATAATGCGTTAAGAGCTCGCTCAAGTACTGCGGAGCTAAACCATTTAGTGCTTTGTAAGTGATCAGCAATATTTTAAAATTTATACGATGTTTAATAGGCAGCCAATGCAGTGTTGACAGAACAGGGCTAATATGGTCATACTTCCTGGTTCTAGTAAGAACTCGAGCTGCTGCGTTTTGAACTAGCTGTAGTTTGTTTATTAAGCGTGCAGGGCAACCACCCAGTAGAGCATTACAATAATCTAGCCTTGAGGTCATAAACGCATGAACTAATTGTTCTGCATTATTCATTGAGAGCATATGACGTAATTTAGATATATTTTTAAGATGGAAGAAAGCGGTTTTACAGATACTAGACACATGACTTTCAAATGAAAGATTGGTATCAAAGAGCACACCCAGGTTCCTAACCGACGGCGAAGACTTAACAGAGCAGCCATCAAGTGTTAGACAGTACTCTAGGTTATTACGTGTGGAAGTTTTTTGTCCAATAATTAGAATCTCTGTTTTTTCTGAATTTAGTAGTAGGAAATTACTAGTCATCCAATTTTTTATATCAGCTATGCATTCCGTTAATTTTGTGAATTGGTAGGTTTCGTTAGGTTTTGAAGAAATATACAGCTGAGTATCGTCGGCATAACAGTGAAAGCTAATTCCATGTTTCCTAATGATATCTCCTAATGGTAGCATATACAGAGTGAACAGCAGCGGTTCTAGTACTGAGCCTTGTGGTACGCCATACTGAACTTGTGATTGATAAGACATCTCTTCATTTACTGCTACAAACTGATAACGGTCAGATAAGTATGATTTAAACCATGCTAGTGCAATTCCACTAATGCCAACATAATGTTCGAGTCTATTTAAAAGGATGTTGTGGTCAATGGTGTCAAATGCAGCACTAAGATCCAGTAATACTAATAGAGAGATACAACCACGATCGGATGATAAGAGCAAATCATTTGTGACTCTAACAACTATGGTACGGTCTAAATCCGGACTGAAAATCCTCGCAGATATCATTTCTTTCAAGAAAAGAACACAGTTGTGAGGATACTGCTTTTTCTAATATCTTTGACAGAAATGGCAAATTAGAGATCGGCCTGTAATTGACTAGTTTTGTAGGATCAAGTTGCTGTTTTTTAACAAGCGGTTTAATCATAGCTAGCTTAATGGTTTTTGGTACGTATCCTAGAGACAAAGATGAATTAATGATATTAAGAAGAGGATCTATGACATCTGGAAGCATCTCTTTCAGCAGCTTAGTCGGTATAGGGTCTAACATGCACGTTGTCGATTTAGATGATTTGACGAGTTTGCAAAATTCTTCCTCTCCTATAGCAATGAAGGAATCAAATTTTCCCTCAGGGAGACTACAATGCACTTCCTGATGCGATACTGTATTAGACGGTTGCATAGTTATAATTTTGTCCCTGATATTATCGATCTTATAAGTGAAGAAGTTCATAAAGTCATTACTGCTGTGTTGCTTGGAAACTTCTGGGCTTGAAGCTTTCTTTTTCGTTAGTTTAGCCACTGTTTCAAATAAATACCTAGGATTATGTTTATTTTCTTCTAATAGGGTTGAAAAATAAGCAGATCTAGCAGCTTTTAAAGCCTCTCTGTAAGCAATCGAGCTCTCCTTCCATAAAATCCGAAACACCTCTAGTTTTGTTTTCTTCCAGTTGCGCTCCATTTTTCTGGCTGCTCTCTTAAGGGCCTGAGTGTGCTCGTTGTGCCACGGCGTTGGACTATGTTCTTTATTCTTCTTTAAGCGCAGCGGGAGCAACTGTGTCTAAAGTGCTGGAAAAGAGAGAGTTAAAAGTTTCTGTTGCAATATCAAGTTCTTCTAAGCTATCCGGGATGCTGAGCTGATGAAACTGATTAGGAAGATTATTGATAAAGCAATCTTTAGTGGCAGAAGTGATCGGTCTAACATATTTATAACACGGAGTCGGCTTTGCAGCCTTGGCTAAATGTAATTTACACGAGACTAGATAGTGATCTGAGATGTCATCGCTCTGTTGCAGTATTTCAACGGCATCAACATCTATTCCATGTGATAGTATTAGATCTAGAGTATGATTACGACAATGAGTCGGTCCTGACACGTGTTGTCTAACTCCAATTGAATTTATAATGTCTTTAAATGCCAATCCCAATGCATCTTTTTCATTATCTATGTGTATATTAAAGTCACCAACAATTAGTACTTTATCTGCAGCCAATACTAATTCTGATAGAAAGTCCGCAAATTATTTTGTAAAGTCTGTATGGTGCCCTGGTGGCCTGTATACAGTAGCCAACAGAATTTTCAAACGTGATTTATCGTTTACACTATATATTTTTACATTAAGCACCAACACTTTTACCCCCTTACATTACCCCCTTAGGGCGGCGAAGACCCCTCGGGCGGCCAGGGCGCGAAGACCCCTCGGGCGGCCACGGCGGCGAAGACCCCTCGGGCGGCCATGGCGGCAAAGACCCCTCGGGCAGCCACGGCGGCGAAGACCCCTCGGGCGGCCACGGCGGCGAAGACCCCTCGGGCGGCCACGGCGGCGAAGACCCCTCGGGCGGCCACGGCGGCGAAGACCCCTCGGGCGGCCACGGCGGCGAAGACCCCTCGGGCGGCCACGGCGGCGAAGACCCCTCGGGCGGCCACGGCGGTGAAGACCCCTCGGGCGGCCAGCGCGGAGACGACGACTCGGGCGGCCAGGGCGGAGACGACGACTCGGGCGGCCAGGGCGGAGACGACGACTCGGGCGGCCAGGGCGGAGACGACGACGACTCGGGCGGCCATGGCGGAGACGACCACGGCGGAGACCTTCCCTCAGGTGGCCAGAGCGGATCCGGCTGTGCAGGCGGCCGGGACGGGGCAGGTCCTTCGGGCGGCCATGGCGGAGACGACCACCGGCTCAGGAACAGCAACAGACACCACCGGCTCAGGAACAGCAACAGACACCACCGGCTCAGGAACAGCAACAGACACCACCGGCTCAGGAACAGCAACAGACACCACCGGCTCAGGAACAGCAACAGACACCACCGGCTCAGAAACAGCAACAGACAAGGCGGCCATCTTCTCCAAAGACCCTGGATCGGCAGACGCGCTGCGAACAGTCTCTGGATCGGCAGAACCGCTGGGGCACTGGGGTACCCGTCTCTGTAGTATAAGTTTCTGCTCTCGTTTTGACAACACACTAACTACATTAACGTTGTTTACACTATATTTTTTGTACAACAATATCACACCAGATGATCGCACTTCTTTCTCGTGCTCTCCTTATTCTTCCTAGTTTACCTTTGCACTCAATACTTCCCGCCCCCTTCACCTTAACCCTCTGGGGACCAAGGTGTTTTTGGGGCCCTTGGGATGTTTTGAAATGCCCTGACATTTGTGCTTTTTTCTGTTATTTATAAACATGTTAATGGCAAAGGTGTAAATTCACTCTATATAGCACAAACAGGGCTACCATAATATGTGAGCAACATGTATGTACATGTTTGTATTTTTAAGAGAATAATGTTTATGCGTGGTTATTGAAAAAAATTAAAATGAAAGTTGATGAAATAGACCACAAAACGCATACTAAATATGTGTTCCGGAGACTTTTGACTAATGGATGCTGTCGCTTCGAGTTCTGGCTTCAAAATGATGTGAAAAACATCCTGCCTGAATCGTTCACATAAAACAATACATTGATTTAAACTTTGTAAGACCGACCCAGGGTGTGACAGACACACCCCCAATGGCCCATCATGAGGCAAGCCTAAACAAAGAGCTTTGAATCTTTTTTGTTTTTCAATCTGTTTTATTGTAATTCCTCTATGTGGAGGAACTAAATAGATTCATCAAGAGAGCTAGTAAATTCAATTTAAGAGGAACTGAAGTCTTTCAGAAACCCGAGTTTAGAACAAAATTAAAGGAAAGATGTGTCTTAATACAAGGTGTCAGTCTGTGGAACAATCTAAATAGTGAAATTAAAACTTCAACATCGTTTTTTGTTTTTAAGAAGAGTGTAAAAGCATTACTAATAGAAAAATATAATGCATCAATTTAGCAGGAAATGTGATATTTGATTTATGTCTTTGTATATGTGTTGCAAAGTAGATGTGTGTTGTAAGCGCACCTCTTTGGAATTGTAATTTAACTTATGTTGATAAGGGGCAGATATTATAAGTTTATCCTCTTACTGCTCCTTTTCATTTCTTTTTCAAAAGAATGAAATAAAAATATAAATGAAAAATGAAAAAATGAACTAAATGTTCAACTGAAGACACAAGTAAACATTACATGCCTGGCATTTGGTGTGTCCTTCTTTTTACCAAGCTGTCCTTTGCAAAGCACACAAATCTTGCGACCAACTGTGCAAAAAGGAATATTTCGCAAAACTGCAATGGAAACAGTTTTTTCGCATTTACAGTCACCTGACTTAGAGGACGCGGTGTGTTTGGGATCCGTGTACGCAAATAATAATAACTATTATTATTTTATTATAACATTTATTAGGCTACATATTTAGAGACGCTTTTATCCAAAAAAGGAACAAAGCAATTCGTCAAATGTCATTCATAATACGGGTTAGACTGCATGGCACGGAGCCGCGGACGAGAATACTTGCATTTTCCTATCAACAGTGAAACAACTTAAAATAGCCTACTCTTATCATTTCATACAGAAAATAATAATACATTATTCGCAACTACTTGTATTTGTGTAAACTCACAATAACAAGAAAGCGTTGTGCTTTTGTAAAATAAAATAAAACAATCAGGCGCGCTTTCATGATCTCCGTGAACTGGAGCGCGAGAACAGAAACAAAATATAGCCTATGTAGGCTAAAGCTTGAAATGTCCACTTTAAAACGAACAAATTCGAATCGAAAGCTAATACATTCTGATTATGAAATGCGTATGAAAGGAGCATTTCTCTCTAAAAGCGCATCTGCTTAACAGCGGAGATGGAGATGTTTTTAGCCGCTTTGAAAACAATAGTTTATTAATAATATTAATGGCTCTTCTCATTCAGCACTGCGGGAAAAATATCAATTCCAGGTTCTAATTTGGCCTTAGAAAACCAGTAAAATCGACATGTTTTCCATATTAATTTGTGAAAATATCTGCAAAATATCTGTAATAATAGTGGGTACATATATACTTAAGGCCATTGCACACTGAGTACGAAATTCGCATTTGAAATTTTTGCACATTAAAAAATAAATACGACCTCACGTTATGTCAATCACGCTTGCACACTGCCTCCGAAACTTTCGTCCGTCATAAAAAAAATCGAAACGGGTTCGATTTTCTGCGTTTTTCGCATCCGTAACAAGCAGTTTGAATGGTGTTTGAATGGTGCTTTGACAATTCAGAGCCACCGAATCACGAATACGAAAAAACGCATACGAAAATTTCGGACTCAGTGTGCAATGGCCTTTACTCTTTCTGATTTCTGACTGTGTTGCTAAGCGCACTCCGAGTTGCACGCGGAGGTAGTGATGAAGCTCCATTCCTTTTAAAAAAGTTGAAGAATATTGTGTCGTGCCATCTTCCCAACGTGCAGGTGACTGAATGATGAAACTTAAAGCATTTGCTTGGGGGCGTTTACCTGTTTTGCATAGATGGCTTAACACATTATCTTGTGAATAGCGTGCTCCGTCAGTAGGCGTGAACGAATTAAAGTCAATGAGCTCGTAATGAGCTCGACTGGAATCGCTCTCTTTTCATATAGATTACAGAAGCTGAGAATATTTGTTTTTTATATAAATTACTTCATTTGAAAGATGCGATCTCAAGCTTTATGCCCGTGGGTATGTTTGCCTGTTTGACTGAATTTTCGCGGAGTTACAGATCATTTTCGAACGCGTTTCAAATTGGAGTTCATTGACAGAGAGAGTGCAGAACTCGCATCATGTTAATTTTTCTTTATTTGGCAAAAAGCAAAACACTTTATTTTTATTGTGAGTATACAGAAAAAAAATAGAAACTGAACAGGATCGATTGATGTATAACATGAAAATGAAAAATTAAAATTAACAGAGCATTTTGAGTTTATTTTGCATTGCTAAAAAAAAACACGAGCAAAACGCGCGGGCGTGTTCTTGGTCCCCAGAGGGTTAATCTAGAGCACTGATTGGACACCCAACATGGACAAGTGAATACGATAGGCTGAACTATAGAAATACAAAAATACAAAAATAATAAATTTCCCATCAACTTAGGAAACATAGAATTTATCCACAACCATATACATTTATAACATGCCCATGAAATATATATGTATATATATAAATTAATAAAAATAAACCTTGTAAATCATTACACTGGGTTACACCCTCCCCTTTCTAATTGTCTGAATGTCCTCATCAGACATTTCAATCAAAACTGTAGGGTCTATACCTCATTGTTCATTCTGTTATTTTAACTCCGACCTAATTTAATAATGAGCCTCTTAACACCTTTTTGTGTGTTTGGTTTGAGTTTGAATGTTTTCTTGCCTTTGCAGGTGATGCACATCCGGGACTCTCCAGCATTCTTACAGACTGTCCAATGGGTAATAGGTGATCTCGATGGATGGATGGATCCTTTACCATGTTCCGGTTTCATCTTATACACTGGTAAGTTGGGCATTTTGTCCACCACAACATATGGCAAAGAACTCCATCGACTCTGAAGTTTGTGTTTTCCTCTCAGTCCCAGATTCTTCAACAACACTCGATCACCCATGTCCAAGACCTGGAATCTAACTTTGCTGTCATAGGCTCTCTTGTTTCTTTGGTGCACTTTGTTTGAAGCTTCTGAGGCTAGTTGATAAGCTTCTTTTAGATCTCTTTTCAGCTTGGCCACATACTGAGAATGTTGTCTTTCCTCTGTTCCATCAGCAGCCTTTGGAAAACAAACGTCAACAGTGAGTATTGCTTCCCTCCCGAACATCAAATAGTACGGAGAGTACCCTGTAGCATCACATTTTGTGCTGTTATAGGCATGGACCAGATACCCCACATGCTAACTCCACTGACGCTTTTTCTCCTGTCCCAAGGTTCCCAACATCGAGAGCAAGGTACGATTAAACCTCTCGGGCTGAGCGTCACCTTGAGGATGATATGGAGTGGTACGTGATTTGCGAATCCCCAAGAGTAGCAAGAGCTCTTTAATTAAATTACTTTCAAAGTCTTCCCCTTGGTCGGAATGGATTCTCCCAGGCAAGCCATAATGCTGTAACGACAATGACTCTGTTTTAGGGAATTTATTAGCTCGAATGAGAGACGAGATTCATGAGATATGAATCTTTATGTCGTATACATGAATTAAATTATTTCCAAATATGGAATGAGTAAAATTTCGCCTTATATTAATAATTAACACGATTACCCGTAATAACCATTAATATAGGTAGGTAAATTTATCTTTGAATCAGGGGAAGTCTAGGTAGAATGCACCGTTCGGCTATCTTACGCACGCATGTCCAGCAGGCGCGCGCACTATGGCTGTATAGGAAATTACCAGTCTTGTAACACAGTCAAATAGTGTTCCTGTGGCAACAAGGAACCTTATTTTCATGTTTTAGACAATTTAGGGATTATAATATTACAAATAGGGTAGAGCTTGTAACTTGATCTTATACTTTCAGTGACTCAATGATGGAACAGACAGATTAAATTCAAAAGATTATGGAATTTAATGTAAAACAAGCTAACGATTATACGTACTAAATCAAAAACACACGAGTAAATATGCATAATAAACAAACAAAAATAAAACGATCGTCATAAGAACAAAAGGTGAGTTAGAGAGAGAGAGAGAGAGAGAGAGAGAGAGAGAGAGAGAGAGAGAGAGAGAGAGAGAGAGAGAGAGAGTGAGTGAGAGTGAGTGAGTGAGTGTCGGTGAGGAGATCAGAGAAGAATGGGAACTTTTGACAAAACAGTTTACACAGTTTACATCAAAAATGAAACCCCAAAAAGACCTTAACAATATCTAGACAATCTTAAAAACAGCAGTTCTTTAGATGGTAAATTTAAGCATGTACGTTACGCTTTGCCCTCTTGGTTGCGTCTTATGTCAGGAGGATGCGAGGTCACGTGGAGGAATGCGTCTTCAAGGAGAAGGTGAGACGAGTAACTCAGGTTCAGAGCGTACGCGACTTTGTCAAAGATAACTTAGTCTTAAGGGTGGTATTTTAAGGAAAATACTGATTTGAGGTGGAGTGTCAAGAAAATAAAGACTTAGAATAAAAACGAAAGCAAACGAAAGAAAGCTTGCGGTGAAGAAGGGCGGTCTCTCTCTGGTGGGATCACTACACACTACGGGAGCTTTGCGCGTGTGTTTTGAATGGTTTAGGGTCACACCTCCCTCCCGTGTCCGACCAATGGCCTGGGAGGGCAGGCGTGACCAAAACCTCTCTTGGTTCGCTAAGAAAACGCCTCCTGGGAGGATGTCCAGCGGAGATTAAAACTGTTATAAACTGATATAAATGGCAGAATGCATAATTTCATAATTTGAGTTCAGGATTAGACATCAGTAGTCTTTCTTGAATAAAACCATACCAAAGATTGTGTTTCTGTGATTTGATAGCAAGGAGTTACATAATTTTTGATAAAAACAAGCATTTCAACTTTGATTATACAATTAACTTATAGTTATAGCGGTCTCTCATATAGCGACCGTGACACACAAGACAAATACATTTCAAAATACATTGGAAAGGGTTGATTTTCAACCAGAATGTACAGGGCTGGAATGTCTTGTGTTTGGTGTGTGTGAGTGTGTGTGTGTGTGTGTGTGTGTGTGTGTGTGTGTGTGTGTGTGTGTGTGTGTGTGTGTGTGTGTGTGTGTGTGCAGGGTTGTTCATAGTTCATACGGAGCTCGGACCACGTGTTGAACTCTTGTCCTGGAGTTGATGAAATTAGAGGTCCGGGGACTTTGGGTCACCATCTGCTAAACAAATCAATGGGTTGTGAGGTGTTTAGATTGGTGTGACGAAATTCCCCGGGGGGCAGTTGAGTGTGCGTATGTATGTGCGTGTGCGAAGTCCTTCACACGTTGCCGTTTGTTTCTCGAGGTTCGTATGTGTGTGCGTCTGTATCTGAGCTGATGAGATCAGCAGTGAGCGTTTGGTAAAACACTGTCCTGTTGTCCTGAAAAAGGATTAATCAGTTGTTAATGATCCCCTGGGTTTTCAAGATCGCTGTGGACCCCCATAGGGGGGGTCGTAAAACAGACTGGGGTTTTTTGATTCAAAACAGAGCTGTCTGTGTG
Organism: Phoxinus dragarum; assembly: GCA_033366665.1. NCBI lineage: Eukaryota > Metazoa > Chordata > Actinopteri > Cypriniformes > Leuciscidae > Phoxinus > Phoxinus dragarum. Next base: position 67,686 of record JARPMJ010000303.1, read on the forward strand.
TCTGATAGTTTATCGATGAATTTACTCCACATGGTAGGCACCTTTTCGTCTCTTGAGAAGAACAAAGCTTTATTTGTTTAGTGGTAATGTCTTTAACTTTACTCAGCAGAAAGCACTCTGTACCTTGTGTGGCAAAACAGGAAGGACAGGTCGTTTGGGAATTAGATTTGATTAAATTCGAATAAGAGGCAGACTGGTCATCTGACATGTGCTACAATGCACAAAATACTTGTCCACTAATATCTTGGCTACAGTGCGAGCTGTGACTCCTTGAGGGAAATGCCTGGGCGTACCGTGTAAAATGATCTGTGACCACCAAGATGTTACTTATTCCCTTTGAGTCAGGCTCAAGTGAGAGGAAATCTATGCAGACCAGATCCATCGGTCCATTGCTGGTAATTTGGTGCAAAGGAGCTGCTTTACTGCATGGTGTTTTGCGAGTAATACACTTTCCACAGTTCTTGATGTGGAACAGTTGCGAGTTCCACCTCGCAAGCCATTTTGGGCCAGTAGAATCTGCTACGGATAAGATCAGTGGTTCTTTCTATGCCTAGATGACCCATGTCATCGTGCAACAACCTGCACACATCCTCTCTGAACTCAGTAGGCAGGACAAGCTGGGAAACTTCTTCTCCAGAGGATGTTTTACTGTTTCGGTAAAGCAAACCTTCTTTCATTAGAAGCCTATTCTCCTGACGTTTCATGAGCCACAACTCAGAATTCACTTTCACATCGGTAGGCCATGTCCCCTGGTTCAGCGCTTCAATTACTTTCCTCAGGACAACATCATTCTTTTGGGCTTTTGTCAAATCAGTCATGGATCTCTGCTCCAAGAAGTCACATTGCAGTTGAATAGGGGAAAGCGTACACGTCTGGGATGCACTCAGGTAAGGCTCCAAGTTGTTCCAGATACCTAGGTGATTTGGTGAGCTTTAAGTCAACCTGAACTCGCTGACATATGGACCCTACTTCGGTCGCAGAGATGCTTTGCCAACCCTCTGATTTTTCCTCTTCAGCCATGTTTCGAGACAGCAAATCTGCATCAATATCGTTCTTGCCAGGTCGGTACAGCACATTAAAGTCGTAGGTGGATAGTGCAGCCAGCCAACGATGTCCAGTGGCACTGAGTTTAGCCGTGGTAAGAACATACGTAAGTGGGTTATTATCGGTACGTACAGTGAATTTGGCTCCATATAAGTAATCGTGGAATTTATCCACGACCCGCCCATTTCGAGGCAAGAAATTCCAACTGATGGATAGGATATTTCTGCTCTGAATTGCTCAGCTTTCTGCTGGCAAATGCCACTGGCTGCAGACCGGAAGAATACTCCTGATATAAAACAGCACCTAGCCCTTTAAGACTGGCGTCCACATGCAAGGTGTAGGGTTTGTAGGGGTCGGCAAAAGCTAGGACTGGGGCATTAGTGAGACACTGAATGATCTGCCAAAAGGCATCCGTGCATGACTGGTTCCATCTGTCTCCGAAGGGCTCATACTCTTTCAGGTAAGTCTTGGATTGATCTTTTTCCCACTTTTTACCTCGCTGCGTAGGGGCATAACCTTTCGTTAACTCAGTAAGAGGTCGGACAACGGCAGCGTAGTTGGCAATGAACCTACGGTAATACCCGCAAAAGCCAAGAAAAGATCTTAAGGACTTAAGGTCCATGGGCTTTGGCCATGAGCTGACCGCCTTGATCTTGTCAGGATCTGTTGCAATGCCTTTGTCGGATACTATATGTCCTACATACTTCACCTTGGTCTGGCAGAATTGGCATTTGTCCAAAGACACTTTCAGCCCCACTTCTTCTAGTCTGTCCAGGACCTTTAGAAGTCTTTCCTCGTGCTCTTCCAATGACTTCCCAAAGATGATCAGGTCATCCAGGTAGACAAGGACCTGAAGCAGGTTCATATCACCAACCGTTCCATCAAGCGTTGGAAAGTCGCTGGTGCCCCCAGTAATGCCCTGTGGCATACGCTCAAACTGATAGAATCCTAAGGGGCATATAAAGGCTGTTTTTTCCTTATCCTCTTCAGACATAGCTATTTGGTAATAGCCACTTCTGAGGTCAAGAACGGAAAACAATCTACTCCCTGATAAACAGTCTAATGCATCATCAATGCGTGGAGTAGTATACTGGTCAGGCACTTTTCGAGCATTAAGTGTGCGATAGTCGATGCACATTCTTACGCTTCCATTTTTCTTTCGGGCTATTACTATAGGGGAGGCGTAGGGGCTTCGTGATTCCTTGATGATACCGGATTTCATAAGCTCCTGAATGTGTCTTCGAACATCATCGATATCTGCAGGAGCCAAATGCCTAGAGCGCTCACGAAAGGGCCTAGAATCAGATAGCCGAATTTGGTGTTCCACTCCTTTCGCCAAACCCACGTCCCACTCGTGTAGCGAGAACACAGAAGCTTTTTCCGACAATGCCTGCCTTAGTCTCTGCTTCCATGTCTCAGGAATTGGAGAATCTCCGAAGTTAATGAGGTTTGTATCAAACTCTCCTGTCTTTGGGGCTGGGGTTACTGGATCTGTTGGATGTAAGTGACCAACCATGGCTCCTACCGGAATCACTGCGTCCTTCAGGGATTAATTATGCATCAGTACTGGGAAATGGTTGACATCCATGTCAGAATGTGGCACTACCATGGGCTGCAGTAACACTCCAACTGGCAGAGTGGCGTCTGGAGAAGCCTCTACCAACAGAACCTCTTCTCCTAATGGTTAATTTAACTCCACCTTACAGATCGCAACACAATTCCCTCCTGGGGACAAGGACAAAGAGCCAGGACCAAGCCACCTTACACTGCCCACCTCCTTCGTCTTCACCGGGGATCTTAGCAGGGTCACATGACAGTTCTTCGGAAAATGGACCCACATTTATGCCCAAAGTTTGTGCAATGTCCACTCCAGTACTTTCTCTACCACGACCGAGCCAAACGCTTAAAAAGGTTAGCATTGGTACCCAGAATAACTGGTGTTTGATCTGGACTACACGGTCCCGGACAGATTAAGGCCAAGACTGAAAGGGTTTCCTGAATTCCTGTGATTTTGGCAGGGAACTCAACATCTACCATCACATAACCTAAGTAAGGGTAACTGGACTCACTTAAACCCCAAATGGCCAAACCTGTGACAGGGTGAATGGGAACATCAGACAGATGCTGCTTGTACCAGGCTTCAAAGATGATGGTTACTTGTGAGCCACTGTCTAATAAGGAGTCACATTCATGTCTGTTCACCTTTAGCTGAACAACAGACGTTGGACCAACCAACCCTTCTGGAAGGTGGCTCAGATGAAAGCAAGTCTCTACTTTTGGCTTTTTTCAGCGACTGGATTAATCTTCGAATAACTTTTGCTTGGTTTTCAGCATTTCTGCATTTTGCCGCAAAGTGTCCACTTTCTCCACAGCGGTAGCAGTAATATTCATCTGAATCACTGTACGTGGTCGGCTTATATGTATCAGGAACATTTCTAGAAGTCTCCACAGGTAAGGAAGCAACAGAGGCAATAGGCTTTTTACTTTGAACTTTCTGCTGCAATCTCTTCACCTGTTTTTTCAGCGCAGTCACTTCAGGGTCTGCACAACTATCTAAGGTTGTAGCTTTCATGACTGGACCAGCAGATGCCTCTTCTTTCACAGCTCCATGAGGGGTGGCTGCCATAGAAGCGAACATGGCTTTCAGTTCCTTCAACTCAGTTTTTAAAGTCTGAATTTCAGTCTGCTTATTGTCTACCTCTGCTTTAGCATGGATCTTATGCACAGTGGAGTTTAGCTTAGCCCTAGATGCCTCGCATTCTTCCTCACTGCGAATCTCACTCAACAGCTCCAAAAAGGATGGAGGATTTTCCTTCCTTTCCCTCAACTTGAGATTAACCAGCATAAGATCAGCAGCAACTGCTCCTCGAAGTAACTGTTCCACTCTCACACGGTTTGCAGAGGCAACCGACAGACCACCTCGCTGTATGACTTTGGTCAACGCTTGTTCCAACCTTTTAAGAAAGTCTGACAGTTTTTCACTGGGCTGTTGCTGCATCAACCGAAAAGCAATATACAGCTCTTCCCCTGATTCAGCAGAACCAAAGGTACTTTCAATGGCCGCTAAACATTGTTCTGGCTTGAGATCAGCAGTGGTTATGCAAGCAGCTTTTATTATTGCCAAGGCTGGACCTCGTAGACTTTCCATAATCCGACGTCTTTTCTCTTTGTCTGAGCAATTGCTGTTCTTCTACCATAAGATGAACTTGCTCAAGCCAATGTTCCAAAGACTCTTCTCCAGTGGGAGTTGGCACAGTCCCAGAAAAAACACGGAGGCGACGGTAACTGCTGCTATCGCTCACTGGTTTTTCTATTTTAGATAGCAGATCCCCCACAGCACAAATAATAGACTCAGCCGAGCCATCATGTGAGCCCAACAATTCCCGAACATTGCCGTCATCCACAGCGGTAGATGAATCATTCTGCTCTGCACTAGGAGGGAGCACTTGGTGAAACTGGACTTCGTGTCACTATGACAATCGGCCAGGCTACCATTTCGCCTGTGGGAAGTATGTCAGGAGGGACGTTAGAAGGGTCTACAACTTCTTTGCATTCACATAAAACAGTCAAACTATCCAGTCTGCTGTTGTACATACGTCCTCTCACACGCACTTGCCCAAGACATTTAACAGATTGGAGGGTGTCTTCAATTTGAGAAATATCAACATCTTCAGGGACAATGACCATCAGCGCATGTGCTTCATTAAGCATTTCTCCTCGACACCATCCTTTAAGCTCATCCACTAGCCCAGGATATATAGAATAAGCAGTAATGGTCACACTGTGCTAACTATATGATCACTGAGACTTCATTTTTTTTCTTCTTTTACAGCACACAACTGTGACGGGACACGCAAGGATCCCAGCGGTGCCTCCAATTTATGTAGCGCTTTTAACCCTTTCCTTTTTAATTGTCTAAGGGAACGCTCTGAGTTCGTATAAATAAACTTAAAACTTAAACTTAAAAATAAGTCTATTGTGAGCTAAGTGTGCTTATTTACTCACTTTAACCCTCTGGGGACCAATGTGTTTTTGGGGTCCTTGAGATGTTTTGACATGACCTGATATTTTTTTTTTTTCAGTTGCTTATAAACATATTAATGGCAAAAGGTGTAATAACACTCTATTTGGCACGAACATGGCTATCATAATATGTGAGCAACATGTATGTACATGTTTGCATTTTTGAGAGAATATTATTTATGCGTTTATTCAAAAAACTCAAACTTAAATTTTCTGATATAAGACCACAAACGACCAACTTCACATATTCCCACAATACTTTTGACTAATGGATGTTGTCGGCTAGAGTTTTTACTTCAAAATTATCTAAAAATCATCCGGGCTAATCGTTCACATTAAACAATAGATTGATTTAAATTTTGTAAGGACACTTTTTGTTTGGAAAGGCAATATGCAGGTGGGCGTGAATGATCCAACAAGGTCATGAATAATGTCCTAATTCACACCTGAGAGAAGACAAAGACCTGCTAATGCTGCATACTAATGAGCATTTCATTCAGGTGTCACTGAGCCACAAGAAAGAATGCAAAGACAACACACACACACACATATATACATGCATACATCCATACATACATACTGTATATATATATATATATATATATATATATTACTACAAAATTGGTTCAGAGTTGGAAACATCTTGAAAAAAAGTGTATTTTTTCACAAACTGTGTACGAATGTGTAGCAGTATGCATTGGCTCTGATTATTAACACTAACTGGATGGTGATTTAGCTCTAATTATGAGGAGTATAAATGTGGTGGGTGCGCGTTACCTGGGAGGGCATCACACGTGACGTCACGTCCTTGTTGTCATTCCGGCGCGGTGTTTAGGAGCTAGAGAGGTAAGAGCTGCAGGCTAGCGACTCTTTTGCAAGTGATCCCTGTGGCACTGAGTGATCTGGACTTCTTTGTTTTAGTGGACAGGGGAACTAATCGGCATACACTCGGCCGCGCTCATTGTTGTGCAAGCTTCCGGTAAAGCGGACGAGTTTTGCGGTGCGTTAATATCGTGTTGTTCCAGGTATGGTTGCCATTTTGTTATATTTAATGCATCTTTCCGACCTCAAGTCCGCCTGGTGAGTTTCTTCTTTGTCTTGTTTTGATCCAGGTGTCTTCCATATGCCTGGTTAAAGTGATGGTGGGTTGTTCGTTACTGTTACTAACTGGATGCTCGAATCGGAGACCCTAAGCTGCTGTTTGACCACCACCCCATCACGTGACCGCTACTAGACCAGCGTATGGATAAACTGCGACTGCATAGTTTTGTGCTGCTGGGCTATGTAATTTTGCCCTAAATGGGTAACGGCCCCACGACGTCATCCGATCTCTACGACACCACTAACATTAAACTGGTGGGGATGCTTTCATGACCCAGGATTTGATATTGGCCGATCTGAATGTAAAGGGCTATAGTTAGTGTGGCTTTCTGATGCTCATTACCCTGTCATCACTGTTCATTTTAGCTTTGATTCAAGCTCTCATCCCTTGTTTATTCTTTTGTTGATGTCCTTGTCAGGTGAATTTTGTTTTGTTAATTTCTTTTTTTTTCCTTTCTCTTTTTTTGGACTCAAGCGCGCTCTTCGTGGCCCTTGTACGACAGACACAAACACCTGGGGCCTCATGTATCAACACAGCGTACGCACAAAAACGTTGCGTACGCCAGCTTTCACTCTCACGGTCGGATGTACTAACAGTGAAATTAACGCGAGAATGTGCGTTCCTCCACGCCAATTTCATGTCTGGCGTACGTACATTTCTCATTGTTTTTGTCCGTTGGCGACTCTTACAGGCAATGAAGTGAAGTTGCAAACATTACACAATGAATTGTTCTACAAGTCAGTGATGCGCGGGTTGATCCAAAATGAGCGGGTGCCTGCGGTCACCCGCGGTTACGAGTCATCCAAAAATATTTTTAATGATATTTCGGGTCGCGGTCGGTCGGGTCGTTTGAAATAAAGATGCCAATTAAACCTTTGTAATTTATATAGAAGGGCCTACTAGACACGGTTGTCTATGAAATACATAGGCCTAGACTTTATTGTCTGAATAACTGGTGCGAAGATGACGGCACAAGCTCAGTCTGCAGGCAGAGATGAAAGTGGGAAATCCTTATTTACCTTTTGAATGTTGAGCGCGTTATTAACTTTTGAATAAAAGCTGACACGGGACAAAATGCCCGATTTCCCAACACGTTGAACTGAGCAATGCCATTGTGCCATTTTAATAGGCTATTTTAAACGCATATAGCTCAGTAATGTCAGTTTTATGTATTTTCTGAGGGGGCGGGATTTTTGTTGGGAAAGTCGGGGGAGAGACGCACACTTCGGTTAGACTGCACTGGATAAACACATGCAGCATCTTAATTGTTAAGAAAATTAAACAAAATAAATGAATAAATCAAGCCTTCATTACATAACACTAGGCTATATCATACATGCATTCAGAAAAATGTGCACCCCTAGTTCCTCGTCTATGGCCCAATGACGCTACGGTGAGCATTTACTTGCTAGGCCTACTTTAAAAAAGGGAGCGGGTCGGGTACAATATTTTCTTTCTTTTTTTTTGCGGTCCGAGTTGCGGGCGGGTTAGTTGAAAACGTCGGTTTATACATTGACCCGCGCATCACTGCTACATATCGCTCCACCACCTGTGGGAAGCATTGCTATTAATTTGCAATTTATAAAACAATTGTCATATATTGTCACACGAGCCTTATGGGAATATTCTATCAATTATGCAATTAAGTAGCCTAAGAACATATAAAAGCATGCAAATAGATACAACCCTTAATCTATGGCAATGGAAGCTTTGGCCTTATTAGAGGACATTGCTAATGGCAGAATCCGAAGAGAACAAGTTTTTAGGGACCACAATGATTTTCTGGCCATTTACAGTGCGACTTTCAGATCCCACCGCATTGACGGCATCAGCCAAACTCTCCCACTCATATTTTTTCCTTTTGTTATTAATTCCGGAGGACGAAGTTCCAAATAAAATATTTTTTCTCGTTTCTACCTCCGATAGTAGCACCTCCAATTCACTTTCTGTAAAGTTTCGTTTCTTGCCGTTTGCTTTAGCCATTTTCTTACTGCTTTCTTTTGCCAAAGTGGACTCATTACCATATTTAAATTTATTTAATTAAGGGAGGAGACTGGGTGGGGGCGTTGTGCTCGTGCATGTGCACTCAATTTTACGTTAATTGGGATGTACAAAGAGAATATGCGTGGGATCCTTCGTACGCAGAGATTCATACATCTGGGTTTTTTTGTGCGTACGCAGATTTACAGCTTTGTCCGTACGAAATGTTTTAGTATGAATTCAACGCAAGTCTTTGTAAATGAGGCCCCTGGTCTGTATTTTCTTCTTCTGTCCAGGATATTTATCCTACTGTTTTCTTTAAGAGTACCCTGATTATAAGCGGGGCAGGTGTAGTGTAGAACAATGCTGTGAGGTGATCACTTGGAATGTATCCTTTTACATGTGCTGAGAATGTTTGTTATCGTACTAGTCTGAGATAACTGTGTATTTGGGCCTAACCATTGTGTTTGTGTAGTTTCTTTTTCTTTTTCTTTCTTTTCTTTTTTTTTGGGTTTATGCTTTGTTTACATTATTGTTTAAGTCTCTGATTGTGGTGCATGAGTCTTATGTGTGTGTGTTCTTTGTTGTAGGCCTGGGCGGCAAGGAAAATAAGGGCGGCAGCCCTCCTCATTTTGGTGGTGGGATTTTGGAGTGTTTGCTGTGCCACACGGAGGGGTTCGACCGAGTGCACGTGTGTGTGTGTTTTTCTTTGTTTCTTTTTTTTAGGAGAATCAAGAGGCCCATCTGGGTTGAGTGACTTTGGCTGCCGACCCCAATTTCTGTCGTCAGGGCTGTTTAATTTTGAATATTGTTGTTGATTGTGGGTTTTTTTGTCTTTTAATAAAAGTGATTTTATTGTTTGCCTATCTCACCCATGTCTCTTCCCTGACTCCAACCGAGACGAGCCTGTGAGCCTTGTGTGCTCCTAGCGTGTCTAGGGCGATTCCCTGGTAGTAAGCCCCCAGGGTGGCGTAGTTGGTTTATTTATTTAGGTGTCTCTGTTTCGGAGCCCGATCGCCACACTTGCAAATTGTATAATATCCAAGGTAAACATTTCTAGTAATTGTGCAGTTAATTCTCATTTGTATTTTCAGAAAGTTTTGGATGTAGGCTATCCTCTCCCCAAATTTGTCACTAATAAAACACAAAAATAATTTAAAAAGAAGGCTTATATTGACCTTTTAAGATTTTGTTTGCACCTTGTAAATTAGGTTTTGATGTGGCAGTAAAAACTTTATAATCTATCCAAAACGAAATGTTGGCTTTCATATTTCGTCTGTAACATATCGTCTTTTATAATATATATTAGGGCATAAATGTTAATTTGCAGTTTAATATGTTGCTTATACAAAGACATTTTATTTCAACGTATTCAGTCGATTTTTACTCATCTCAGTAGGCAATATTACGGTGGTCGGGAAGTGCAAAGCAACATTACAAAGAATGAAACACTTTTACAAAGCTCGAGACAAATTTACATTCTGGAAAACATTTTTACCTACCATAAAACACAATTACATGGGCTAAACACTTTTACCAAGGACAAGACAAATTAACATTTTAGAAAACAAATTAACAAGACGCAAAACACTTTTACCAGTCCCGAAACAAATTTACAAATGATAGATTCTTCACGGAAAGGGAATGTACCACATACCGGAAGTGACGAGGTGAAAGCGGATGATAGGTGTTGTTGGTGAGCGCGGTCAATTCGTGTTGTGAAAGTGGAGTAAATATGGCGTGAATGAAGTTTATGGTGACCGAACATGGACTGCGGCCGAGGGATGTTTTGCCCGTTTTGTGGCAAACACATGAACAGCTTAACGCGGTTTTGCTTTAACGTGTGGTCGGTGTTTGGAGTTTTTAAAGGACGCGAACCAGACGGAAACACCTGAAACACCGGGGACTTCTCGACAGCCCGACACAGTGATAAGCAAAGTAAGTGTAGCAAAACGCTAGCTATCTGAGGACATGTGAAATAAAAGTCAGTAGTAATGCTAATGATTTTTCGAGCGGCTTCTAACTTTCTATTTTGTAAATGGAGAATTTTGAAACGGAACTCTGTCCATTTCAGCAGAACAACCCATGCCCCCCATCATACAAACAGTTTATGGAGTACAGAAGCTCGAAGTCAAAAGAACGACCGTCTTTTAACTATGGGCCAAAAGGAAAATGTAGGCCCCAAAGAAAGAAAACATATCCAGGTAAGTTGTACTGACCGCCCTATATAATTTTGCAATGTTCTATATGTGTGTGTGTGTGTATTTATTTTACCTATACATTAATTATATCTTTGTTATTTTACTAGATAAATGTAGGATTGATGGGGCCACATGGAACTGATGGAACTGATTTAAAACCTCTAAGAGGGAAAACACTCCCGTTATTTACAGACCCAGAGGTAGCAGCACCTGATCTACTGAAACAAGCTGTCCAGAAAATGAGAACCTTTAACAAGGACATGCACGAAGGACCTTATGTCCTTTTGTATCCAGACTGCTCAGAGGTGGTCCATGTGCCTGGGTCAGAAAGGTCATTTAAATTGGCAGAATATAAAAAGGAAATAGGAAAGGCATATTCCAGGATTACTTTTTTCATTTGCCTAGAAAAACACTATAAAAGAGGTTAGTGGATCTCATAATTCAATATTTTTACATATTTAGATACTCAGCTGGAGGATAAATAATGGTTGTTTGATTCGTTTTTTTCAGAGTACAATACCTCAGACTCTGATTCTGAAATTGTCATGACAACAAGGAGCACAGCTGAATTCAATCGAGCTGACACTTTGGAACATCAGTTATTTATCTCTTTTAAAACATTTATGTATGTTTGTATTTATTCATTTTCATATAATTTATTATATGTACATTGGATTTTAAGTATAACATCAATGTCCTGGTCAATATTTTAGTGGAAAATGCTTGTTTTGATTATTTTGCAGTTACTATTATACAGTAACACAGACAACCATTCAGCATTGATATACTGTATGTGATAATGGAAGCTGTTGAAAGTTGTTGATCGTTTTATCCGTTTCCTCTCAGGTTTTTGAACCACAAAATCGAAGTACTCCCAAATACAAACTGGAAGATGAAAGGTAGGTGTTGCATACTTGGACACAAAGGAACTTTCAGGCGTGCATGGGTTGAAATTATTTATTAGAGAGAGGTTGTTGGGCTACTTTCTGTCACTTTGACTGATTTATGGCCCCTCATAAAAATTCCGATGCCCATAGCCCCCACCCGTGGGAGTTCCTGAGTGCGCATGCGCACTGTCTGGGAAAATTCCCACGCTTGCCCCTCCCCTAAGGGCGTGAGCTGTATCGTGGGAGAATTTTGCAGTCTAGTCCATCCTTTATGGTTTTAGCCATGTAGAATTTGAGCTAAGAATTGAACATCTGATAAGTTTTCTGTACGGAGCACCTGTTGGTGCACCTGTTATGTCCTTAGCTGTGTATGTGTGTTATTGAGGTGTAAATGTTGGAAAATGCTGAAAAAACATTCCAAAACGACAAATATAATGACACTTATAATGTATAATAAAGAAATGTATAATAAAAGAATAGGTCTGTGATGGGCAGTGTTTTTATTAAAGAAAGGGGGTTTTACATTTGTTAAAATGTTAAAAGAGTTTTTAATTGTGTTTTCTAAATTAAAACATTAAACAAAACAAAAAAAGTCTTATGTTTTGTGTTTTAAGTCTTAAAAAGTTTATCACAAAAGACATGGATTTTAAATTCATACCTTCTTTGTAAATGTTACAACATAAACCATGTGTTTTTTTTCCCAACTATGTTGTTTTTTAAACTATTTTTAAAAATACCTCTGTTGAAATAAGTACATAGTTCTTTAACTAGGGTGTAGAGATGTCCTCTACGTTTGTTAAACACGTCTGACCTTCTCAAAGATTTGACCATAATGACAGGGATGAGACACGCACAGCGAGGCTCGCAGACCACGTCTCCTAAGGATACGTAGTTACACACCCTTAGCCCCATTGGATGTGGTTAGTGATGCGGTAAATGACGTCACTTCCATGCGTCGACTCCTAACCCATCCCACATCATGTGACAGGCGTGAGAAAAAATAACAGGTAGTTCCCACGCGGCACACGCGCGCACACACATACGCACACATGTGCGCACACACACACACACACACACACACACACACACACACATGCGCACGCACACGCACACACACACACACACACACACACACACACACACACACACACACACACACGGCTCCCGAATGTCTGCTAAGCGTATGAATTCGTGCTGTTTTTGGCCTGCAGGTGTCGCGTCATACGGAGGTGCGATTTTTTTATCGCAAAGATTTGTTTGATCTGGCGGTCGCGAAATCAGATATCAAACACACATATTCTTTTTCTTTGAAAAAAGAATATGTGGGTGGGGTAAACGCACATGAAGACACTCAGAATTGTGGTTATAACTTCGCCGTCTCATTGTAAGTGAAACATTTCGAGACGGAACGACGATCGCATTTTCTCTGCAGACGAACATGGCTTATAACCAAAACGGTAAGAGTCTATTTATTTTCTTTTCTCTCTTTTCTTTTTTTTAAAAGAAAAAATATGTCATTATACTGGGATTTGTTTAAAATAAAGTATTTTATTTTTTATCGATATGAAGCAAATGAAGCTATGCCAGAGCTGGACCTCGATCCGGAAATTGTCAAAATGCTTGATGATTATTGTGAGTATTTGTATTTGAATGTAAATGTTTTATTTTAATTGTAATGACGTGTTTTTTCGATACTAACAATATTTATTTTGTCTGATCCAGACGATCGCACATTTCCAAACGGCGAATTATCAGGTGTGTCTTTTTTTTTCCCAGGATCAAATATATTTTCCTACATCATTTAGTATTTTTTTACAAAGAATTTTTTTTATTTTCCAACAGATAGCTTCGTTACAGAGAATCTTCTACCGTACGAGGAAACACCACAGGTAGCAGACGTCATCATGGACGTCACTACGGGGTGTGGGAGACCCTCAACGCCATTGGCTTTCGAGTATGACGACATTTCTCCATGGTCTACCCCGGATGTCCCACATAGTCGGTCGCCAGGGAGACATCAGTCAGTTGAAGACGAACCTGCACGTTCAGTTAGTGTCAGAGGAATAAAAAGACTCCGTGAAGTGTATGGGGAATACGATACAGAATATGGGGTACAATTCACCTATCCTGACATAGGTACGTCTAATGACTAATGTTTTTATGTATTTTTATTTTTGTTGATGATGAATATTTAAATAAAACATTTTTTTCAGAACAAAAATCTCCGGACCCATGCACCTCAACCACGGTGGACTACCCTAACGCTTCAACTAGTGGGACGTGCGAGAAACGGCCCAGACTCGACTCGGATTTGCATACTAGAGAGCAAGAATGTTCTGAACAGAGCGAGGCTGAGGGAAATAACGGTAAGATATAGACTACATATCTGTTTAAACATATATTTCTGAATAAATAATTAATATAATGGTTATTATTGTATCTCCTACAGAGCAAGACCACTCCGAAGGGGGTTTGGAGGTTTTCCTCGAATCGCGAGACGCTGTGTTCGAAGCTGTCGTCTCTGAACAAGACTCGCCAGCCTGCAGTAGCGCCTCTTCCGACCCTGGCGCATACTATAGACCAATATACAGGGAAGCGGATGTACACACGGTCGGTCAATCGAAATTTTTTAAGGATTTTGGATATTGTTTCCCAGCCTTTGACGTTTCAAGAGACAGAAGACCAGGGCCGGGTTTCCCGATAACGATGTATTTTAGCTCTTAAGAGCGCTCTCTACGTGCAAGGTTACGAACGCTCGCGGAAATTCCACGCGCGTTTCCCAAAAATGCACTTAACATGAGCGAGAACGCGTTTTACGTGCTACTTAAGAGTCGCTGTCCATTTGCGAAGTGCTGAAATATAACCTTATATGGATTCATATTCTGAACATTTAACCTAATAATCGTCATCTGTTGTGGATTAGCAATCAAGACAAGTCTATATAAAGCACCTACAGGCGGAGGCACTGACAAAATGGCTGGGAAAAATAAAAAATAAAAATAAAAACAGATACCTTTCAAAAAGATTACATTAAAGAGTGCCCTTACTTAAACAGTGAGGAAGATGAAGAGGTGGAGGAGGTGGAAGAGGAGGACCTCGACTAAGATGGCATGGGACCACATGATGGCCAACCAAGAAATCGCCAATACATGGCTGTTTTTCGTGCACGTCATTGACAGATTTTTTTTAATTCATCCCATTTTGCCCAGTCTTTGAAGCATATTTTCCACATTACTTCTTTTATATATATTTTTGTTAATTCATTTAATTTAGGTGTGTATTTCTATCTTTTTCTTCCCTTTTAATTATTTCATTTATAAATTCATGCAAACAAAAAACGAGCAAAATAAAGTGTACAATAAAGTACACTCAAAACATTATATTCACGTTGCAGTGTGTTAAATCTAGATAAAAGTGTAATCTGCCGGTTTTCCTGCAGGTGTCCTCATAAATATGTCTTCTTACGATGCACTTGGGGATGTACGATTACTCCAGAGCACTCGTAGTTCTACGAAGATTTTCAAGTTCTACTTAAGCTACGATGCTTTTGGGAAACAGACCATAATATTAAGATCAGTCGTACGATCGTTTTTACGATCAACTTAGGCTTACGATGCTTTTGGGAAACGCAGCCCTGGTCTATGGTTCGCTGCGAGAAGTGGTTGGACTGCTACGTACTGTGATCGAACGCCAAAATCAGCTGGCTTCAGACGTGACAAGTGTGGCTGCTTTTCTTGAGCAACGCCAAGAGCAGATACAAGCCGAAAATGTACAACAACGTAACATACTGCTAATGATACAGCAAGAGCTTGAACAGGTGAGAGGTGACCAACAGTTAAGCACCGTTGCTCTGAGTTTATTTTCTGAAGGTTTTAAAGTCATCCAGAGACAATTGAGGGGTTGATGTTTTTTCATGAGAAGGTGAAATTACCCTGATTACGAAGTTTTTATTTTATTTTATTATTTTTAACTTTGTTTTTTTTTCGTTCTTACACGTTACAAATATGTGGTTGTATTAATAGGGTGTCATTGTTGAGAGTTGTATTGTAATGCACATTTTTTTTTTGCCATCTGTACGTTTTTATTTTGTCAACATTGTTTTGTGAAATCTGGTAGTAGGCCCGCTACGAATGTTTTGTATGATTTTTTAAATAAATAAAAACACCTCAAAATGTTATCCAAAAGAGCGAGAGTCGATTCTGACGATGACAGATTAAGACAGACCTCAAATAATGTCCAATTACGTCGCTTAATAAATGACCAACTACGATTGTTAAACACGAATGCGCTAACCACTACCGATAGATTACAAAATATTATAGCTGAACAACGAGCATGGTTAGAAACGCGTGAAGACAATGATAATGACGGAAACACACAGGTCGGTAACGGCGCTTCGTCTTCGTTAAATTATGATCCTCTATTACCGGATATGGGGCTTAGTCAGAGCGATATTCATAGTTTGACACACGAAGGTGGGTATGCTGGTGAATTCACTATAATCCCGAGACGGCTGTTTAACGGTGTAGAGATAATCAGAACTTTGGACCTCAGTAGGATAGATGCAACTGATTTAGCGGAATATAATATTCATCTGAGTAATAATCTAAATGAAATTGTAGATTTTTCACAATTATTGGCCGGTGAAACAGGCTATGTTAACATCGCCTTGTCGGGGGACTCTCTCCCGACAGCCATAAATACTGTATTAAGCCCTGAAAACAACCACGATGCGTCGCTTTTCATTGAACAGATTGAACGAGCCGCTCAAAGCAACCGAGATGTAAACACAGACTCGTCTCTAACGCTGCAGGTATCCGTTGCTATGGACAAGCCCTCTGGCGGTCGTAGAAGGGTTGCTCACAAGGCGATAAGCGAAACTATTAAAAGAAATAAAATGCATTTATTCAGTCCAAATAATTTCTCGGATTGTATGTGTTTCAGCTACTGTCTAGCGTATTTTCTGAACCCTAAACATACCGACTCTGAGTTGCAAGCACCGGCAAAAGACATCCATACAGCTTGTGGTTTCACACCGTATGATAAAATAGGATTTCACGATGTATGTGTTTTCGAAAATTATCTAGATCTAAAAATTATCGTTTTTCACAGGGACAGCACAGGTGCGGTACAGGTGTACAAAAACACTGATGAAATCCATCCAAAAACAGTGCATCTATATAACCACGAAAATCATTATCATTTAATAAAAAATCTGAAGGGTTTTTTAGGTACGAGCTATTTCTGTCAGTTCTGTTTCAAAGGACATAACGATAACAGAACACATAAATGCAAGCACGTGTGTAACATTTGTACTACATCCGAATGTCGCACACACACGACGATCTATAAACAGTGTTCCGATTGTCTCAGGTACTGTAGAAACACATTTTGCTACGACGTCCATAAACAAGACCGTACATCTACCGAAAAATCGCAATGTGACACGATCAGATACTGCACTAAATGTCATCGAACGTATAGAATCGCAAGAAGAAACGGCGATAAGATAAAACAACACAAGTGCGCTGCAGAGTACTGCGTGCATTGCCGGCAGAGTCTGACAGACGGTGCTAGCCATGAATGTTACATTCAGCCACTAAAGCCTGAAGCACATGACGAAAAATACGTTTATTATGATTTTGAGACAATGTATGAAGAAGGTCGCCATATAGCTAATTATGTATGCGCTATGACGCACGACGGTGAGGCGTTTGAAGCTGGAGGAACAGACTGCGTAGGGCGTCTGGTTAAACACTACAGGCGACCAAAATACAGAGATTACACGTTCATAGCGCACAATTCATCAGGGTTTGATTCCTACATCTTGCTTAACTATCTCACCAGCGAAGGTATAGCACCGAAAATTATTATGCAAGGATGCCGTATCTTGTATATATATGATTCATTGTTTAGGCAACGTTTTATAGACAGCTTCCAGTTTCTGCCTCTAGCGCTTGCAAAAATACCAGCAGCGTTAAGCTTAGATGTATCTGATAAAGGTTTCTTCCCTCACAAATTTAACACTAGGGCGAGCAGCGATTACAGAGGTCCTTATCCCGCAAAAGAGTTTTATGGCTATGAGACGATGAGTACAACAGACCGTACCAGATTCGACACATGGTACGCAGGTGTATTGACTAGCGTGTTTGACTTCAAAAAGGAGATAGCTTTTTACTGTCGGAACGATGTGATTATTTTGCGACAGGCGTGTATCAAATACCGTGAAGAATTCATCGAATGTACAAACATTGATCCGTTTAAATCTGTGACATTGGCAGGTACATGTATGAAAGTGTTCAAAACGAATTTTTTGAGCCGAGATACTATAGCTCTAACACACACCCACGCGTATTTAAAACAATACAAAACGTTTTCAAATGCATCCATTCAATGGCTCGAATATATTAAAAATAGCCAAAATATTGATGTACAGCACGCACTAAATTATGGTGAGCGATCCATCGGTCCATTCCATCTTGACGGGTTTTATGAGTCTAGTGATGGGGTAAAAACTGCATATGAATACCTGGGTTGCTTCTATCACGGACACGACTGCAGATTTAAGGCAGAGGAAATTCAGCCATTATCTAAAGTTTATTTTGGGTCGCTCAGAAGACAGTCGGACGAAAAATTAGAAACGCTTCATAAAGTCTATTCCTTACGTGTGGTCTCTATTTGGGAGTGCGAGTGGAATCTAGCCATGCAAACAGATCCTGACGTTATTCAATACATGTCAACTTATGAAGCACCGTCGAGACTGAGACCACGTGACGCTCTTTACGGTGGCCGTACAAATGCGTTTAAGCTGTATCACAAAACAGCAGACGATGAGCGTGTAGATTATTATGATTTCACATCGCTATACCCGTTCGTCCAGGCTAACAAAACGTACCCCGTAGGCCATCCGAAAATAATTTTTAAGGATTTTGAGCCGGTGGAGAACTATTTTGGTCTAGTCAGAGCTACTGTTCTTCCACCGCACAAACTGTTTCATCCAGTGTTGCCTTACAGATGTGGGGGTAAACTTATGTTTGCTCTGTGTCGGTTGTGTGTAGAGAATCAGTTCCAGGATGCACAATGCTGCCACACTGAGGCTGAAAGAAGTATTACGGGCACATGGGTTAGTATTGAACTAGACAAAGCTATTCAACAGGGATATCGTGTCCTGAAAATCCACGAGGTGTGGCATTTCGAGCAAAACTCTGACAGTCTGTTCACAGATTATGTTAAAACGTTTCTCAAATCTAAGCAGGAAGCCTCCGGCTTTCCCGCACACGTAGTGACGGACGAAGACAAGCAGTCTTATGTCAACGACTATCTCGACAAACAAAGCGTACAGCTAGACATCGCTAAAATAGGACATAATTCGGCAAAAAGATCCATAAGCAAGCTAATCTTGAATACGTTGTGGGGGCGCTTCTCTCTGCGCTCACATCTGTGTACCACGGAACTTTTGACAGATCCGGGAGAGTTTACACGGTGTCTCTTCACCAGCTCGCACGTGATAAAATATTTTTCCTTTGTATCTGAATCCGTGGCCCTAGTTCAATGGTCTTATGCTGCACAAGACCCCTCACCCACACAGAATGTCAACATTTTTATAGGGGCTTTCACTACAGCATACGCACGACTCGAGCTCTATAATCTTTTGGAAAAATTAGACCGTCGTGTGATTTATTGCGACACAGACAGTGTCGTGTTCGTATCGAAAGACGGGGATTGGAAGCCTGAAACAGGCTCTTATCTAGGACAGCTCACAAGCGAATTAGCTCCAGACGATTCGATTCATGAATTCTGCTCGTCAGGTCCGAAATCTTACGGTTTTAAAACTCTAAAAGGGCATATGTGTCTCAAAGCTAAAGGAATCACGCTCAATACTGAAAACGCACAAATAGTCACATTACATAGTCTGATAGCTCTAGTGCGCGCGTACACTGAGACAGGTGACAGCCTACGACTGCAGGTGCGCACGGGGTCCATCACACGCAATAAGCGGTCTCTCACACTACACAATAAAACAGTTGAGAAAAACTTTAGAATAGTGTATGACAAGCGGTGCTACTACCAGATTATACGACGTTGCCTTACGGGTTTTAACAATATTTTGAAAAACATTGTAAATATGAGTGAAACAGAGCCTTTTGACTGGCGACTGCAGCATCCTTTCGGTGCTATTGTGAGTGGCCCTAGTAATTGTGGGAAGACTTTTTTTGTGAAAACTCTAATGTATAATTCAGACAAAATGTGTTCTGTGAAGTTTGATAATTTTGTATACATGTATACATCATGGCAAGCTACGCATGATGAGTTGTTACGTGATTTTGATATTAAATTCATCGAAGGCATACCAAAGAATCTGGATGATGACTCATTATTTCCACCCGGCAAAATATCTCTCGTAATTCTGGATGATTTAATGGCTCAGGCATCTTCTAATTTGCAAGCTGAGAGGATTTTTACCCAATTTATCCATCACAGGAGCCTCAGTTGTATGCTTCTGATACAGAATCTATTTTTTCAGGGTAAATCTAGCAGGACAATAGCTCTTAACGCAAATTATTTAATAATATTTAAAAACCCGCGAGATAAATAGCAGATAGGTGTTTTGGGATGTCAGATGTTTCCTGGCAATACAAAGTTCTTCATCGAGGCTTATCAGGACGCTACGAGCGCTCCTTATAACTATCTGCTAATAGACTATAAAACACAAACGCCTGAAAAATTTCGTCTCAGAACAGATTTACTGTCAGACTATCCTGTGGTCTACGTTCAGAAAGGAGTTTAACATGAGTTCGAGGCTCTCCAGAAATCTGTACCTTTTAAAGTTATTATACAAGAGCTCACCCAAACAACGACGTGTTATTCTCCATTCGGCCCCTGATGAGCTCATACTGGCTTTATGCGAAGTGGCTCTCAATATTCTACACGGTAAGATCCCTCTAACTGCGAAGCAGCACGGATCTTTAAAAAGGAGAAAGACCGAGATAAAATACGTCGCTAATAAAAAGATCAATATTGCAAAAAAAAGACGTATGATTAACCAAAAAGGTGGTTTTCTATTGCCTTTGCTTAGTGTGGCTCTGCCTTTCATAACTAGCCTTATAACTAGAAACTGAATCTGAAGAGAAAATGCAGCATACTGAAAAATTGTATCTCGTACCAAAACAACAAATGGATAGACTAAGGACTGTGCCACCTCGTGAAAATATCCATACAACCGTGGAGGAAAACCTGGATAAGGCTATAAGGGAAATATTGCAAAGACATGATTTGGACGCACACGAAAAAGCAAAACTATACACAAACACATTACAGAGATATCTATCTGTGTCAAAACATAACGACGTGGAGAGCAACACTTTAACGCTTACAGTACCGAGTCGTGAGAGTGTGAATGAAGAGGCACCTGCCTCCTCACATAGTACGATTGACAGGTCTGATGACGTCACTGATGACGTAATCGTATCAGAGGTGTTGAATAAAAATCATTGCAGGATCCCACATGCTTGATCTTTTGAAAAGCGTAACAACGCCTCATATGGTGCGTGACGACCGTAGGCCTGCTGGGTGGTCTGAATTTCTGGACGCATTTTCCTCTTTAAACATACCTTACTCGACCATAAGTAATCAGCATGTTAAACGCATGATTGATTCGCTTAAAAGAAAAACAGGGCTGGATGACTTTAACTCTACACCGACAAAAACCTTGAAAAAACCCCGGAAGCGTAAATATCACAACGCGTCAACGCCTGTTCGTACTGACGCGAGCGCTGATCATATGTTTAATTCTCCTACGTTAGATACAAACCCCTGGCTAGATTTTTAACAATTATTTGTAATTGTAATATTATTGGGTGTAAACGTATGTATACTGTAATTATGTAACTATGTTTTTTTTTTAAGTTGTATGTATTGTTTGTCAATAAAAGAAAAGAAAAAAACGTTTCATCTGTTTACGAGTTGTTTATTCGTCACACATACATAAATGATACATTATAGCATACATATTCAATATTTTACTCGTTACACATGCATTAATACGTCTGGAATGTTTTACCAGACTGTACACACTGAATGCATTTAAATGTTTTACCGTTACAGACACTAGGCTTCAATTTTTTCACAAAGAGAGAGACCATGATGTCATTTTTTAATAAATCATTATGATACATATTTATAACATTCTCATATTCATAACCTCTTGACATATGATACAGAAAAAACACACAATGCTGCCCACAGGTATCTAAGGTATAATCCTGGACTTGTTTGCCCGTGTACTGAACGACTGTAGAATTGTTTTTTAGAAAATTATTAAAGGCCTTTGGAAAACGAGCTGTATTAGGAGCGTTGCCAAAACTGTCAAAAAAACAGGCCATGCCATCACGACGTAAATATATGGCGATCCAGTGTTCCCCCGGCTCTTCTGAAGATTGTGTATTCGAAATTAACATACAGGGTACATCCTTTAAAGGCTCTTGGGGGAGGTAATCACACGGTAGCACACCTAAAAAATTTGTGTTGCCGGAAATTTTATCCATTACAGCCGTCAGTTGTACTGTGTAATTCTCCGCAAGGACCTGTCTGCGGTTTGATATCTCCAGAAGCGAATCATAGACACAGTAAATTAAAAAATGTACAGGCTGTGCTAGGGGTGTTCTGAACCGGCTTCTAATCTAATATTCCCAGATCTAATTAGCGATACGTGCTGACCGCACTCCTCGTCCGGTGTCAGGTTAAATGCATAGAGAGTGTATCCTTGTAGGAAATCTTCGCAATCTATAACCATGGGCTGATTCTTTAAATGTCTGCCCGTGGCTGTCACCAGCTGGTAAAATTCACGAACGGCTGATCCGTTGTTATAATCCGGCTGAAAAGGACGGTTAGGGATTTGCTGTCCGTCGCAGGTCAGTGTTAGGTATTTAAGGTCAAAGTGTTTAAAGGCAAAAGGATTTTTGTCGTAAGCACCAGAGAAAGCAGTGTTTTTCGTCATGGCCAAAATTATGGATTTCGGCAGAATCCCTAGGAAGAGATTTTCATGATTCGAAACACGCGCTCCTGTTGGCACGGAGTAGTTTTTCACGCACACTCTGTCGATAGGATATTTAGCTGTGGCGGTAAGGAGTGCCTGTGCGTGACCAAGACGCACGCCAGGTGATACGGTGACTCTTTTCACAAAAAGCGAAGCCGATATTAAATTTAGTTTATAATTGACGGCGTCATTACGCATGAGACAGAATGCATCTTTCGCACGAGTTAAACGAATTCTTATGTCCACACCATTTAAAGGTCCCATGACATGGGGTTATTATATTATTTTATAATGTGTCCTGGGTTGCCCTTATTATGTTAGTATGTTTTTTAGATAGAAAATAGTCATAATTTTGAAACAAAAGGCATTTTTCCTAGCCTGATTTTAGCCTCTGATTTAAACGCTCTGTTTGAAGGGGCGTGTCTGTGTGAGACTTCAGTGTAACCGGCCACTGCTGTGATTGGCTGACATGCTTGCATATGAAATAGCTACTTTACATGTGAAACTCTCTCGAATACTTTTACTACAGTTATTATACGTTTTTACTATTACAGCTATCGAGATTAACAAATCGTCAGAAGTTTTTTAAGTATTTAGATCTATTCCCATCACATAAAATGTTGCTGTGATGAGCATTGCGCAAGCAGATGAGTCTGTTGTTGATCGCGAGAATGAAGATCTTGTCATGGCAACGCAGTTTCTGCACTCTCTCTAATGCTTTCACCAATGCAAACACGATGATGCAAATACAGTAAGAGCTTCATGTGCAGTGTAACGTGCGTCATTGATAATTTCATAACGAGTTTGGCAAGGGTCCAGATAAACTAGATCGCGCTGTGTCCATGAGAAAATGAGCTAGGAAGTAACGTTAGGAACGCGTGCCGCGCGATTCCTACAAAGATTGTTCTTTGATCGCTTTCTGTATATAATTGATTCACAATTTAAATACGATTATTTTCATCCTACTAAAAGAAACGATGTGAAGTTGATATTTTAGGTACTGGCTTGACTTACTGAGGCATAAACAGCAGTATTGAACGATTTGAGAGAAAGATTACCTGACTGAACTTGAACAATTGAATATCAGAAATTGTTGCTCGGCTCGATCGATGTATTTTCAGACGTTCGTCGAGGCCAGCTCTGTAGTGATCCAAGTTGAGGAAACAGTCGTCGGTGAAATGTAAGTTATGCCGCAGACATGCACAACTTTGGGGAGTTGTGTCGGCGCATTTCCAGAGGAAATTAAATTAATCCACTGGTTCTTCTGGGGCTTGGATGAAGGAACTAAAAAAAGGCTTCGGTGTTCATTTGTACATCCAATTATTGAGCAATTATTATGCTTCGCTCGCTCAAAAGCCATGATATCTCCGTGGACAAACTAAAATCGCGCGCACGCGTTCCTACTTCCTAGCTCATTTTCTCATGGACGGGAAATATTCTCTGGGCGGGCAAAGCAGAGAAAGGGGAGGTAACATTTCCTCCGTATGACGTCATACGGAGGAGATTCAAGATCAGCCCGATTGAGCTTCCACTTTTTCAAAGGCAGAGAAAAATAGCAAAAGCTCGATTTACACCGATTGAAATTTCTAGAAACTTGGGGACCATATACAGGCTAGGGGAACTCATATTAATGTTAAAAAACCTCAAAAAGTGAAAATTTCATGTCATGGGACCTTTAATAATAATTTCGATTGAAAGAAGATGTCACTGTGGATTGGTACCAACAGTTCTACGACGTTACTGGCATTTGTGAACGCAGCTCTTTTCGTTAATCCCTCGTTAGCCCCGGCGGGGTCTGTAGCATCTATGTGAGCTGAAGAATCCTTGTAGAATAAACCTGCTGAGAAGTTACTCTCGAGAGTGTCTTTTCCATAATTAATGAGAGCTTCAATCATACAGCGGTACGGATATGTGTTGCTGGACGAATGGGATATCAGACGGTCCCCTAAAGTCACATCCACCTGTGAAAACATTGTATTGCCAATATAATTGACAGGTGCAACCCCAGCACCATCCGCTAGGGGGGAGCCATCCGGATTAGTTATTTTAATTTGTGTATATAGCAGTGTGTTATTCAGATCTGTGTAATCCTCTCCAGTCCCCGCTATAAAGAATTCTACCGGGCCCGTATCGGTCAAAGCCGAAAGCGGAGATACTTCGATATAATGGCTCTTTTCGATAGCAGTTTGGGTCGGGGGTAGGGTGAACAAATCCAGTTCTGATTTGATGCAGTCATCTGACATGTGATGTAACAGGGCCATTAGAAAATAGTAGCACTCCTTCTTTTTAAATTTGTAGATCTTTTCACACGTTTCGTGCGTGTTCTTCGTTTGCTTTTTGTAACTGAAGGTTTCTTGCGTCTGCGTATAGTCTTCTTTACAGCTAGGACACGCCCTCTTCTCATACGGGTACCGGGCGGTTTACGTGACATAATCATCAATCCGTGACCTTCCTGACCGTTTTCGTCATGAGACTTCATTAAAGCACTGGTCACAACATCGCTCAATATGTTTTTAGCGGCTGACTTTAGATGAGGTTTGGCTATGTTGATGCCTCTTCTAAAAAAAGGTAGTGCCATACGGAATAGCCCTTTAAAAAGACCTCCGATTCCTGAAACAAAATCGGAACCGTACATCCCCGGAAGTCCACTCCCGGCCTGATTCCGGTAGTATGAGATGTACCGCTCAGGATCCGTATTGTACGGAGTGAGATACGCCATTTTAAAACAGTTGATGTTTTACAGGCCTAAAATGTAGTTTGGTGATGACCTTTCCGTAGGTGAAACGCACGACCTGATTTAAATTGTCTTTTACTTCAACGGAGATTTCTGTAATGCAGCTCTTATTAACCCGTACGTAATGTGATTTATCAAACCTCACACTGACTGTTTTGTTAGGTTCGCCAATTATATATACAGTGGCTAGTAAAGGTACATAGACGTCACCGACTGATTGATAGTCGATTATATCCGTGTACACGTATAGTGTGTAGAAACCGGCTCTTATATCAGATTGGAATGGCGCATACACAGCGGCTGTAGACCATACATCTTGATCTTCTACGGGGTTGTTTACATTTTCTATAGAAACACCCGGTTTTAAACCCAGAATAATTTCTAACTTACCAAAAAACGTTAGTGATACTCTTTCAGGTGCTTTTAGAAATACCTTATTCTTTATAGAGTCATAACCTAGCTGCACTCGTGGAGGAAGTGCCGCTTTTATTTCCCTGAGTAATGAGTCTATGTCTTCATAATATCCAGATTTTATTGTTTTACGCACCACAGACAATTTTTTTAGGACCTTTCGAAGAGTTTGTATGTTTAGATCACCCCTGCCGTCACTCTCGTTGTCATTCTGTAGCAAACTATGATCACAGTCGATGATAAATTCCACATCCTTCTCGTTTACTGTGAGCCACGTAAAAGGATATTCAATCTCTACCAGACCAACCTCCCATAACCCTTTAAAATGTATAGGTCTAGCAAGCCTGGTTCTATAATTAGATATACTGTTATCAGGATAGACATTCAGCGAGACATTCTACCGTCTCATTTTCTTTATGCACATCCAACGGTCACATTTTTATGGATTTATGGTAGCTGGAGTTATACCCCTCGGTCAGGTCTTGCAATATATAGCAAGCACAGTAGCGTTTGGAATTTACAGATGTTAAATATTTCCACATTCGTCCTTTCAGTGTCCTATTAACCCTTTAGGCGCCAGAGGTTTTTTCCTAAAACGTTAGATTTTGACATCTTAATTTCAAAAGTCTATATCTTAAAAGTGATAAAAGATAGAGACTTTCTGTAAATTAGAGAAATATTAAGGATGACCCAAAGTTTATGTAGGGATTACATTTCCCCATCTAATTTGCATATTATGACGTCATATGGTGGCGGCAATCATGGATTATAGAATTTTCATGAAAAGTCACATGTTTAAATGATAAAATGCAGCACTTCTTTCCCCCCAAAATTTCCCTCTCCTTCTGTATGCTATATTGCACAATACTGAATGCTCAGGTAAATAGTAAGTAGTAAACAATCTGTAAATCATTACTAATAAATGGTAGAAACAAACCGAATGCATGTAGCGGTTGGCCTTTTGCTGTAGAAATAATCCATTTACATACAGTAGGCACTCTTATTCCATGTATGGGGCACATATATATTATTCATATGACACACAAACACAAGTAGACAAGACCTGTTCAGTTGCCCCGTGTCACACCGCCTCTGCTCCTGCTACGAGCAGCGCGGGCGCGGCCAGATCTCTCTCTCGCGCGCGCGCGCGCCGAGTGCGCACAGCTCGAACTACTGTCATTGTCATTGCGACTCCCCACCCTGCCCCATAACTGTCCTATGAATACTTTGACCTCGTCTAACATACCCAGTAGCTTTAGACAAAGTCTCCACAACAAGATTGTCGCCGCGATTGCGGAGAGGCACACGGTCAGAAGACAAACTACATGGCTAGCGCGGAAAAAAAATCTCCCGCCTCGTTCCCCACAACAATAACACACCTGCTAACTTCGCGATGAACACTCCGACCCCGGGAAACATTGTTTCCACCACTGACATTGGGCAAAGGACCATCTACATTGGTCAAAGGATTCACCGTTTGTGCTTGGTGTAACGTACGGGCTATACTTTCACTTTCATAATCACCGTGAACTTCTGAAGGCAGATATTTCCCTTCAGAACCAGGGTCCGCGAATAGAAGACCCAACACTTCATTGTGGGTAAGCTTTATTGATGCAATTAGATAATAATAATAATAATCTAATGCAAATACTCGCTGACGTTGACAATATTGCTCTGATAAAATGGCTCACTCGCACACTAGCTCCGCTTTTGTTCGCGCTGATTCAATGCGCTCTAGCTCGAAGATTTTGTATAAAAACATGACGTTTTTTTGAGTTGAGGGTGAAGTATAACATGTCTGCCAACTAGTGGATGGGAGGTCGAAGGAAATTTGACATCCTATTTGACAAAATCGGCCGTTTTATTCAGTGCCGCATCTTGTCGAGTAAACTCGACCGTGGCGCCTAGAGGGTTAAACCTCTCGACTACACACGCTTTTAAATCAGTTGCCGTGGCAAAATGATGTATGCCATATTTTTTCATCAGCAGTTGAAAATGTTTATTGAAAAACTCTGACCCCTTGTCTGTTTGTAACTTTACCGGAACACGCCCTTCTCGTAAGATAGACTCGAAAGCTTTAGTCACTTCCGGTCCGGTTTTATTTTTCAGAGGTCTCGTCCATGAAAATTTGGAAAAGAGATCAATAACAACTAAAATATATTTAATGTTATCGTTTTCTTTCGAGTATGCGGACATGTCTACCAAATCAGCTTGGAATTGCTGATCCTTACCGTAAACAACTACACGATTTCGCTTATATTTTACCGGTGTGGTCTTGTGTAAGGTGTACACATCCTGCTTTGCCAGCCACTCAATCACATCCTTATCATCTAATTTTACATTGTATTCCTGTAACACTGCCTGTTTTAACCGGTCTTTACCACCAAAAGCCCCCGGACTGGCCGGATTATAATATGTTCTTTTCATTAACTCAGCCATACTAACCTCTATGTCAGAACCTCATACGATAATGAACAAAAGTGACAAGAAGTTGTCCGTTTTATTTACAAAAAACAGTCACACGTGACACGTACCGTCAAAACAATTTTTATTTTATTTTTTAGATATGTACATGTACATGTTATAGGGTATCACTCCAAACATCAAAAACCATTCATTTTTTTTATTATTTTAATTTTTTCATTTACGTACATGTTACAAAAGCATCATCCAAACATAGATATGTACATGTTACAAAGCATTATCCAAACATATAAATAAATTTTACACACGTTTCAATATTTTTCTCAACCACGTATTCGACAGCAATATCAATAATTTTGCAGACATCTGATTGTTGGTTCCTAGCCAATTTACAAACATCAGTTACATATGTACAAATACATAAAATGTTTCCTATCCTAAGAGATTCCTTACTTTCATGCAACAGTTCAAGGATGTTTTTGATAGACATACAAGGCATATGCTTGACGGATATATGTACCATATTATTCCATTCATTCGATATTTCCCTCACGTTGCTCATTTGACTCAATAATTTCTGCAGGTGTATATCATTTGTTGCATCTTTGTCATCGATAATCTTGTACATCAGGTTAGATATTTCATATTTGACACGTGATTTAAAGAAGTGTTCGACGATCCAGACGGCGCAGGTGTTTCCCATCTTCACGCGCAGGTAGATTCGGGGGTTTCGGCTTCCGCGAGCTTCCAGCTGTCAACAGCTTTGAACACAATCTCCTCACAGCTCTCGTCCATTAGCTTCTGTCTGACAGAGGTCAGCTCAGCAACGATGAACATTTCATCTCGGAGTTCATACAAAATTGTCTCGATAGATCCCTGGATTCTTTGCGGATGCGTTGTTATTCCTCGCAGATTCAAAGCCTGTGCAAGAATGGTTTTCAGCTCAGGACGTTGCAGTTTCAGACTGATCTCATCAAAGCACGAATAAAAGAAATATGCCGGCGGTTCATACAGACACGAGTGTCTGGTTTGAGACGGGTGATCCACTTCACAGCCGGCGCAAACGCTCTTCATCCGTTTGTCGATCAGATACTCCAGTATGACGGCAACAACAGCTTTGATAATCCTGTGCCCAGTGTCTGTAATACAGCCATCCGGCTCGTCAGAGGATGTGACGTCAGGGATTCCCTCAGCTGGCGAGGCCGCTGCTGTAACACCCCCGTTAGTCCTTGTGAGAAAAGCCAAACAGTGATAACCCAGGTCCATACAGAATTTATCCAGCCAATCGATATTTTTCATCGGTGTTGTTATTCCGTTTGATAATCCACCTGATAATCCAATTGACGGTAGTCCATGTGATAATCCATTTGACGATAGTCCGTTTGATAATCCATCTGATGTTAGCTCGTTCACCGTGTATCCACCAAGAGATTCATGTGTGGCAAACTCCTGGAAATAGCTTTCTGGAGTCATGGCGAGCGAATGAGCTACGTGAGAGCGTTCAGGTATTTATTACTTGTAGTACGTAGGAGGAGCTATATGAACGCCGCGCCTAGTGGGAGTACACCATTCCGGGTGGAATAACTTTACTTTTATACTTTTATAGCGTTCGTAGGCCCCAGTCCACTTAAACATTTTGTCGATTTTTGAGAAAACATCTTCCAGTAATTGAAGATCACCCCATTTAAAGCCGATAATGTTTTAAATGGTCGGTTTCGGATATTGGCCAAACACGCTCCGGCATATCTTCCCCAAAAGCACTAGATAGAATGTATATATAGTCGTCTGGTTGTTTGTTCATGTGGTCTGCCAGCAGCCTGAATCTTGTCCCGTATGACCCGGTCCATTCTGCAATATAAAGAGGCTCGCTCCCTCCGTCTTTCAAATCTCTCCAGATCTGTGTGTAAAATAAAACCCAGGACTTCTCTGTGAAGAGCAGCTCGGGGTCGTCAGACGCGTCCTTTGCACACCCCTCGACAGTCTCTGTAAATCTCTCATCATTGTCGATGTTGGACAGCCTAACCTCGTGGTTTTCTTTGTCAAAGTTGTACATTATTGATCTCCCACCAGCGAGATGAAAAAAAATTTTTATACGCGTCTCTGACTCGTGAAGAAATGTTGTTAAACAACGTCCGTGCTTCTTTCGCGGAGCTAGAGTCAAATCCTCCATTGCAATGTCGATGGTTTTTTCAGGTGTTTTGGGTAATGCTGTAGCCATTGTTTTCTCCTCGAATAAAATCACGAGCGTATTTTACTTTGTCGACTCGCGTATTTTAACTTATACCAACTATTAAGCCAGTACAGATCCGTTACGTTCTTGGGAATACCCCCTTAGAGTGACGTCATTTACAGCATCACTAACCACGACCAATGGGGCTAAGGGTGTGTAACTACGTATCATTAGGAGGCGTGGTCTGCGAGCCTCGCTGTGCGTGTCTCATCCCTGTCATTATGGTTAAATCTTTGAGAAGGTCAGACGTGTTTAACAAACGTAGAGGACATCTCTACACCCTAGTTAAAGAACTATGTACTTCTTTCAACAGAGGTATTTTTAAAAAAAGTTTAAAAACAACATAGTTGGGAAAAAAACACATGGTTTATGTTGTAACATTTACAAAAATGGTGAAAACACAAAACATAAGACTTTTTTTGTTTTGTTTAATGTTTTAATTTAGAAAACACAATTAAAAACTCTTTTAACATTTTAACAAATGTAAAACCCCCTTTCTTTAATAAAAACACTGCCCATCACAGACCTATTCTTTTATTATACATTTCTTTATTATACATTATAAGTGTCATTATATTTGTCGTTTTGGAATGTTTTTTCAGCATTTTCCAACATTTACACCTCAATAACACACATACACAGCTAAGGACCCATACACCGAAACAGACGGACATAACAGGTGCACCAACAGGTGCTCCGTACAGAAAACTTATCAGATGTTCAATTCTTAGCTCAAATTCTACATGGCTAAAACCATAAAGGATGGACTAGACTGCAAGATTCTCCCACGATACAGCTCACGCCCTTAGGGGAGGGGCAAGCGTGGGAATTTTCCCAGACAGTGCACATGCGCACTCAGGAACTCCCACGGGTGGGGGCTATGGGCATCGGAATTTTTATGAGGGGCCATAAATCAGTCAAAGTGACAGAAAGTAGCCCAACAACCTCTCTCTTTTATTTACTTCTTGACTGAAAATTATAATAATAATTCATATTTTATTGGGCTAAAGTGCTTTCACTACCAGGTAAAGTGCAATTTCTCACAAAACTGATAAAACTACTAGCAGATATTGCTCTACTTATTCACATACACATTATACATACATTTATATTGTTGCACATAAGCTCAACGTTGATACATGCTATTGGCTATTTCTGAAACTGACTGAGGTGCTCCCTACCTAAAGGATCCACAGCTGCCTGTGTGAGCTTTACTTAACATAACAGAATAAATCTACTGAAATGCAGTTGCTCTTGCAGGTGAATAAACACAAACTAACCAAACCATTAAAAAAAACACGTGAGAATTGTTGTGGCAAAAACAATATTTAACAAACACAGCATTCCCAGGCAAAAGAGACGTCAAGATCCAAATTTTATTTAAAAGAAAAAGATACATTTATTCTTGCAAGAATAGTTCCCATTCTAGCCACACAGGCCAGCTGCAGGCTGGGTAAAACCCCAGCCTTTACAGACCAGTTTGCAGGGCAGAGTGAGACATAGATAGGTGTTTTTCTGGTAGTCTTATAATGTTCTCATCAAAGCATTCTCTAAACACCCACCACAGAGGGCAGGAACTGAGGAACCCCCATGGTTGCCTCAACCCCTCCTTAGCCTGGGGTCTTCTCACCTCTGTCTCAGTGTCACACACACACACAGCTGTATCAACTTTACAACAGGAAAACTCAAAATACAGAACACATGTCATTCAATTTTATCATTGAGAAAACAAAATAAGAAATAAAAGATTAAAATCGCCTCTACAGAATAAAGTGGGGGGTATCCACTATCACACATCATTGACGATCCTACATAGGTACTATAGGCCTTTATTGAAGTGGCACGGTCATTTTTCGTTTCGGCATCTAGCCTTTGTCAGGGAGTCAAATAGATGTAATGAGAGACAATGGGGTTTTTAAGTGGTAATCAACCAATAGGAAACTTGGCTGTTTACATGATTTGACTATTGTAGGCTTGAAGGACACCTGCTGGTTTTAAGATGTCTACATCACCCACTCTAGCCCAGAACACTTTGGACACTAGAAAAGACCCACTGTCTCTCATTTCATCCGTTTGACTCGCTGACGAAGGCTAGATGCCAAAACGCATCAGAGTTATTTTAAATTAGTTCTGTATGACTTGGCCACTTGCATTACAAGCATTTTAATAGGTAAAAATTAGTAGTTTGAGCTTTCTCTTATTTTATACCTTTTCTATTCAAAAAGAAACTCAAACAAACTCAGATTTGAGTCCAAGCGCTCCTAAAACACCTATCTGTGTCTCACTCTGCCCTGCAAACTGGTCTGTAAAGGCTGGGGTTTTACCCAGCCTGCAGCTGGCCTGTGTGGCTAGAATGGGAACTATTCTTGCAAGAAAAAATTTATCTTTTTCTTTTAAATACAATTTGGATCTTGACGTCTCTTTTGCCTGGGAATGCTGTGTTTGTTAAATATTGTTTTTGCCACAACAATTCTCACGTGTTTTTTTTAATGGTTTGGTTAGTTTGTGTTTATTCACCTGCAAGAGCAACTGCATTTCAGTAGATTTATTCTGTTATGTTAAGTAAAGCTCACACAGGCAGCTGTGGGTCCTTTAGGTAGGGAGCACCTCAGTCAGTTTCAGAAACAGCCGATAGCATGTAGCAACGTTGAGCTTATGTGCAGCAATATAAATGTATGTATAATGTTCTCAAGAAATAATTTATCTTTAAGTTGTTGATGTGATCAGAGAATTCGCTTGGATGAACTTGAAACAGAAGATACCATTTGTATAATGCTATTTATAGCAAAAAAGTGTTTTATTTATTTATAAATCTTTCTGTTCCCTCTACATGTTACTCAAAACTACCTTATAGCTTTTATCATGGAGCTAATCATTTTAATGTTTTATCATGTTTCAGAGATGCACCAGGACAATCATCAACATTTCAGCCAGGACAGGTAATAAGGCAGACTGTGACAGCATGACATTTCTTGCTTTCAGTGTTGTTGTTTCAGACATTTTAATCTGTTTTTCAGATAGTAATATCTGATGCTGAGGATCTAGATCCACCTGAAACATATCTAAAAAAAACTTCTTGCTACAGGTAAGTAAAAAAAAAAAAAGAAGATAAAGACTGACATAATTAATTTATTTAACTGATTACATGGGGAAGACTTTTGTTTGTAAGATGTTTTAACATGGAAATGGTAATTTCCCAAGAGTAAATACACAGACCTGTATTCACCAAATGTTGAGCAAGAGGACGAAGGGCCGGTTGCTGTCAATGTGGAGAATATCCAACACGCAGCAATGCAATATGACAGGTTTTGACTATAGCACTCAAAACATGAATTTTATTCACTGTACAATAGTTCTGGAATATCCACAAATCAAGTCACTTTTTGTCATTACAGGGAGGAGACGGACATTGCATTACCTGACATCGTAGCAAACCTGTTGCTTCCTATTGATCGTAAAAAAGTCAGCCGGTTCAACATCTCAAGGGCTAATGTTTGGGATGGGGCAGTCAGAGGTTTCAAGCGTACAACATATTCTGAAACCTGTGACATGCTGGTGAAATTTACTGATGATACTGGTGTTCTGGAAGAGGGAATTGACACTGGTGGTCCAAGACGAGAGTTTTTAACTATTAAAGAAACACCTAAAAGACCGGCCCATTTTTGATGGACCAGAAGGACATCGGTTCTTGGTCTACAATGCAAATGGTATGCATATTAGTTAGATGTGTACTATAGGATACTAATGGTTGGTTAATGTTCATTGACCATATATATCACATGACATATGCTTGTATATACAGTAATGCATTGTTTGTTTTATTTTGCAATATTAATTAATTCACAGCTGTTAGGGAGGATGAATACTACCTGGCAGGAAAGATGATTGCTGTGTCAGTTGTGCATGGAGGTCCAGGACCCCATTTCCTGTCGGAAGATCTTGTACATTATCTTGCAGGCCAGCCTTTATTCAACGCAACAAGTAATTTAATAACTGATGAAGAAATAGGGAAAGCTTTGCTTTGATATCCCCTAATTGCGAGTTATAAAGTCAAATAAATATTATTCAAAAATATTATTATTTTTTACCTCAGACTAGTTTAATATCTCACATTTCTGACTTACACGCAATTGCGACTTTATATTATGCAATTCTGACTCCCAATTGCGTATTATAAAGTCAGAATTGCGAGATATAAACATGCAATTCTGAGAAAAAAAGTCTGAATTTCAAGTATATTTCTCGCAATTGCAAGTTTATATCTCATAATTCTGACTTAACACGCAATTGCGACTTTATATTACGCAATTCTGACTTAATACACAATTGCGACTTTATATCACGCAATTCTGAGATAAAAAGTCAGAATAGTGAGATAAAAAAAAAAATCGCAATTACCTTTTTTATTTCTTACTCCGTGGCGAAAACAAGCTTCCATAGACATGTCTTGCAGACACTGAACAGCAAATTAAGACGAACCTTATGTACAGATCACTGGAAAAACGAGTAGCCATTAGGCTATAACCATCAGTTACCACTTTGGGTAACTGCTAATTAATAGTCTGTTTGTAGGGAGGTTCATAAGCATTAACATATGTTTAAACCAAAGATTAAACAAAAACAGCAATGAAATATGTGATTTTATATATATCCACCAAAATATATTCAAAACAAAGAAACTATATTCAAATCGTATTGCCACAACACCCCGTACACAAAGAGATACAAATAGTGCAGTATAGGAATTGAAATTCCAGCAATATATGAACCAGTCTTTCACTGTAGTAGTAGAGGATGGTTTATGAGAGTCAGATACCAGTCTTAATTCTCTTTAGGGAGTCGAATGGTATGGAGGTTTGATGGTAAATGAACATCGGTTGCTGACCGTCATCAAAACATACAGAACTCCCACCAAAGAAAGTCCATAGCAGTAGTCCAACTGTCCAAGGTAGCTACATCCAACCAGAAACCTTGTTGCTGGACTCAGTGTAGCAGAACCTCAGCCAGGACCACAAAACTGGCACAAATATTTGTTCAGCACAAACAGAAAAGTCCTTCTACAAGACACAAAATGCCTCCTGTTAATTATGTGCAATCCATTCACTACATTCAATAAGTACAAAGATAATATTTCATCAGTAAATAAAACAGCAACCCAAACATATACATTTTACTTACAGTTGAGCATGAAACAGAGCGTTTCTCAACCAGGACTTTGTTTGACAGGTGACCAAGGAGGTCAGCCATGCTAATTTCTTCTTCTTCTTCTTCTTCTTTGTGCTTATTTGGCGGTTCGCATTCTTAAAAAGAGCATTACCGCCATCTACTGTGGGTAATAGATCAGAGACAAGATACACTACTTAATCCCACTACCAGAACAATCAGGACTCGTGCTTTCAATGTTGCTGCGTGTTCAGCTCCTCCATCTACGGCAAAAGTCCATCTCATTCCAAAGAGGGATGCTGTTGCTACAAAAAAAAAAAAAAAAAAAAAAAAAAAAAAAAAAATATTATATATATATATAGTAGTATAATATTTTTAACTGTATAAAACATATTGTCTACATTTATAACCCTTCTATATTCTTTGGATCAAATTGGTTCTTCTTAAAAACTTTATTATTACCCTACCCCCTTCTACTGAATTTAAAACTATCCTTAATGTTAATTGCTGATTACCTTCCACCTGCAGTTCTTCTCTTAGCTTACTTCTTTCTTCTGAATATTTATTACACTTAATTAGTACATGCTCCACTGTTTCTCTTATTCCACACCATTCACACAAACCTGTATGATGTTTCCCTATTATTTCCATTGTTGAATTAAGTCCTGTATGTCCCAATCTTAATCTAGAAATAATACAGTCTTCCTTCCTTCTTTCACTTGATTTCCTTCCTCTACCTACCACTGGTTGTATTGAATGTAAATGTCTACCCTTTTCCTCATTATCCCAGTACATTTGCCAATTATTATTTATCTCCCTTTTAATTATTGATTTGATTTCTAATTTGCTATACTTAATTTCCATATCTATAGTTTCCTTTGCCATAGCCTGTTTTGCTAACTTGTCAGCTGCTTCATTTCCTGCTACTCCAGTATGTGCCGGAACCCATAAAAACTGAACTATCTTATTTTCTAATTTCTTCTACTGCTCACCTGTCTCTTTATCTAGGCATAAAGGTCTCACTAATACCCTTAGTGGTGAGGAGTGTAATTGCAGTTTAAAACTAAGTAACTGACAGGTGTTTGTTACAAGGCTAAAGAAGGAACTCTTACCAGGCAAAATATCATTAAGCACTTTTTTTTTTTTGACATCTGACAAGATTTATTTTCTTGATGCTGTTATTATTTTTGCATTTTCCCTTGGACGTGTACTGGTAGCCTATTGTAAGATGTTTACAGACCTTATTGTATTGTACCTTTAAAATTACAGAGACAATTAGATTGACTCATTTTTGCTTCCACTCAACAGCAAATATGACCTGAATAAAATAAAATGGCTTTATTTTAAAATGTTCTATATACACGCATTTAAAAAAAATACTTGCAGTGAGGACATGCTATTAATCCATCAAATTTCGGTTTAAAATCATGTGATTTAAAATGTTGTAAAATTAACTATTTTGTATGTAGAGAAAAACTCGGATAACTTAAGCATCCCATTTAAAGTAAATAATTACTCATTCATCAACAATTACTTATTACTATTTAACTGTACTACTACTACACAGGTTAGATTAGAACATCATCTCAATACAATATTGAGCAAACATGTCACCTTTACCAGCGCAGGCGAATTATAACCATAGACAGTACGATTATAACCCAGAGATCGTTACTGTGCATGCGTCTATGACGTCACCAAAACACACCTCCATCCACTACGTATTGGACAATCCAACTACGTCATCGTGCTACAGGCTGCAGCGAGGGGTGTCTCGAATAATCTGCCTAGACACATTTGTGAGAAAATCGAGCCGAGAGATCTCATAAAAAGCCTTGTGTTTCACAATCGTAACAGATATGCATTTGTATGCACTAGATTTGGCATTTGTTCAAATGTTACATGCAATTTGTAGGATGGTTTGTATTTATTTGTGAAATATTATCTAGGCTCATTTATTTATATTTGTAAAAACACAATACATATTTGTTACTCCACTGCATTTTCGCTCAAATTGACCTTTGAACTTGCACATTGCTTTCTGTTTTTTTGCGAGTCGAGTTTTCCTTTGCAAAGCAGATTGAGCTTGTTTGCAAAATGCTGGATTTGTTTGTTTAATTATGGCACAATATTAACTGCATAATTATAACACTCTCCCCTCATTCATTCAGAGTGTAAGAAAATCATCAAGAAAGAGATGACCCTCCAACTCAAAAGACTCCTAGAGCACCATACAACACTGACCCTAGCAAAAGGCTGAATGACAATTTTGCAATCCATGCACTTATTCCAATCCTGCAAACTCAGAAAAAGCAACACTCAACCAGAAGATTTAGGGTTTGTGCACGTAAGAGAGTCGGATTTTGGGAAATGTTACGTAGTGTACCTCTCAAAAGCAGAGTCTACATTTTATATTTATTTGAAATATTTGTTTCTTTTTGTAGCTTTTATTTCTGAATAGATATCTGAATGCATTCTGTCTGAAAACGCACTTCTTTGATAAAAATGCGTATTCCTCAGCTTTTTTGTTCAAAACGTTGTATTTTTTACAAAACCTACCCACATTCAAGAAATTATATTTAAAAAAAATGGTAAAATGGGTTTTTGTGTTTAAAAGCAGAGGCTCTGTTCTTTCATTTTATATATTGTATGTTCATATATTCATGAAAATAAAATATTCTGTGGGCCATAAAACTTGTGTGAAAATTGCCAATAACGCTGGCAGTGGCTGGTAACTTTTTTTTTTTTTAAACGCCGGCGAGGAAAGAATTAAACAAGCAGTTTTTTTTCCATGAAATTATTTACATATTTACATATTTACATGTCCTCTCTGGTGGACTGCATGCGTTTGAGCTTTCAACTTTTCAAATGTAGTTAATAGACTAATGAACAGACCAGAAAAACAAAAATGTAATGGTTTAATGCTGTTCAACATACTTTAACATTTGTATACTGTTCAGGCCTATGGAAAAAAAACATCAATGTGGAAATGTATATTCTATATCAGGGGTTCCCACACTTTTCCATTCCAGGACCCACCTAGACAAGAATAATCAATCTCAAGACCCACCCAAATAATCTTGAAATAAGCTTGAATGTGGGGTGGGAGGCATTAGTTCTCGAGCAGTTTTTTTCCTTGTCATAGTATGGATGACATAAGTTTAATTGCAATACAAACGTTTGGTACATAATCAAAAATTGTGAGAATTAACAGCCTAATGGCTGTTGAAATAATAATTCAACGATACTTTTTTTGATACCAATTTTATGAAATCCATTTTAACAAGATAACATAACACATTACCTCAGAAAAACTTTGGTTTTATTTTTTCAGTTTGACTCATGCTCCTTAGCCAGTGCACAAAAGAACAAAAAAAGCACAAAGGAACAAAAAATGTTTTATAAAGAGCTCATGCTCACCAAAGCTGTTTTTGTTTTAATAAAATACAGTAAAACTTAAGTAATATTGTAAAATAGTATTTGAATATATTTCAAAATGTAATTTATTCCTGTGATGTCAAAGGTGAATTTTAAAAATCATTACTTCAGTGTCACATGACCCTTCAGAAATATGAAAAAAGTTTGCTGCTTAATATTTTGGAAACTATGATACATTTTTTCATGATTCTTTGATTAATAAAAAATAAAAAAGAACAGCATTTATTTAAAAACGAAATATTTTGTATCATTACACATGTTTTAATGTCACCTTTGATAAGTTTAATGCATCCTTACTGAAAAAAAAATTCTGACTAACCCACACATTTTTGAACGGCAGCGTGCATTCAGTAGGTTATTATTTATTGCAAAATAAACACTGTCAGAGTGATCAACAAGGTATCGTACTCGGTTACTAACGTAACCTCGGTTCTCTCTAGGAGAGGGAACGAGTACTGCGTCGAAAGACGCTACGGGAAAGATGTTTCTTTTTCGAGATTGAAGCCTAAAAATTAATCCTTAATTTTGTAAATATTGTAAAACGCTTTTCTGTAGCATACAACCTTAGGCGGAGCAAATCGCGCGCCCATTGGCTGCCTATGCGAGGCCAGTGCGAGGCCAGTGACGCTGACCAATGAGGACGCTTCGCGCCCTTCTGCGTCATCTCCCGCCGAAACGGCGTGGTCTAGGCCTATAAATACAAGCATAGCTGTCTCCCACTCTGATTTTCGTCACAGAAGCGACGCAGCGTGGGCACGCACGGCCTGAGTACTCGTTCCCTCTCCTAGAGAGAACCGAGGTTACGTAAGTAACCGAGTACGTTCTCTTACGTAGAGTTCTCTCCTACTGCGTCGAAAGACGCTACGGGAACCCCTGTAACACGCCGTGCGTGCTCTTGGACCGACACAGACACCCGAGGGCGCGCACGCCCTGGTATACAAGCGCCTACCCCAAGAACGTATAGGGAGAGCGGCTAAAAATTAGCATCAACCCTTTATAGTAGTGCCTCTAAGGGCATAATAACATATATATGAAATATTAGATATATATGAGGGGTAATAGCATGCTCATGGGACACATTGTCAGTGAGTGATGCTTAAAACATTGGAGTGACCTGGGCCGCAGCGCGGGGCAGGAACACTATAGTCAAGTCAAGTCAAGTCATCTTTATTTATATAGCGCTTTTTACAATACAGATTGTATCAAAGCAGCTTCACAGTGATAACATGAAAATACAAAAAATTATTTCATCATCGCCCACCTTTAAGGCAGATCTATAATATTGTTGAATATTAAATGTCCCCAACTAAGCAAGCCAGAAGGTAAGGCAACAGCGGCAAGGAACCAAAACTCCATCAGGTGACAGAAGGGAGAAAAAAACCTTGGGAGAACCCAGGCTCAGTCGGGGACCAGTTCTCCTCTGGCCAATGAGTGAACAGTGTATGAAGTTCAGAATGAATCAGAGTATTTGTCCAGTTCCGGTTGGTTGAAGTCGGAGTGGAGAGGAGGAGAGACTGGTTGACACTTCAGGTCAGCGGCGTCGTTGTCGTGTCCTGGCGCTGGTCCTTCATCAGATCTGGATACGGCCTGGTTCCGGTGGACAGCAGTAAACCTCGGGATAGACAGAGAGACTAATATTAGCGTAGACGCCATCCTTCTTATGATGTACCAAGTACATCAGGATTACGGGAAGTGTTCCCGGTCCCGGCTGTTCTAAACTATGCAGCCTAATTATAAGTCTATAATGTGTTATGTGTATGCTAGGCCGAAGAGATGTGTTTTTAGTCTAGATTTGAACTGACAGAGTGTGTCTGCTTCCCGGACAATGTTAGGAAGACTGTTCCAAAGTTTTGGTGCTAAGTAGGAAAAGGATCTACCGCCAGCAGTCGATTTTGATATTCTAGGTATTATTAACTGGCCGGAATTTTGAGATCGCAGTAGACGTGAAGGACTATAATGCGTTAAGAGCTCGCTCAAATACTGCGGAGCTAAACCATTTAGTGCTTTGTAAGTGATCAGCAATATTTTAAAATTTATACGATGTTTAATAGGCAGCCAATGCAGTGTTGACAGAACAGGGCTAATATGGTCATACTTCCTGGTTCTAGTAAGAACTCGAGCTGCTGCGTTTTGAACCAACTGTAGTTTGTTTGTTAAGCGTGCAGGGCAACCACCCAGTAGAGCATTACAATAATCTAGCCTTGAGGTCATAAACGCATGAACTAATTGTTCTGCATTATTCATTGAGAGCATATGACGTAATTTAGATATATTTTTAAGATGGAAGAAAGCGGTTTTACAGATACTAGACACATGACTTTCAAATGAAAGATTGGTATCAAAGAGCACACCCAGGTTCCTAACCGACGACGAAGACTTAACAGAGCAGCCATCAAGTGTTAGACAGTACTCTAGGTTATTACGTGTGGAGGTTTTTTGTCCAGTAATTAGAATCTCTGTTTTTTCTGAATTTAGTAGTAGGAAATTACTAGTCATCCAATTTTTTATATCATCTATGCATTCCGTTAATTTTGTGAATTGGTAGGTTTCGTTAGGTTTTGAAGAAATATACAGCTGAGTATCGTCGGCATAACAGTGAAAGCTAATTCCATGTTTCCTAATGATATCTCCTAATGGTAGCATATACAGAGTGAACAGCAGCGGTCCTAGTACTGAGCCTTGTGGTACGCCATACTGAACTTGTGATTGATAAGACATCTCTTCATTTACTGCTACAAACTGATAACGGTCAGATAAGTATGATTTAAACCATGCTAGTGCAATTCCACTAATGCCAACATAATGTTCGAGTCTATTTAAAAGGATGTTGTGGTCAATGGTGTCAAATGCAGCACTAAGATCCAGTAATACTAATAGAGAGATACAACCACGATCGGATGATAAGAGCAAATCATTTGTGACTCTAACGAGAGCTGTCTCGGTACTATGGTACGGTCTAAATCCGGACTGAAAATCCTCGCAGATATCATTTCTTTCAAGAAAAGAACACAGTTGTGAGAATACTGCTTTTTCTAATATCTTTGACAGAAATGGCAGATTAGAGATCGGCCTGTAATTGACTAGTTTTGTAGGATCAAGTTGCTGTTTTTTAACAAGCGGTTTAATCATAGCTAGCTTAAAGTTTTTTGGTACGTATCCTAGAGACAAAGATGAATTAATGATATTAAGAAGAGGATCTATGACATCTGGAAGCATCTCTTTCAGCAGCTTAGTCGGTATAGGGGCTAACATGCACGTTGTCGATTTAGATGATTTGACGAGTTTGCAAAATTCTTCCTCTCCTATAGCAATGAATGAATCAAATTTTCCCTCAGGGAGACTACGATGCACTTCCTGATGCGATACTGTATTAGACGGTTGCATAGTTATAATTTTGTCCCTGATATTATCGATCTTATAAGTGAAGAAGTTCATAAAGTCATTACTGCTGTGTTTCTTGGAAGCTTCTGGGCTTGAAGCTTTCTTTTTCGTTAGTTTAGCCACTGTTTCAAATAAATACCTAGGATTATGTTTATTTTCTTCTAATAGGGTTGAAAAATAAGCAGATCTAGCAGCTTTTAAAGCCTCTCTGTAAGCAATCGAGCTCTCCTTCCATGAAATCCGAAACACCTCTAGTTTTGTTTTCTTCCAGTTGCGCTCCATTTTTCTGGCTGCTCTCTTAAGGGCCTGAGTGTGCTTGTTGTGCCACGGCGTTGGACTATGTTCTTTAATCTTCTTTAAGCGCAGCGGAGCAACTGTGTCTAAAGTGCTGGAAAAGAGAGAGTTAAAAGTTTCTGTTACAATATCAAGTTCTTCTAAGCTATCCGGGATGCTGAGATGATGAAACTGATTAGGAAGATTATTTATAAAGCAATCTTTAGTGGCAGAAGTGATCGGTCTAACATATTTATAACACGGAGTCGGCTTTGCAGCCTTGGCTAAATGTAATTTACACGAGACTAGATAGTGATCTGAGATGTCATCGCTCTGCTGCAGTATTTCAACGGCATCAACATCTATTCCATGTGATAGTATTAGATCTAGAGTATGATTACGACAATGAGTCGGTCCTGACACGTGTTGTCTAACTCCAATTGAGTTTATAATGTCTTTAAATGCCAATCCCAATGCATCTTTTTCATTATCTATGTGTATATTAAAGTCACCAACAATTAGTACTTTATCTGCAGCCAATACTAATTCTGATAGAAAGTCCGCAAATTCTTTGATAAAGTCTGTATGGTGCCCTGGTGGCCTGTATACAGTAGCCAGCAGAATTTTCAAACGTGATTTATCGGTTACACTATATATTTTTACATTAAGCACCAACACTTCAAAAGAATTATATTTACAACTAGATTTCTTAGTGGTTTTGAAAATATTACTATAAATTACAGCAACACCTCCTCCTTTGCGTTTCAGACGAGGTTCATGTTTATAACCGTAATCTTGTGGGGTTGACTCATTTAAAGCAATGTGATCGTTTGGTTTTAGCCAGGTTTCTGTTAAACACAGCACATCTAGGTTATAATCTGTAATCATATCATTAACTATTAGCGCTTTTGAAGTAAGAGATCGAATATTCAGCAACCCAAGCTTTATCATTTGCTCACTTGTATTTTATCTGTTTTTTATTTGTTGAAGATCAATTAAATTTTTAACCTTAGATGGGTTTGAACTAGGGCTGGGCGATTTTATCGATTCTGCGATATAAATCGATATTTTTTTTCCCAAAAAAGTATCGATTTTTTAGCCGCGAGTATCGATACATACGTCCCATTCAAATCCCCCGTGTTTACCCCCGTTCGCATTGCAGGAAGAGCGATTTGGTCAGCCAGCCGCTAGTGTTGCTGTAGAGCAAGTTACCCGTAGCTGCTACTAACTTTACACAGACGCAGACATCTACCTCTTCCTGTTTACCAAGTCAGAGCGAGGATATTCGGAGAATGGCGCCGAATATAAATCCGGCACCCGCCTGCTTAAAAGCAGATGTGTGGGAGCACTTTGGTTTTTTTAAAAAAAGAAGGAAAGCAACGACTTGGATAAAAGCGTTGCGGTTTGTAAGCTATGTGGCACTAACGCAGGGCTGCCAACTCACGCATCACACGCTCTCACGCCACACATCCATTTTCTCACGCAGAAAAAAATCGCGGAGCAAAGAGGACACTGACAACGACAGACAAGACAGAGCCGGTTACTTATATATTAAATTAAATTATCAGCTCTCAGATTCTGTCCATTTTATTACGCAATTCAAACAATAATACCGTTTTGGCGCTTGTAAATGCGACGTGACAGATCTCTGTAGCGCCTCAGTTCAAGCGGCACGTGACCCGATCAACTCTAACTCTTCTTTACTATTATAAACCCGAACTTACCGAAATGTATGCCTCGGATCAATCAGTGTTTTTCAACCACGGTAAGAAGTAAATTAAACAGGTAAATGGTAAATATA
This sequence comes from Phoxinus dragarum, assembly GCA_033366665.1. Taxonomy (NCBI): domain Eukaryota; kingdom Metazoa; phylum Chordata; class Actinopteri; order Cypriniformes; family Leuciscidae; genus Phoxinus; species Phoxinus dragarum. The sequence continues at coordinate 111,813 of JARPMJ010000303.1, forward strand.
AATGGATCAGGAAGCAATTTAATGACCATTTATAGGCTGGAAAAATTAGCTATAGAGTTTTGTTCAATATGTCCACTATATTAGGCTACATATATTTTTACTTATATCATTAAAATATTATACAGTTGTTATTATAATAAAGAACGCGTTATATTTTATTTAAGTTGTTATTTTTAACCTTTAATAAAAATAGCCTAGGGCTCTCTGTTTACAGCATTAGTGATTTATTTTTTAACATGTATCTAACTAACTTAATAATTATCAAAATGAATCGTAATTGTAACCATGCAGCTAAACACTTAAACACTGTAACATGTTGTCAGTAAACTTAATAAAAATAAGTTACCAAATGTTTTGAAAATCACAACTTATTGTGATGCAAGTTTTTTTTCAACTTTTCTCAACACATCTTTGATTAATTTTGTCCAGCATTTATTTGCAAGCTGTCTGATGTTTTTTGAGTTTTCATTTCAATTAATCCAAGTAAATGAAACACTCACAACACAAGATGTCACCAAAATCACTATGACCCCTTTAAATCTATCAGAAAATGATGTAAGCGTATCGAATTATATCGAATTGTATCGTTGGCTGAATATCGTGATATATATCGTATCGTGAGCTGAATATCGTGTATCGTATCGTATCGTGAGATTAGTGTATCGCTACAGCCCTAGTTTGAACGTATTTTGGATTTCCAAGTTCGGGGAACAGACACAGTCTCTATATGATGATATCTAGGTGAAAGAGGCTCTATGTGATGGGATTTATCTGACCTTGGTGACGTGAGGCCGCTAGCAGACGGTCGGTTAAGCCAGTCTGTCTGCTTCCTGACCTGAGGCCCAGATTGTCATGTTTTATCTCTAAGACTATGAGCCAAATTACTAGAGAGAAGAGCAGCACCATCCCAGGAGGGATGAATACCATCTCTTTTCAACAGGTCAGGTTTGCCCCAAAAACTTTTCCAATTGTCAATGAATTCTATATTATTTCGTGGACACCACCCAGACAGCCAGCCATTGAGTGAACACAATCTACTAACTATCTCATCACTCCGGCGAACAGGAAGGGGGCCAGAGCAAATTACAGTGCTTGACATCGTACTTGCAAGTTCACACACCTCTTTAATATTAATTTTGGTGATCTCCGACTGGCGGAGTCGAACATCATTTGTGCCGACGTGAATAATAATCTTAGAGAATTTACGTTTAGCATTAGCCAGCACTTTCAAATTTGCTTTGATGTCAGGCGCTCTGGCTCCCGGCAAACATGTGACTATGGTGGCTGGTGTCTCTATTTTCACGTTCTGTGTAATAGAATCGCCAATAACTAGGGCACAATCAGAATAATTCTCAGTGGGTGTTTCACTGAGCGGGGCAAATCGATTTGTTATCGGAACGGAAAAGTGTTTTTTTGATCCGCGACTAGAGCGATCTCTCACTGTCACCCATCTGCCCTGCTGCACGGGCTCTACTTCAGCCGGAACCGACTCATGTAAAGAGTTCACTAGGCTAGGCGCATCCAAAATAGTATCTAAAGCTCTAGCACTCTTCTTACTATTCTCGATTAAAGTTTGGATGCGTGTCTCTAGTTCTGAAATCTTCTCTGTCAGCCTGACTGTCTCCTTGCATTTATCACATATAAATCCTATATTGCCGACAGAGAAGGCTATGGTAAACATGTGACATGAAGTGCAGGTGACAATAACAGGAGAAGACATTACTCACCGTGTTTGTTGACTGATTCTTACTCACCTGGGCTTTTATGAACTCAAAGGCGCGGGCGCGCGAGATAAAAATAAATAACTGAGCGCACGGGTGGTGCGTTAAAAGGCTAGCGAGTTAGCGTGTTGTGCTGACAATAACGGAAGCTAGCAATGTCAGGTTAATCTGAGATGTTGAGTAAGCTGTATTTAGTAGTATAAACAACTAGAATTTATAATAAATGATGGTTCAAAACAGAAAGAAATACGAAGCTAATACGAGGCTTAGACGCAGCAAACAAACTCACAGCAGCAGCAGTCACAGCGAGGCAGACAGGAGCACTATACATAGTCTTCTAGACCGAGAGCAGTTTAGCCTGCAACGCAGGAACCTCTAGGTTATAGAACCTTATAAATGTAGACGGGGAGGCCCAGCCTGCCGCCATACATATATCTTGTAACGAGATTCCGCTATACCAAGCCCACGAAGAGGCCATGCCTCTCGTAGAATGTGCTCTAATGCCCAGAGGGCATTCCAAACCTCTAGATGCGTAGGCTAGTGCAATGGCGTCCACTACCCATCGAGATAGACTCTTTTTCGTCGCAGCTCGCCCTTTAGAGCGCCCACTGAACGAAACAAAGAGCTGCTCCGACTGTCGAAAAACAGCGGAGCGGGACACATAAGCTCTTAATGCCCTGACCGGGCAAAGGGAGCTATTTCCGTCCTCAGAGGCCGGCAGAGCCGACAGGGAGATGACCTGAGCCCTGAACGGTGTGTTGAGGGACTTATGTACGTACCCATGCTTCGGTTTCAACACGACTACAGAGTCGTTGGGCCCGAACTCCATACAAGAGACTCTAACTGAGAGCGCTTGCAAATCCCCCACACGCTTCACTGAAGCGAGAGCCAAAAGAAACACGGTCTTGAAGGACAGGTGCTTCATGTCAACTGAGTGAATAGGCTCGAAAGGGGCCCCTTTCATAGCGTTCAACACCGTAGAAAGGTCCCAAACGGGGACTGAAGGAGGCCTTGGAGGATTTAACCTCCTGGCTCCTCTAAGGAAACGGACCACCAGGTCGTTTCTGCCCAGTGAATGGCCAAACGTTGGATTAACGAACGCTGATATGGCTGCCACATAGACTTTGAGCGTGGATGGGGTTCTCCCCTTATCCAATAGCTCTTGCAGGAAGGAGAGAATCTCCGTTTCCCCGCACTGAAGTGGTGACAGACCTTGGTCTAAACACCAACCAGAGAACACCGACCATTTGGAAGCGTAGAGCCGTCTAGTAGACGGGGCCCTAGCCTGCTCGATCGTGTCTAACACTCCCTTTGGGAGGTTAGGGGGTACCCGTTTATGGCCCACACGTGTAGGGACCAGAGATCCGGGCGAGGATGCAAAATCGAGCCCTTGGCCTGCGAGAGGAGGTCTCTCCTCACTGGAATCGGCCACGGGGCAGTACTCTTCAGTCGCATCAAAACTGGGAACCAAGGTTGATTCGTCCAGTATGGAGCGACAAGTAGCACTGAGCATCCGCTTTCCCTGATACGCTCCAGCACCTGAGGCAGGAGCGAGACCGGAGGAAAAGCATAGAGCGGACGGCGGGGCCAGACACTGGCCAGCGCGTTCGCGCTCTTCGAAAAGAATTCCGAGCAGTGAGCGTTTTCCTGGTTTGCAAATAGGTCTATTTCCGCTCTGCCGAACGTTTTCCACAGCAGACGCACTGTCTGTGTGTGTAGGGACCACTCTCCTGTAGGAACGTTGTTCCGTGAGAGTCTGTCTGGGCCTACGTTCAGGTGGCCCGGCACATGCATTGCTCTCAGCGAGCGCAGGTTGTGCTGGGCCCATACCAGTATGCGTTCCGTCAACCTGAAGAGGTTCTCACGCCACCCTGGCGGTTTATGTAGGCTACTACCGACATGTTGTCCGAACGGACCAGGACGTGGTGCCCTTTTATCCGGGGACAAAAGCGCCTCAACGCAAAGTCCACCGCCATCATTTCCAGGCAGTTTATGTGCGGTAGATCGACTCGTTCTGCCCACTGGCCAAAGAACGGTCTGCCGTCGAGCAGCGCTCCCCAGCCCGAGGTGGACGCGTCTGTGGACACCACTTTCAGGCTCGAGGAAGTCCCCAGGCTTACACCTGACCGGTACCAGTCTGACGCTCTCCATGGTGTCAGGGCTGAAATGCATTCCTGATTGACCTTGAGGCGATAGCGACCGTGAACCCATGCTCGGCGCGGTACGCGCGCTCTCAGCCAGAACTGCAGTGGGCGCATGCGCAGCAGGCCCAGTTGCAGTACTGTTGAGGCTGAGGCCATGAGGCCTAGCATTTTCTGAAATCTTTTGAGCGGCACTATATGGCCACTGCGGAAGGATTTCGCCATTTGCAGGGTGTTTCGCCTGCGCTGTGATGACAGCCGTGCTGTCATAGACAGCGAGTTCAGATCCAGTCCTAAAAAGGAGATCCTTTGACTGGGAAACAGTGAACTTTTCTCCCAATTGACTCTCAGACCTAAGCACTCGAGGTGATTGAGTATTAGTGTCTTGTGGCGAGCGAGCTCTGAAGACTATTGAGCCAGAATCAGCCAATCGTCCAAATAGTTCAGAATTCGAACGCCCTGGAGTCTCAGGGGTGCCAGCGCCGCGTCCATGCACACTGTAAATGTACGAGGTGCTAGGGACAGGCCGTATTGGCAGGACTGTGTACTGATATGCCCGGCCCTCGAAGGCGAATCTCAAAAATCGCCTGTGACGTGACGCAATTTGTATGTGAAAATACGCGTCTTTCAGATCTATTGCCATAAACCAGTCTCCTCGGCGAATCTGCGCGAGGATCTTTCTGGTCGTGAGCATTCTGAACTTTCGCTTTGTTAGAGCTTTGTTCAGATGCCTCAGATCTAAAATGGGTCTGAGACCCCCGTCTTTTTTCGGTACCAGGAAATATCTGCTGTACAGACCCCCTTCGCTCTGAGCTTGAGATAAAGGCTCTATGGCCCCTTTGCTCAATAGCTTCGCTATTTCGGCTCGAAGTAGATGTACTACTTCTGCTTTTACCGTGGTTTCGACTCTCCCCCTGTAACGGGGAGGGCGTCGATGAAACTGTAGCGAATAGCCTTTTTTTATAGTCTCTAGCACCCATTCTGAGACCCCGGGAAGTCCCATGCATCTGCAAGCGTGACTAGGGGTTGAATGTAATCTGGGCCCTGGTCGCGAAATGGCGGCGACACGAGAGCAACCGTGTCCTGTAACATGGACGCCGTGGCGTCTGAGGCGGGGGGCATGTTTAACACAGTATGCATCCCGCGCGCGCTCGGCTCTCTGAGTTGAGAGAGAGCGCGCGGGGCGAACCCCGTAGGGCTCGTTATATTTGTGAATAAGTGTGGGCGCGTGGTAGCGGGCACATTTATAACACCGGGAATACTGTGTTTGTGAACTGACTGACCGTTCATTAGTTTCGTTTTTACAGAAACCGCGGAACGTGCAGTGTGTAGTGGTTGTGGGCACTGGGCAGTGGGCACGCTCACTACATGTAAAGCACAACCGACATGAGTCGATTTTATGTGTGCAAACCCTGTGTTGTACGGGGCTGTGCTTGTGTGAATGATTGGGCACTGGGTGGGCATTGCAGTTACACACATTACACCATCGGCCGTGGCCGGAACACCAGAAACAGGCCAGTCGCTGAAATGGGAGCGTCGAGGAACGCAGAGCCCTCTGACTCCGCCATTTCAGAGAGAGTCAGCCACAAATGTCTCTCGGAAACAGTAGCTGAGGCCATAATCCTGCCGATGGCGTGTGCGGCGGACATTGTAGCGCGAAGAGCTAGGTCCGTGGCGCTACGCAAGTCCGGAACACTGATCGCGCCCGGGCCTTCCTCGTCTAGCTTGCGGAGGAGGTTGGCCTGGTGGATTTGAAGCACCGCAATGGTGTGCAGCGCCGATGCAGCTTGTCCGGCGGCGGAGTACACGCGGCCGTTCAAAGCTGACGACGTGCGGCAAGCTTTGGATGGTAGGACTCCCTTAGCCCGCCGTCCAGCAGAGGGTGGGCAAAGGTGAGTCGCTACAGCCTCCTCGACCGGAGGGAGAGCATGGTAGCCTCTGTCTCGAGCACCGTCCACAACGGAGAATGCTGGCGAGGCAGAGGTACGTACCCTGGCTGAAAATGGCGCCTTCCACGATTTCGCCACCTCTTTGTGAAGCTCAGGAAGAAACGGGGCGTGTCTGGAGGGGGGCGAAGCGCGGTCTCCAGAGAGGAAGCATCCATCCAGCCGGTTGAAAGCAGGCTCTTCGGGCGTCGACCAATCGAGGCCGAGGCTCGACACGGCCTGTGTGAGCAGACGCATCAGTTCTGCCTCGATGCTGATCTTTCCTCCTCGGCGTTCCGGAACAGCGGAGGAGGGGAGGTCCACGGAGCTCGCCCATCCCTCGCTCCCCGAAGCGAGAAGCGAACAGCAGTCGTCATCCCCCTCAGATACGGCTTGCTGGTCGTCTTCCATGACTGATAAGGCGGCGGGCTGCGGCCGTTGTCCGTCGGAGAGCGACTCCAATGAAGCAGTGAGAGGAGCTAGCGGCGGCGGGGTGGCGGCGGCGAGCTCCTCGTGGAGGGAGGTTCCGGGACCCGCTGAGCGCGGCGCTTTTTACGGCGCGGCGCTACAGGGGGTGGGTGAGCAGCTTCTGCGAATGATGCAAGGCGAATCCGCAGAGTCGCGATGGGCATCATGTCACAGTGATGGCAGCCGCCATCACCGAGAGCGATAGCTGCATGTTCCTCGCCCAAGCAGGAAACACACAGCACGTGGTGGTCCCCGTCGATGAGCGCGGCTCGGCAGGAGCCGCAGGAATGACGAGGCATCTTTAGAAAGACACTCGTTTGCTCTTTCTGTGAGAAAAAATGTGTGACGCAGTAGGCGAACACACACACAAAACACACACAAAGTGAAAGGATATTCCACGCCGGAGAAGCGCAGCAGGGAACGGCGGCTGAAGGCGGCGAAGACGGCGGCTGCAGATAAGGGGCTCGTCCTGCTGAGGTGCTTGTTCCAAACGGCTGTGGCGGCTCGAATCCAGTCCTCCTACGATGCGTGTTGCTTCGTGAAGAATAGAAAATCAGAGTGGGAGACAGCTATGCTTGTATTTATAGGCCTAGACCACGCTCGTTTCGGCAAGGAGATGACGCAGAAGGGCGCGAAGCGTCCTCATTGGTCAGCGTCACTAGCCTCGCATAGGCTGTGCTTTTCTGGCGGAGCAGCTAATGGGCGCACGATTTTCTCCGCCTAAAGTTGTATGCTACAGAAAAGCGTTTTACAATATTTACAAAATTAAGGATTAATTTTTAGGCTTCAATCTCGAAAAAGAAATATCTTTCCCGTAGCGTCTTTCGACGCAGTAGGAGAGAACTCTACGTAAGAGAACTCTTCATTTAGGCTATCATTCGAAGACGAAGCAACTTTCTGTTCTTATGATTACTGTCAAGATCTTCTTCATATTTGTCGTGGTACCGTCTTTGCAGCAATTATTTTACCAGAAATACTGCATCACGCGTTGTTGGCATCGAGCCTGGAGAAATGTACCCACACTTTTGATCGACTTTTCCACATCTTTAAGGTATTATGTGTGTGTGCTCGCGTCTCATATGAATATGTGCACGGAGAGTTTGTGTGTGTGTGCTCGCGTCTCTAGTATGCGCGAGTTTGTGTGTGTGCTCGCGTCTCATATAAGTATGCGCGTGGAGAGTTTGTGCGTGCGCGCGCGCGTCTAGTCTCGTGTGTGTAGAGTTTGCGTGTATGTGCGTGAGCGACTTTATGTGTGTCGTTGTGCATTTCATATGTATTTGTTTGAGCACTGACGTTGACGAGTTAACTCCTTAGGTATCGAAATCTGGAACCGAACAACATGTCATTTTTCGATACTCGATATATCGAGGCAATTCGGTCGGTACCTAAAAAGTATCGAACTCGGTACCCAGCCCCCTACACGCGCACGCTTCAAAATCACACTGACTACTAAGCAATATAGCGATTTCTATTTAACATTGGTACATCGTGCAAAATTTTGTGTGTGTGTGTGTCATTGATGGAATGTAAATTTAGCTGCAGCCATGACTGCGCGACCCACTTCTTCCCAATCTGCGACCCACAAATGGGTCTCGACCCACAGTTTGAAAAACCCCTGGTCTATATCATTTCGGTATAAAGACACTGCATACAGATAGACAGTTAGACAACAAGTGTCAGGACCTACTCATTGTCGTAATCATACTCTAGATCTAATACTATCACATGGAATAGATGTTGATACCGTTGAAATTCTGCAGCAGAGTGATGACATTTTATAGTTCATTATCTAGTCTCATGTAGATTACATTTAGCCAAGGCTGCTAAGCCGACTCCGTGCTATTATAAATATGTTAGACCTATCACTTCTACCACTAAAGATTGCTTTTCAATAATCTTCCTAATCAGTTTCATCATCTCAGCATCCCGGATAGCTTAGAAGAACTAGAGGTATTTCGGATTTCATGGAAGGAGAGCTCGATTGCTTACAAAGAGGCTTTAAAAGCTGCTAGATCTGCTTATTTTTCAACCCTATTAGAAGAAAATAAACACAATCCTAGGTATCCTAGGTAAAGTGTTGCATAGCTTGCGACCACTTCTGTGCTTCGGTAGGCCGAAGAAGCCAGTGCTGGAGACTGGTGAGTCGAGGAACGCCGTTCTGTCCGCCTCCTTGATGTTGGTGAGGTTTAGCCAAAGATGGCACTTGAGCACGATCAGGTTAGTCAAGTCAAGTCAAGTCATCTTTATTTATATAGCGCTTTTTACAATACAGATTGTATCAAAGCAGCTTCACAGTGATAACATGAAAATAATACAAAAAATAATTTCATCATCGTCCACCTTTAAGGCAGATCTATAATATTGTTGAATATTAAATGTCCCCAACTAAGCAAGCCAGAAGGTAAGGCAACAGCGGCAAGGAACCAAAACTCCATCAGGTGACAGAATGGAGAAAAAAACCTTGGGAGAACCCAGGCTCAGTCGGGGGCCAGTTCTCCTCTGGCCAATGAGTGAACAGTGTATGAAGTTCAGAATGAATCAGAGTATTTGTCCAGTTCCGGTTGGTTGAAGTCGGAGTGGAGAGGAGGAGAGGCTGGTTGACACTTCAGGTCAGCGGCGTCGTCGTCGTGTCCTGGCGCTGGTCCTTCATCAGATCTGGATACGGCCTGGTTCCGGTAAACCTCGGGATAGACAGAGAGACTAATATTAGCGTAGACGCCATCCTTCTTATGATGTACCAAGTACATCAGGATTACAGGAAGTGTTCCCGGTCCCGGCTGTTCTAAACTATACAGCCTAATTATATAAGTCTATAATGTGTTATGTGTATGCTAGGCCGAAGAGATGTGTTTTTAGTCTAGATTTGAACTGACAGAGTGTGTCTGCTTCCCGGACAATGGTAGGAAGACTGTTCCAAAGTTTTGGTGCTAAGTAGGAAAAGGATCTACCGCCAGCAGTCGATTTTGATATTCTAGGTATTATTAACTGGCCGGAGTTTTGAGATCGCAGTAGACGTGAAGGACTATAATGCGTTAAGAGCTCGCTCAAGTACTGCGGAGCTAAACCATTTAGTGCTTTGTAAGTGATCAGCAATATTTTAAAATTTATACGATGTTTAATAGGCAGCCAATGCAGTGTTGACAGAACAGGGCTAATATGGTCATACTTCCTGGTTCTAGTAAGAACTCGAGCTGCTGCGTTTTAAACTAGCTGTAGTTTGTTTATTAAGCGTGCAGGGCAACCACCCAGTAGAGCATTACAATAATCTAGCCTTGAGGTCATAAACGCATGAACTAATTGTTCTGCATTATTCATTGAGAGCATATGACGTAAATTAGATATATTTTTAAGATGGAAGAAAGCGGTTTTACAGATACTAGACACATGACTTTCAAATGAAAGATTGGTATCAAAGAGCACACCCAGGTTCCTAACCGACGACGAAGACTTAACAGAGCAGCCATCAAGTGTTAGACAGTACTCTAGGTTATTACGTGTGGAAGTTTTTTGTCCAATAATTAGAATCTCTGTTTTTTCTGAATTTAGTAGTAGGAAATTACTAGTCATCCAATTTTTTATATCAGCTATGCATTCCGTTAATTTTGTGAATTGGTAGGTTTCGTTAGGTTTTGAAGAAATATACAGCTGAGTATCGTCGGCATAACAGTGAAAGCTAATTCCATGTTTCCTAATGATATCTCCTAATGGTAGCATATACAGAGTGAACAGCAGCGGTCCTAGTACTGAGCCTTGTGGTACGCCATACTGAACTTGTGATTGATAAGACATCTCTTCATTTACTGCTACAAACTGATATCGGTCAGATAAGTATGATTTAAACCATGCTAGTGCAATTCCACTAATGCCAACATAATGTTCGAGTCTATTTAAAAGGATGTTGTGGTCAATGGTGTCAAATGCAGCACTAAGATCCAGTAATACTAATAGAGAGATACAACCACGATCGGATGATAAGAGCAAATCATTTGTGACTCTAACGAGAGCTGTCTCGGTACTATGGTACGGTCTAAATCCGGACTGAAAATCCTCGCAGATATCATTTCTTTCAAGAAAAGAACACAGTTGTGAGGATACTGCTTTTTCTAATATCTTTGACAGAAATGGCAGATTAGAGATCGGCCTGTAATTGACTAGTTTTGTAGGATCAAGTTGCTGTTTTTTAACAAGCGGTATAATCATAGCTAGCTTAAAGGTTTTTGGTACGTATCCTAGAGACAAAGATGAATTAATGATATTAAGAAGAGGATCTATGACATCTGGAAGCATCTCTTTCAGCAGCTTAGTCGGTATAGGGTCTAACATGCACGTTGTCGATTTAGATGATTTGACGAGTTTGCAAAATTCTTCCTCTCCTATAGCAATGAATGAATCAAATTTTCCCTCAGGGAGACTACAATGCACTTCCTGATGCGATACTGTATTAGACGGTTACATAGTTATAATTTTGTCCCTGATATTATCGATCTTATAAGTGAAGAAGTTCATAAAGTCATTACTGCTGTGTTGCTTGGAAACTTCTGGGCTTGAAGCTTTCTTTTTCGTTAGTTTAGCCACTGTTTCAAATAAATACCTAGGATTATGTTTATTTTCTTCTAATAGGGTTAAAAAATAAGCAGATCTAGCAGCTTTTAAAGCCTCTCTGTAAGCAATCGAGCTCTCCTTCCATGAAATCCGAAACACCTCTTGTTTTGTTTTCTTCCAGTTGCGCTCCATTTTTCTGGCTGCTCTCTTAAGGGCCTGACATTTAATTTGACAACATTTTAAGGATGTGTAGTGCAAATATCTTTATATTATATAATTATACTTCCATTTTAGTTAACTTTCTTTCCAGTGCAAAACAATAGTACATAAAAAAAACAGCTAATAAAGAAAATATGAAATATATATTTTATATATATTACCTGTTTTTTTTATGTATTATTGTTTTTGCACTGGAAAGGAAATATTGCACTCAAATAATGCATTCAAGCAATACAACACCTGTATATATGCACAAGGAAAATGGCTAATGTAGTTTTTCACCACAAATTCTGCTGTTAAACACAATTAAGTTGAAATGATGCAGGTTGAAGGGTTCAAGAGAAGCAAATATTATATATATGCACAAGGAAAATCTCACAGAAACAAATAAACCTCCAGACTAAGCACATTGTGCAGCTAATTCCCATTCAATTCTGTATTTTTGTGCTCTTTTTCGCCGGCTGCTTGGAAGTAACGTTAGTCATTTTTACATTTCCCGCTGTTGTCACTTGTCATCATCGTTGCTACGATACATGACTCACAATGACTGAAACGACCAATTAAAAGGGCATTCTCTGATGATGTTCCAAGATGTTAAAAACGCGACGCTGATCATAGACAAACGGGGAGAAATTAGTATCTACCGCACGCACCGTCTGTTTTTTTTCTTATCATAGCCTACAAATGTCTTCGTTCATAGTCTGACATATATTAGAAGCTATGTGTGTGTCTGTCACGGATTTGCACTGAATTGATTCTCAAAAATACGGAACAAAGTGCGTTCTGTATCGGTTCAATACGGAACAAGACTTTTATGTGTCAAATACGGGACGATTACGTATTATACGGAACGGTTGGCAACCCTACTGACACGTGTTGTCTAACTCCAATTGAGTTTATAATGTCTTTAAATGCCAATCCCAATGCATCTTTTTCGTTATCTATGTGTATATTAAAGTCACCAACAATTAGTACTTTATCTGCAGCCAATACTAATTCTGATAGAAAGTCCGCAAATTTTTTGGTCCCACTTTATATTAAGTGGCCCTAATACCTGTGAACTTACATGGTAACTACATGTGTACATAGTATGTAACTACAGTGTAAGTACACATTAGTACATAGTATGTACAACTGTATTATTAGTGTAACTACACGTATGTAACAACCCACGTAATGGTATGTGTAAGTACAAATGTGTAACAGGACATTGGTAACAACACTTTTTTCACATTAGTAAGTACACATGTGTAACAGGAATTATGTAACTACATTTTGTAACAACAATATGTAGCCTATTTGTTGTTCCACTTCCACATGCAGTCTTAGATACTGCAGTTACCAGTTTGGGTATAAATGTATTTAAAGGAGTCATAACCTAGTATTACCTTGGATACCCACGCTCTATTATAGTCTTTCAGGCCCTTCTAAAAAAGAAAAGTGGAAAAAAAATAAACACAGAGCTCCTCTGACCCTTATTTCTAAGGCATTATTGTCTCGCGAGATCTGATGCGATATTTTGGCTGTCGTGGACGGTGATTTTAATAATGCAAATGAGGGGCGCGTTGATTGGTGGCAGGAAGGAGGGGGGTTACACCGCAGGTAACTTCAGCATATCATTCCAAAATGACATCATGGCGCAAGTTGTGAATGAACCCGACCTGGCCGCGACCTACGGGATTCAACCGTATATGCACGAGCCGGACTCTGAACCTGAGCTGGAAAGGGAAGATGTAGAGTCGATGGAAGGACGTCTACATCAAGATGTCTCTGAATGGTAAAGACAATAATTTTGACTGAGACATACATTATAGGCTACCTTTTATTTAATGTAGATTACATTAACGGAGATGTAGTCTACTTTTTTTTATCAGCTTACAGTGGTTATTGAGATCAACGTTTGCTATCATGTGGTGTTTTTGCCTTGTTTCACGTTGTGGTTTTTTAGACATTCAAATTTGTGAACGATTCCGGCGTAAAATGATTAGCACAGACACCTAACGTTAAGCCAGTGGGAAGGGTTGTAGGAACCGCGTCATTAAAAATGAATTTAATCCACTGGTCCCTGACAGCTTGGTCCGTTCTTGGAGAGAAAACACAAAGTTACATGTTGATTCTGGCAGTCAACAACAGAGCAACTCACGTGTGCTCTACGTTTCTGCATCTTTCGCGACTGAATATGAGGGGGACAAGGGCAGGGCGGGCTTCCTGCAGCATAGGTCTGCGGTGTCCATATATGGTGTATCCGGCCCCGTCTTGACGTCAAGACGGGGGAGAAATTAAAATCTCGTGTTTGAGTGCGCGTGCACGTGGGCTGGTTTACGAACCCTGGGGTAAACAAACGCTTCACTTTTAAATATCGGCTTCCCAGCCATTGTATAATCGTTAGGCAATCATAACATACATTGATTCTCGTGGAAAAGTGAAAATTACAGGTCATGACTCCTTTAATTTCCAACAAGTGGACAGTTCCTATGGAATTATCATGTAGAGACACTGATGTACACAACAATTACCTTAACAATTACACTTTATATTAAGTGGACAGTTCCTGAGGAGTTACCATGTAACACTGGTATCACAAGGTGAAACTTTAGTTGTAATTCAACATTAGTCCTGCCAGTCATAAATACATGTATTCCAACTGGTAACTGCAGTATCTAAAACTGCATGTGGAAGTGGAACAACAAATAGGCTACATATTGTTGTTACAAAATGTAGTTACATAATTCCTTTTACACATGTGTACTTACTGAAGTGAAAAAATGTTGTTACCAATGTCCTGTTACACATTTGTACTTACACATACCATTCTGAGGGTTGTTACATACGTGTAGTTACGCAAATGTTACAGCTGTAGATACTATGTACTAATGTGTACTTACACTGTGGTTACATACTATGTACACATGTAGTTACCATGTAAGTTCACAGGTATTAGGGCCACTTAATATAAAGTGGGGACCAATTCTTTTATAAAGTCTGTATGGTGCCCTGGTGGCCTGTATACAGTAGCCAGCATAATTTTCAAACGTGATTTATCGTTTACACTATATATTTTTACATTAAGCACCAACACTTCAAAAGAATTATATTTACAACTAGATTTCTTAGTGGTTTGAAAATATTACTATAAATTACAGCAACACCTCCTTTGCGTTTCAGACGAGGTTCATGTTTATAACCGTAATCTTGTGGGGTTGACTCATTTAAAGCAATGTAATCGTTTGGTTTTAGCCAGGTTTCTGTTAAACACAGCACATCTAGGTTATAATCTGTAATCATATCATTAACTATTAGCGCTTTTTGAAGTAAGAGATCGAATATTCAGCAACCCAAGCTTTATCATTTGCTCATTTGTATTATATCTGTTTTTCATTTGTTGAAGATCAATTAAATTTTTAACCTTAGATGGGTTTGAAACGTATTTTGGATTTCCAAGTTCGGGGAACAGACACAGTCTCTATATGATGATATCTAGGTGAAAGAGGCTCTATGTGATGGGATTTATCTGACCTTGTGACGTGAGGCCGCTAGCAGACGGTCGGTTAAGCCAGTCTGTCTGCTTCCTGACCTGAGGCCCAGATTGTCATGTTTTATCTCTAAGACTATGAGCCAAATTACTAGAGAGAAGAGCAGCACCATCCCAGGATGGATGAATACCATCTCTTTTCAACAGGTCAGGTTTGCCCCAAAAACTTTTCCAATTGTCTATGAATTCTATATTATTTCGTGGACACCACCCAGACAGCCAGCCATTGAGTGAACACAATCTGCTAACTATCTCATCACTCCGGCGAACAGGAAGGGGGCCAGAGCAAAATTACAGTGCTTGACATCGTACTTGCAAGTTCACACACCTCTTTAATATTAATTTTGGGTGATCTCCGACTGGGGGAGTCGAACATCATTAGTGCCGACGTGAATAATAATCTTAGAGAATTTACGTTTAGCATTAGCCAGCACTTTCAAATTTGCTTTGATGTCAGGCGCTCTGGCTCCCGGCAAACATGTGACTATGGTGGCTGGTGTCTCTATTTTCACGTTCCGTGTAATAGAATCGCCAATAACTAGGCACAATCAGAATAATTCTCAGTGGGTGTTTCACTGAGCGGGGCAAATCGATTTGTTATCGGAACGGAAAAAGTGGTTTTTTGATCGCGACTAGAGCGATCTCTCACTGTCACCCATCTGCCCTGCTGCACGGGCTCTACTTCAGCCGGAACCGACTCATGTAAAGAATTAACTAGGCTAGGCGCATCCAAAATAGTATCTAAAGCTCTAGCACTCTTCTTACTATTCTCGATTAAAGTTTGGATGCGTGTCTCTAGTTCTGAAATCTTCTCCGTCAGCCTGACTGTCCTCCTTGCATTTATCACATATAAATCCTATATTGCCGACAGAGAAGGCTATGGGTAAACATGTGACATGAAGTGCAGGTGACAATACAGGACAAGACATTACTCACCGTGTTTGTTGACTGATTCTTACTCACCTGGGCTTTTATGAACTCAAAGGCGCGGGCGCGCGAGAGAAAAATAAATAACTGAGCGCACCGGGTGGTGCGTTAAAAGGCTAGCGAGTTAGCGTGTTGTGCTGCTGACAATAACGGAAGCTAGCAATGTCAGGTTAATCTGAGATGTTGAGTAAGCTGTATTTAGTAGTATAAACAACTAGATTTTTATAATAAATGATGGTTCAAAACAGAAAGAAATACGAAGCTAATACGGGGCTTAGACGCAGCAAACAAACTCACAGCAAGGCAGACAGGAGCCAATGTCATGTGAGGCCAATGCTTGTGTGAACCAAATGGTATGTCATGGTGTACAGTTAGCCATACCTCTGCTGATAGCTTGAGCAGTAGCCTTCGTAGCACGCAGTGCTAAGCCTGTGGCGCTGCGAAGGTCTCTGAACGACTCAGGGACCGGGCCAGACTTGTCAATAGCCTGGAAGAGTTTGGCCTGGAAAACCTGCAACACGGCCATGGTGTACAGGGCCAAAGCAGCCTGGCGGGAAACAGAAAATGCCCGTCCAGCAAGGGTTGAGGTATTTCGACAGGGCTTGGAGGGATGAACTGATCTAGCTCTCCATCCATTAGCAGTGGGTGGGCAGAGATGAGGGGCGACCACTTCTTCGAGGGGGGGCAGCTTCTCGTATCCCTTTTCCACAGTGCCGTCAACAGAGGAGAGCGTTGCGGAAGAGCTTATACGCGCAGAGTAAGGGGCGCATAAGCTAGTTGCTCTGCTAGTACTTGCTGTGAAGCTTCAAAATTCTACAGGAAAGGAGTTTCCACACTGTGTATTAGCTATGCAATACGGAGTGAAAGTTCTCGAAAGGGGACTGATTATGCTGTCTGTTTAGTAGACAAAACTAATTAAATAATTGTAATATAAATTCTCCTACATTCAATTCTGAAACTAATCCAAATAGGTATAGTTAAATATAAATTGTAGTTAATAATACACATTTCACTTTTGAGCTAATTTGCTACATCATTGAATTAATTTAAACTCTACATTCACTGTAGATCTAATTGGTTAACAAAAAATTTTGCCCTCTAAATTAAAAAATATATAAAAATTATGATGTAAGAAATAGCTACTAGCAGACTAGCTACACACATTTCTAAACTTTTATTTCAGTTTTATACAACAAAGTAGTTTTTGGTTTTTAGCCCTTTATGCCAAAAATGTTCTACAGAAGGAGAAAATGTCTTAAATGATAGCATAATACTTGTAACGTAAATGACTCGGACTCTGGGTCCATGAATTAGCTCAATGATCTATAGGAATTTTAACAACTAATCATGAATATGATTAATATATTGCATATTACAGTTACATTAAATTTGAGTACCCGAATGACCCTAGGAGCTATGTTGTCCGGGGCTATATGCCCCTGGTAGGGTCCTCCCAAGGCAAACAGGTCCTAGGCGACGGGTCAGACTAAGAGTGGTTCAAAAACGACCCTTTATGAAGAAAAATAAATCAAGGACCGTGACGTCGCCCGGTATGGCGCAGCCGGGGCCCCACCCTGGAGCCAGTATGCGTATGCGTATGCCTCGTATGCGAGCGCCTGGTGGCCGAGCCTCCCCCCACGGGGTCCCGGCCGGGCTCAGCCCGAAGGAGTGACGTGGGGCCACCTTCCGTGGGCTCACCACCTGCAGGAGGGGCCATAAGGGGCCGGTGCTGAGAGGATCGGGCGGCAGTCGAAGGCGGGGGCCTCGACAACCCGATCCCTGGACACGGAAACTAGCTCTAGGGACGTGGAACGTCACCTCGCTAGCCTGAGATTGTGCGTGAGGTTGAGAGGTTCCAACTAGAGATAGTTGGTATCACCTCTACGCACGGCTTAGGGTCTGGAACCACACTCCTTGAGAGAGGATGGACTCTTCACCACTCTGGAGTTGCCCATGGTGAGAGGCGGCGAGCTGGTGTGGGTTTGCTTATAGCCCCCCAGCTGAGGCCCCCATGTGTTGGAGTTTACCCCGGTGAACGAGAGGGTCGTTTTCCCTGCGCCTACGGGTCGGGGATAGGTATCTCACTGTCGTGTGTGCCTACGGGCCAAACGGCAGTGCAGAGTACCCGGCCTTCTTGGAGTCTCTGGGAGGGGGTGCTGGAAAGTGCTCCGACTGGAGACTCCGTCGTTCTACTGGGGGACTTCAACGCCCACGTGGGCAACGACAGTAAACACCTGGAGGGGCGTGATTGGGAGGAACGGCCCCCTGATCTGAACCCGAGCGGTGTTCACTTATTGGACTTCTGTGCTAGTTACAGTTTTGTCCATAACGAACACCATGTTCAAGCATAAGGGTGTCCATCAGTACACGTGGCACCAGGACACCCTAGGCCGTAGGTCAATGATCGACTTTGTGGTCGTTTCATCTGACCTGCGGCCGTATGTCTTGGACACTCGGGTAAAGAGAGGGGCGGAGCTGTCAACTGATCACCACCTGGTGGTGAGTTGGATCCGATGGCGGAGGAGGAAGCTGGACAGACTCGGCAGACCCAAGCGTACTGTAAGGGTCTGCTGGGAACGTTTGGCCGAGTCTCCTGTCAGAGAGATCTTCAACTCCCACCTCCGGCAGAGCTTCGACCGGATCCCGAGGGAGGCTGGAGATATTGAGTCCGAGTGGACCATGTTTCTCCACCTCCATTGTCGAAGCGGCCGCTCGGAGCTGTGGTCGTAAGGTCTCCGGTGCCTGTCGAGGCGGCAATCCCCGAACCCGGTGGTGGACACCGGAAGTAAGGGATGCCGTCAAGCTGAAGAAGGAGTCCTATCGGGCCTGGTTGGCTTGTGGGACTCCTGAGCAGCTGACGGGTACCGGCAGTCCAAGCGAACCTGCAGCCCGGGTGGTTGTGGAGGCAAAAACTCGGGCCTGGGAGGAGTTCGGTGAGGCCATGGAAAAGGACTATCGGCTGGCCTCGAAGAGATTCTGGCAAAACCGTCCGGCGACTCAGGAGAGGGAAGCAGTGCCCTACCACTGCTGTCTACAGTGGAGGTGGGCAGCTGTTGACCCTCAACTGGGGATGTCGTCGGACGGTGGAAGGAATACTTTGAGGATCTCCTCAATCCCGCCGTCACGTCTTCCAAGTGAGGAAGCAGAGACTGAGGGCTTGGAGGTGGACTCGTCCATCCACCCAAGCTGAAGTCACCGAGGTAGTCAAAAAACTCCTCGGTGGCAAGGCACCGGGGGTGGGATGAGATCCGCCCTGAGTACCTCAAGTGTCTGGATGTTGCGGGGCTGTCTTGGCTGACACGCCCTCTGCAGCATCGCGTGGCAGTCGGGAACAGTGCCTCTGGGATGGCAGACCGGGGTGGTGGTCCCTCTTTTTAAGAAAGGGGACCGGAGGGTGTGTTCCTACTACAGGGGGATCACACTTCTCAGCCTCCCTGGGAAAGTCTATGCCAGGGTACTGGAGAGGAGAATACGGCCGATAGTTAGAACCCTCGGATTCAGGAGGAACAGTGCGGTTTTCGTCCGGGCCGTGGAACACTGGACCAGCTCTATACCCTCTACAGGGTGCTGGAGGGGTTCATGGGAGTTTGCCCAACCAATCCACATGTGCTTTGTGGATTTGGAGAAGGCATTCGACTGTGTCCCTCGTGGCGGCCTGTGGAGGGTGCTCCGGGAGTATGGGGTCCGGGGTCCTTTGCTAAGGGCTGTCCGGTCCCTATACGACCGAAGCAGGAGCTTGGTTCGCATTGCCGGCAGTAAGTCAGACTTCTTCCCGGTGCATGTTGGGACTCCGGCAGGGCTGCCCTTTGTCGCCGGCTCTGTTCATAATTTTTTATGGACAGAATTTCTAGGCGCAGCCAGGGGCCGGAGGGTGTCTGCTTTGGGAACAACACGATTTCGTCTCTGCTCTTTGCAGATGATGTTGTCGTGTTGGCCCCTTCAGACCAGGAACTTCAGCATGCACTGGGAGGGTTTGCAGCCGAGTGTGAAGCGGCTGGGATGAGAATCAGCACCTCCAAATCCGAGGCCATGGTCCTCAGTCGGAAAAAGGTGGCTTGCCTACTTCAGGTTGGTGGAGAGTTCCTGCCTCAAGTGGAGGAGTTCAAGTATCTTGGGGTTTTGTTCACGAGTGAGGGAAGGATGGAACGGGAGATTGACAGACGGATCGGTGCAGCTTCTGCAGTAATGCGGTCGATGTACCGGTCTGTCGTGGTGAAGAAAGAGCTGAGCCGCAAGGCGAAGCTTCTCGATTTACCGGTCAATCTACGTTCCTACTCTCACCTATGGTCATGAGCTTTGGGTCATGACCGAAAGGACAAGATCCCGGATACAGGCGGCCGAAATGAGCTTTCTCCGCAGGGTGGCCTGGGCGATCCCTTAGAGATAGGGTGAGAAGCTCGGTCACTCGGGAGGAGCTCAGAGTAGAGCCGCTGCTCCTCCACATTGAGAGGGGTCAGCTGAGGTGGCTCGGGCATCTGTTCCGGATGCCTCCTGGACGCCTTCCCGGGAAGGTGTTCCGGGCGCGTCCCACCGGGAGGAGACCCCGGGGAAGACCTAGGACACGCTGGAGAGACTATGTCTCCCGGCTGGCCTGGGAACGCCTCGGTGTCCCCCCGGAAGAGCTGGAGGAAGTGGCTAGGGAGAGGGAAGTCTGGGCATCTCTGCTTAGACTGCTGCCCCCCGCGACCCGGCCCCGGATAAGCGGAAGAAGAGGATGGATCATGAATATGATTAATATATTGCATATTACAGTTACATTAAATTATCGAAATTGAACAGATTATATGAATATATGAATAATCAATCACAACGTCTTATAATTCCTCATTCATATTTCATTAATCTTATTTCAGATCGATTATGAGATAATCCTTAAGGGAAATTAATGTAATTATCAAATCGGTGTTCGTCCAGCGAACGACCAAGATTAATTTATCAATTTCTCAATAAGGTCATCCCTTCTTATAAACTCCAAGAAATATCAACTTTCTGGCCGTGAACATTAATTTTCCCTGTGTTTATAAAATTAAAACTACTCAATAGTAGTAAATAATGAGCGCTGGTAGCTCTTGGGTCGGAAATCTCATTGACTTTGTGTTTTTTACAAGCATTTACACAGAAACAGTCATATAATATGGTTTTAATAAATGCAAAAACTACAGAATATACGGACTACACAATAAACACTGATTATATGTCTATGTACATAACTTACAGTTAAACAATACAAAACAAAATTAATAACAGATGAGAGAGGGAGAGATGGAGAGAGAGAGAGAGAGAGAGAGAGAGTGAGAGAGTGCTCTGATTTAGGGATGGGGCTACTTAGAGCAGAAACGCACACCTCGCACGCGGAAAGCGCTTTTACGGAGGTTTTGGCGTGCGAGAAAGATAGAGAATAAGAGAGAGCGAATGAGAGCGAGGGCAGGGGCGCGCGCTCGATTTGAATGCGGGAGAGAGAGAAACAGAGAGAGGATGAGAGTTGAGAGAGAGAGTGATCACATAATGATCTCATGTAGCAAAATCACAGGACCTGTCTGAGAGCCAACAATCGAAACAAACCTTAAAACATTAAAACTCGTGGGAGTTATACTTGCAAAGTTCGCTTGTGTGTGAGTCTGAGGGGAGTGCGCGTTCTCGTGCTGAGGCGCGTTCTCTCGTGAAGCCTCGAAGCAGGGCACGTTCTCGTTTGTCCTCGGAGCAGGCAGATCGCGGGAGATTTGAAGGCTTCTTGAAAGTGAAGTTGCTGAGGAAATTCAGGCTTAGTTCGTTTGACTCTTAGGTGGAAACGAACAAAGGAGAATTTGAAAATTAAACAAAAGACTTGGATAAAGAAAATAAAAGGAGACGGAGACTCCAAAAGGAGTTCAGGATAGCAGACTGTTCACATGACGAGGCCGGGATGAAGGCAGCAAGACCAGAGAGTGTTTGGCTCTTTAAAGAATGTATGGATCACGCCTTCTTTTTGCACGAGTGGCCAATCACCTTCAGTGATATGGGAGCGGGAAACTTTCTTTGTCTTGTCGAGAAGACCCCCGGATGTGTAGATTTATGACAGAGCTTTGGGATTAGTAATTTCTACGACTGAAAAAGGATTCATATCGTAATAATCATAACATTGCAGTCTATTATCGAGATTCAACTCCGTTAGGTCTCAAGATTCAAAATGATACTAAACACATCATGTTCAGATTATATGAAAAACAAAGTTACATTATTATGCATAGTATAGGCATTTAAAGTTTGATTAATACATGCTAATATTGTAACCAGTCCCAAATCGGTCGTGACACAGAAATGGCGACACAGAAAAAATATTATATACATTTGGTAAAGTCTTAAATATGATTCCTTTGAAGAAATGTCCTTGTGTGTGTTTCTTGGTGGGAGGAATGTTGGTGTCATGTTACGTGTGTCGAAGTGTGTGTGTGTGTGTGTTGGAATGGGAGTTTGGGGGCTGGTTTCTTTGGAGATCTACAAAGATCTCTTGTCTGTTCAGCAATGAATGAAGTGTTTGGAGAATCACGATTCACTAATTTGACAAGCAGCTGGCCGGATGTCATTTGTCGCTACATACTTTTATGGTTAACAGGTTATTTATTATTATTTTTCTACTCATTTAAAGGTAGGGTAGGTCAGAATTGTCTAAAAAAAAACTTTTATTCAAATTGGTTTAAACTGTCTTTATACACCAATGCATAATTAAAATGTAAGTACTCTGATAAAAAGAGTATAAAAAATCGAGTGACTCTAGACCGTTTAATCTTCATTAAACCACAGCTCATTAATTCCATTCACTCCCACCTAAAAAACGGGTTGCGCGACTGCGCGCACGTGGGCAGAGCCAGTAATAACGGCGGTAGTCATGGCGACGTCGAGTGACAGTCGCGCAAGCCAATCCTGTGATTCGTCCCGAATGGAAATAATGAGCTGTGTTTAATGAAGATTAAACGGTCTAGAGGTCACTCGATTTTTATACTCTTTTTATCAGAGTACTTACATTTTAATTATGCATTGATATATATAGAAAGTTTAATCAAATTTGGTAAAAAGTTTTTATATAAATCCTACTACCCTACCTTCATTTAACTTAATTAAAATTTAAATATGAATTAAAATAAAATTAATTAATTAAATCTAAATCCATTAAATGATCCCATGGTGGGAACCCCTAAAAGGTTCTATATGTGACCCTGGATCACAAAACCAGTCATAAGTCGCACGGGTATAATTGTGGCAATAGTATGGGTCAAAATTATAAATTTTTTCTTTTATGCCAAAAAATCATTAGAATATTAAGTAAAGATCATGTTCCATGAAGATATTTTATAAATGTCCTACCGTAAATATACAAAACATTTATTTTTGTGAGTGGATGCAGCACAATTGCGAACATAAATTAACAACTTTAAAAGCGATTTTCTCAATGTTTCGATTTTTTTGCACCCTCAGATTCCAGATATTCAGATAGTTCTATAGGCCAAATATTGTCCTATCCTAACAAACCCATACATCAATGGAAATATTATTTATTCAGCTTTTTTGTGATGTATAAATCTCAATTTAAAAAAATGTCAATGAAATGTCCATGTCATGGTTTTGTGGTCACATAAGCCGCGTTTCCACCGCGGGAACTTTCCCCAGGAACTAGGAACTTTGGGGTGGTACTCGGTGTGTTTACACCGCAGGAATCAGGCTCTAAATAAAGTTCCGGGTAAATATTTCGGGGGCGGGACTTGTGCGCTGAACATGCTGATTGGTTGTGTTCACGCCACATTTTGATTGGATGACTCCACGCAGCATTCTATTTTAACCGGCATTTTTAAATATCTATTGCGTTTCGTGGCTTCATGCAGTAAGAGTTGTCTGTCTGCAAATATGGAATTTAATTTTAAAAAGAAAACCACAGCTGGACCGACGACGAGGTTTCAGGCTTTATTAAGCTTATTTGTGTAACAGAAAATTTTCTGCGCGTTCGTCCCAGCCAATCTCACGGTCAATGTCCGCATCGTCTAATTTTATAGCATTACGAGCTTTCTGAACACGCTTTAGTATCAGTGCTCGTCCTCTTTTTCTGCCGTTTCTTAATTACCTCGTTAGTAAACCAATACATCACAAAAACTGCAGCACAGTTTGAATCTCCTCCATACTTTATAAATTGTGGCGCTCAAAACTGATTACTGTCCGTCGCAGACTGGGAGGAGCAGTCGCGCGCAGTTTATAATCTTCCCGGTACTTTAGACCGCGGTGTAAACGCAGAAAGCAACCGGTCTGGGGCAAAAAAGTTCCTGGGACAAATTGTTCCGGGTAATTTCGGTGGAAAACGCGGCTATATAGAACCTTTTCTTCTAAGAATGTAGCTAAATATTAGAAGTTGGCCAAATAACACATAATGAATCCTTGGTAACACTTTATTTAAGTAGTCCACTTCATACATTCTACTACTTAAAATTAACTTATAAGTAAACTACATGTCAACTAGCAGTCATTAAAGTATTAGTAGACTGTCTGCTTAATATCTGCTATTTTGATGCTCCTCCAACAGACAGTTCCCTTTAAAGTGGAACTTCGACGCTGCGTCATGGTGTTGACGCTATGGGAAAGCTTCCTGACACGCGTCTGAAGCACGTGTGATACATACCAATTTTGATTGGCTACCACAGTAAAGTGACATCTCAGTCAGGTGACATCACAGACACGCTGACAGGCTATAAAAGGGGGCCTTGAGAAAACGGCATCAGCTTCTTTGTCTTCAGGAAGCCGTATTTTCAACGCTATCTCACAACCAATTCGTACGATTTGTCTAAACTCCAATGGGGGAGGGATCAGGGGTGGGGTCAATCGAATTGGGTAACTCATAAAAATATGTGCGATCTGCCGTGAGATCCGGTTGGTATGATTGCTGTATGTGTAAAAACCAGCATGTTTGAAGAAAAAGAAAAAAAATGTCAGCTAGGTTCAGGAGGTGTGTCACACCATTTAACCCTCTGGGGTCTGAGGTGTTTTCTGGGTCCTGGAGGTGTTCTGACATGCCTCTGACATTTGTGCTTATTTCTGTTACTTGTGACATTTTCATGGCTAAAGTCTTATTACACTGCATTCAGCACAAACTCTGCTACAATAATATGTCAGCAGCATGTATGTAAAAGTTTGTAGTTTTGAGATAATAACATTTATGCATGGTTTGTGAAAATGACAACAACAAAAAAAAAAGTCACTGAAATGAGGTCATGAAACCCAACTGATTATTTCTTCACAAGACTTTTGAAAATTGTATCACGTAGCCTAGAATATTTGCTCCAAAACTATGTGAAAATCACCTTGACTACTCATTCAGATCAGGACAATATATTGATTTAAAATTTGTAAGACATGTCTTGTGTAAGAAAGCTTTATGCGAGTAGGCGTAAACCCCCCATGAATATTGAGTGTTTCACACCTGAGAGAGACAAAGAGCCTCCCATAATGGCCCTATTAGGAGCTCGCAGGTCCTATGAGGAACTTTGAACAAAGAATGAGGAGATACCAAAGACACACAACAAATGGCAAAAAAGCACATTATTTAACACACTGAACTAAAGACAGAGACTTAACCAGTCACACACATTTGTGCCATTCCTGAAACATAGTGCATACCTGTCATTTCCCAGGTGTTTGATTTTTCACTTTACCATGTTCTGCTCATGTTGAAGTCAGCAGGACTATACCTAAAAAAAAAAAAAAAAACCTGTGAACATGCTGATATCAAGAGAAACTAGGGCTGCAACGATTTTGGGAATACATTTTAGATTTCTTCTGGTTAAAATTGCTTTTTAAAATTTATAAAATACACAACATTATAAAATGAACACCAGGTTTGTTGTGCCTTGTAGGCATACGTGCAGGGCTGCATAAAATAATAACAATAGTAGGCTATAGCAGGCATCGTTAAAAAGGAACACTTCAGTAACACTACACTAGAGAAAAATATATTTATTATCATATGTTACTTCAAATGTTTACATCGATATGACGTTACATTGATATGACGTTATGAAATGAGATTGGAGTAAAAACATGAAGCCTATGTTTGGTGCGTTTTGCGGATGGGGACAAATTTTTCTGTCCGAGCCCGGCCCGCGTCCGACAGGCATAAAATATATTTTTTTCTCATACTAATTACACATGTACGTTTGTTTGTGTGGAAAGCATTCGGAAATGTCAACAGATGAGCGCATCAGCGCGCAGAGCAACAAGGCTCTTAACACAGGCGTGCATGCACGTGTTTCGTTGTCACGGCTCCATAAACAAATTTTCCGCAAACAGGAAGACAGATGTTATCGTAATATTTTACATGTATTTTAATCACAAAAACTAACGTTTGCATCAAGTGAAAGCATCATGCACATTGGCTACCTACATAATAAGCTGTTTTTAAATGTAAAATGTTCAATGCCGCGCTGATGTGGGCTCGGGTTGGGTATATATCCATCCTTTATTTCAAACACAGCGTGAGTGAGAACATTCACTGAAGCATCGAGCAACAGTTCGACTGCAATGTGAAGTTTATGCAACAATACTAACTAATATAATTCAGAATTATTTCTTACCTTAAAGGGGTCATGATATGTTTTTTTTATTTTTTATTATTATGTTCCCTTAGGTGCAATTATAGTATTACTATATTTTTTTTTTACAAAAAAACTTTTAAAATGTAGTGATTTACGACCTTTTCCCACCCTGTTTCTCATCCTCTGATTCAAACAGTCTGTTTTGGGGGTGTTCCCTTTAAGAGGTCATTGTTAACGCCCACTGTTTATGATTGGCTAACGTCAGTGCCTATGCATCAATTATTAACGCCCCCAGCCAGAACATTTGCGGATTCGGCGCAACTGTTTAATAGCGGGTGATGCATGCGAAGCGATGGCTCTTGCAATGATAAAACCTTATTATGTTTGAGCCGGAATCAGATGAGGAATCAGAGGAAAATGAACCATCACCAAAACAACGAAGACTGGATCAGCCCGTGTCCACATGGAAAGTGAAACTATTTTTAATTAATAAAAAAATTGTAACCCGAGACACTTGAAAACGGATTATTGTTGCATAATTATCCTATAGCTTAATTTGCTAACAGTTTAACATTATTTTACTAATTCCAATGAAATGATAGGGTGTACCACGGACAAAAATGCATGCACAGACAGGCCATCTTTGAAGATGCAGCATTGATAAAGGCAACATTTTTAATTTTCTATCACATGTAGGCCTACTAGAAAGGCGACATATTTTCAAGATTCTCTTATACAAATGTGTTTATATTAGCCATGATAAAAAGTAAGTTTGCGTCGTCGTTGTTGAGCCCAGAATAGTCGGCACGGACTTATCTTTGAGCAACAGTTTTCTGGCAAAGCCAGCATCATATTGGGATTTTTTTCCTCAAAACAGTCATCCTTAAAATGTATAGAACAAACGCTTAAATTAACACTGCCTTGACTGGGACGTCCGCAAAAAATAAAGTGCATCCATTTTTTCCCTGACGTCTGGATCTTTAGGCAGCGTATTCAAAGATGTTGTTTGTCCACAGCCAGGAACAGCACATCTGCGTGGCTGTGGCATCGTAATTTTACTGTACACAGACCAACTCGGCTCGCTGTCCGTCGACTGAACACTTGTGAGGCGCGCGGCACGCGGGGCGACAGCGATACGAAATGAGCGTAGTTGTCCTTGCGCTTTAAAGCATAGTTGTCTTGTACTGGAGGCGGTCATATGCAAACGCTGGTACGTCACTTCGCACCGTGACGTCACTTCTTACCATGGATCCAGAACGAGATGTATTTAGAGCTTGATTAAATAAATGATTCGTTTATAATGGGGAGGATGTCTTAAGCTATGAAACTTGCAGGACGTTTTGATGGTACAAATACCTCTTACATACCATTCCTGAGATCGATTGCTCCTGTCTGCCTCGCTGTGACTGCTGCTGCTGTGAGTTTGTTTGCTGCGTCTAAGCCTCGTATTAGCTTCGTATTTCTTTCTGTTTTGAACCATCATTTATTATAAATTCTAGTTGTTTATACTACTAAATACAGCTTACTCAACATCTCAGATTAACCTGACATTGCTAGCTTCCGTTATTGTCAGCACAACACGCTAACTCGCTAGCCTTTTAACGCACCACCCGTGCGCTCAGTTATTTATTTTTCTCTCGCGCGCCCGCGCCTTTGAGTTCATAAAAGCCCAGGTGAGTAAGAATCAGTCAACAAACACGGTGAGTAATGTCTTCTCCTGTTATTGTCACCTGCACTTCATGGTCACATGTTTACCATAGCCTTCTCTGTCGGCAATATAGGATTTATATGTGATAAATGCAAGGAGACAGTCAGGCTGACAGAGAAGATTTCAGAACTAGAGACACGCATCCAAACTTTAATCGAGAATAGTAAGAAGAGTGCTAGAGCTTTAGATACGTATTTTGGATGCGCCTAGCCTAGTGAACTCTTTACATGAGTCGGTTCTGGCTGAAGTAGAGCCCGTGCAGCAGGGCAGATGGGTGACAGTGAGAGATCGCTCTAGTCGCGGATCAAAAAAACACTTTTCCGTTCCGATAACAAATCGATTTGCCCCGCTCAGTGAAACACCCACTGAGAATTATTCTGATTGTGCCCTAGTTATTGGCGATTCTATTACACGGAACGTGAAAATAGAGACACCAGCCACCATAGTCACATGTTTGCCGGGAGCCAGAGCGCCTGACATCAAAGCAAATTTGAAAGTGCTGGCTAATGCTAACGTAAATTCTCTAAGATTATTATTCACGTCGGCACTAATGATGTTCGACTCCGCCAGTCGGAGATCACCAAAATTAATATTAAAGAGGTGTGTGAACTTGCAAGTACGATGTCAAGCACTGTAATTTGCTCTGGTCCCCTTCCTGTTCGCCGGAGTGATGAGATAGTTAGTAGATTGTGTTCACTCAATGGCTGGCTGTCTGGGTGGTGTCCACGAAATAATATAGAATTCATAGACAATTGGAAAAGTTTTTGGGGCAAACCTGACCTGTTGAAAAGAGATGGTATTCATCCCTCCTGGGATGGTGCTGCTCTTCTCTCTAGTAATTTGGCTCATAGTCTTAGAGATAAAACATGACAATCTGGGCCTCAGGTCAGGAAGCAGACAGACTGGCTTAACCGACCGTCTGCTAGCGGCCTCACGTCACCAAGGTCAGATAAATCCCATCACATAGAGCCTCTTTCACCTAGATATCATCATATAGAGACTGTGTCTGTTCCCCGAACTTGGAAATCCAAAATACGTTCAAACCCATCTAAGGTTAAAAATTTAATTGATCTTCAACAAATAAAAAACAGATATAATACAAATGAGCAAATGATAAAGCTTGGGTTGCTGAATATTCGATCTCTTACTTCAAAAGCGCTAATAGTTAATGATATGATTACAGATTATAACCTAGATGTGCTGTGTTTAACAGAAACCTGGCTAAAACCAAACGATTACATTGCTTTAAATGAGTCAACCCCACAAGATTACGGTTATAAACATGAACCTCGTCTGAAACGCAAAGGAGGAGGTGTTGCTGTAATTTATAGTAATATTTTCAAAACCACTAAGAAATCTAGTTGTAAATATAATTCTTTTGAAGTGTTGGTGCTTAATGTAAAAATATATAGTGTAACCGATAAATCACGTTTGAAAAATTCTGCTGGCTACTGTATACAGGCCACCAGGGCACCATACAGACTTATCAAAGAATTTGCGGACTTTCTATCAGAATTAGTATTGGCTGCAGATAAAGTACTAATTGTTGGTGACTTTAATATACACATAGATAATGAAAAAGATGCATTGGGATTGGCATTTAAAGACATTATAAACTCAATTGGAGTTAGACAACACGTGTCAGGACCGACTCATTGCCGTAATCATACTCTAGATCTAATACTATCACATGGAATAGATGTTGATGCCGTTGAAATACTGCAGCAGAGCGATGACATCTCAGATCATTATCTAGTCTCGTGTAAATTACATTTAGCCAAGGCTGCAAAGCCGACTCCGTGTTATAAATATGTTAGACCGATCACTTCTGCCACTAAAGATTGCTTTATCAATAATCTTCCTAATCAGTTTCATCATCTTAGCATCCCGGATAGCTTAGAAGAACTTGATATTGCAACAGAAACTTTTAACTCTCTCTTTTCCAGCACTTTAGACACAGTTGCTCCGCTGCGCTTAAAGAAGATTAAAGAACATAGTCCAACGCCGTGGCACAACGAGCACACTCAGGCCCTTAAGAGAGCAGCCAGAAAAATGGAGCGCAAACTGGAAGAAAACAAAACTAGAGGTGTTTCGGATTTCATGGAAGGAGAGCTCGATTGCTTACAGAGAGGCTTTAAAAGCTGCTAGATCTGCTTATTTTTCAACCCTATTAGAAGAAAATAAACATAATCCTAGGTATTTATTTGAAACAGTGGCTAAACTAACGAAAAAGAAAGCTTCAAGCCCAGAAGTTTCCAAGCAACACAGCAGTAATGACTTTATGAACTTCTTCACTTATAAGATCGATAATATCAGGGACAAAATTATAACTATGCAATCGTCTAATACAGTATCGCATCAGGAAGTGCATTGTAGTCTCCCTGAGGGAAAATTTGATTCATTCATTGCTATAGGAGAGGAAGAATTTTGCAAACTCGTCAAATCATCTAAATCGACAACGTGCATGTTAGACCCTATACCGACTAAGCTGCTGAAAGAGATGCTTCCAGATGTCATAGATCCTCTTCTTAATATCATTAATTCATCTTTGTCTCTAGGATACGTACCAAAAACCTTTAAGCTAGCTATGATTAAACCGCTTGTTAAAAAACAGCAACTTGATCCTACAAAACTAGTCAATTACAGGCCGATCTCTAATCTGCCATTTCTGTCAAAGATATTAGAAAAAGCAGTATCCTCACAACTGTATTCTTTTCTTGAAAGAAATGATATCTGCGAGGATTTTCAGTCCGGATTTAGACCGTACCATAGTACCGAGACAGCTCTCGTTAGAGTCATAAATGATTTGCTCTTATCATCCGATCGTGGTTGTATCTCTCTATTAGTATTACTGGATCTTAGTGCTGCATTTGACACCATTGACCACAACATCCTTTTAAATAGACTCGAACATTATGTTGGCATAAGTGGAATTGCACTAGCATGGTTTAAATCATACTTATCTGACCGTTATCAGTTTGTAGCAGTAAATGAAGAGATGTCCTATCAATCACAAGTTCAGTATGGCGTACCACAAGGCTCAGTACTAGGACCGCTGCTGTTCACTCTGTATATGCTACCATTAGGAGATATCATTAGGAAACATGGAATTAGCTTTCACTGTTATGCCGACGATACTCAGCTGTATATTTCTTCAAAACCTAACGAAACCTACCAATTCACAAAATTAACGGAATGCATAGCTGATATAAAAAATTGGATGACTAGTAATTTCCTACTACTAAATTCAGAAAAAACAGAGATTCTAATTATTGGACAAAAAACTTCCACACGTAATAACCTAGAGTACTGTCTAACACTTGATGGCTGCTCTGTTAAGTCTTCGTCGTCGGTTAGGAACCTGGGTGTGCTCTTTGATACCAATCTTTCATTTGAAAGTCATGTGTCTAGTATCTGTAAAACCGCTTTCTTCCATCTTAAAAATATATCTAAATTACGTCATATGCTCTCAATGAATAATGCAGAACAATTAGTTCATGCGTTTATGACCTCAAGGCTAGATTATTGTAATGCTCTACTGGGTGGTTGCCCTGCACGCTTAACAAACAAACTACAGCTAGTTCAAAACGCAGCAGCTCGAGTTCTTACTAGAACCAGGAAGTGTGACCATATTAGCCCTGTTCTGTCAACACTGCATTGGCTGCCTATTAAACATCGTATAAATTTTAAAATATTGCTGATCACTTACAAAGCACTAAATGGTTTAGCTCCGCAGTACTTGAGCGAGCTCTTAACGCATTATAGTCCTTCACGTCTACTGCGATCTCAAAATTCCGGCCAGTTAATAATACCTAGAATATCAAAATCGACTGCTGGCGGTAGATCATTTTCCTACTTAGCACCACAACTTTGGAACAGTCTTCCTACCATTGTCCGGGAAGCAGACACACTCTGTCAGTTCAAATCTAGACTAAAAAACACATCTCTTCGGCCTAGCATACACATAACACATTATAGACTTATAATTAGGCTGCATAGTTTAGAACAGCCGGGACCGGGAACACTTCCCGTAATCCTGATGTACTTGGTACATCATAAGAAGGATGGCGTCTACGCTAATATTAGTCTCTCTGTCTATCCCGAGGTTTACTGCTGTCCACCGGAACCAGGCCGTATCCAGATCTGATGAAGGACCAGCGCCAGGACACGACGACGACGCCGCTGACCTGAAGTGTCAACCAGTCTCTCCACCTCTCCACTCCGACTTCAACCAACCGGAACTGGACAAATACTCTGATTCATTCTGAACTTCATACACTGTTCACTCATTGGCCAGAGGAGAACTGGCCCCCGACTGAGCCTGGGTTCTCCCAAGGTTTTTTTCTCCCTTCTGTCACCTGATGGAGTTTTGGTTCCTTGCCGCTGTTGCCTTACCTTCTGGCTTGCTTAGTTGGGGACATTTAATATTCAATTATTTTCAATAATTTTTTTTTTGTATTTTCATGTTATAACTGTGAAGCTGCTTTGATACAATCTGTATTGTAAAAAGCGCTATATAAATAAAGATGACTTGACTTGACTTGACCAAAAGATCAAGGCAAATTTGGTTTCTCATGTCATGACCCCTTTTAAAATCGTTCTTGTCTTCAAATCGCGTTCTTCTTCTTCTGATGTAAATCCAATAATCTCACAGCGTGTCTTCCAAACTCGACGACAGCAGAGGACTGATAAAGTTTGGCGGCGCTTTCTTGTTGATGTAATGGGCGCGTTCGCGCGACGCATGGACGATTTGCATCTCTATCTGTTTTGCACGTGTGGGTGTGGTCACATTAAAACTAATGAGCAAGGGTTAGAGAACCCAGATATCTTGTTGGTTTTATACAAATTACTTAAACAGATAATATTTGTTTTCGTTTTGAATCAGACCATTTAAAACTACTCACTTCAATGTTTATAAATATATAGAGCTCACAAATGTGTGACAAGTATTTGCTGAGTTTTGTTTATGTTTAAAAAACTCCTTTTGTCCTCAAGAAAAAAAAAGTTAATGAGATGGAGAGACAGAACGCACACCCTGTTTAATTTCTTTATTTTACAAAAGCACAACATTTTGTTTTGATTGTAAGTGGACACATACAAAAAGTAGACATCTCACAGATGATTTTTTCCTATTTATTAAGCCTTTATGACCATATATGACGAAGTCATATTTTAATAAGTCATATTTTAAGTTTATTTAGCTGCTATGTAAAAAAAATCGCGCAAATCACGCCAGCGTGATTGCCGACCCCAGAGGGTTAACAGGTTTGATTCACCAGATGACACACTTGAGAGTACATCTGTTTAGGAGTGGAGCAGGCTCGGTCAGCTCTCAACGGGGCTGGTTGTGCTCAAGATCGTTTCACAGTGAGAAAGCTTCGATCCCACTTGCCTCTTTAAAGGGCATGGGTTCAGGTCCCGCTGCTGCCAACGTGGCACAGTGACTGATTGTGGGCCTTGCTGGTGGAGCTAGCAGAAGAGCTAGAGATGGGCTTGTCCTTTTCTCAAGCTTCAATCTCTAGCTCCAATGCCTGATTAGGAAACCCCTCGACTTGTGGGCCAGGCTGGTGACGCTTTATAGCGGTATTGCAAGCGTACCAGGCCGATTTATTAAAGGGCCCATGCCAAAAGGAAGGGGTTGTCTCCAGATGCAGTCCTTGGAGCTCCGTAGCACTTTCGGGGCTCGATGAGGGTGAAAGATTTTTCCATCTTGATGCCCTGCTCTTCCCTTCCAGACTTTTTGGTACTGCCATTGAGACGATGTGTCCAAAAGTTCAGGGAGGCGAAGGTTTAAGCATCGGCATTCATGTTGTTAGATCCGTGACGTAATGCATTATACTTCTGTGTTTGTTGTTGCTCCTGCTGTCTCCTTTTCCTCCTTTATGATTGGTCCTGTTGGTGGTTGGACCAGAGAAGAGACCCGGACTATAAATTCCCCTTGAATTCCTCTGGAGGGAGCTCTGTGCCTCTTCGATTGCTCTTGACTGACTGTTGTTGTGCTCTGTGTTAGATGGTGATTTCTGTGATCTCTCCTTGGTGTTTTTTTTAACAGAGCGCTGTTAGCCACTTTTTACAGTTTGCTCTTTATGTGCTCTTTTGCTCTTTCACCTAGATATCATCATATAGAGACTGTGTCTGTTCCCCGAATTTGGAAATCCAAAAAACGTTCAAACCCATCTAAGGTTAAAAACTTAATTGATGTTCGACAAATAAAAAACAGATGTTACAGATGAGCAAATGATAAAGCTTGGGTTGCTGAATATTCGATCTCTTACTTCAACAGCGCTAATAGTTAATGATATGATTTCAGATTATAACCTAGATGTGCTGTGTTTGACAGAAACCTGGCTAAAACCAAACGATTACATTGCTTTAAATGAGTCAACCCCACAAGATTACGGTTATAAACATGAACCTCGTCTGAAACGCAAAGGAGGAGGTGTTGCTGTAATTTATAGTAACATTTTCAAAATCTCTACGAAATCTAGTTTTAAATATAATTATTTTGAAGTGTTGGTGCTTAATTTAAAAATATATAGTGTAAACGATAAATCACGTTTGAAAAATCTGCTGGCTACTGTATACAGGCCACCAGGGCACCATATAAACTTTATAAAATAATATGCGGACATTCTATAAGAATTAGTATTGGCTGCAGATAAATTTTATATACACAGATAATGAAAAAGATGCATTGGGATTGGCATTTAAAGACATTGTAAAACTCAATTGGAGTTAGACAACATGTGTCAGGACCTACTCATTGCCGTAATCATACTCTAGATCTAATACTATCACATGGAATAGACGTTGATGTCGTTGAAATACTGCAGCAGAGCGATGACATCTCAGATCATTATCTAGTCTCATGTAAATTACATTTAGCCAAGGCTGCAAAGCCGACTCCGTGTTATAAATATGTTAGACCTATAACTTCTGCCACTAAAGATTGCTTTATCAATAATCTTCCTAATCAGTTTCATCATCTCAGCATCCCGGATAGCTTAGAAGAACTTGATATTGCAACAGAAACTTTTAACTGTCTCTTTTCCAGCACTTTAGACACAGTTGCTCCGCTGCGCTTAAAGAAGATTAAAGAACATAGTCCAACGCCGTGGCACAACGAGCACACTCAGGCCCTTAAAAAAGCAGCCAGAAAAATGGCAAAACTAGAGGTATTTAAACATAATCCTAGGTATTTATTTGAAACAGTGGCTAAACTAACAAAAAAGAAAGCTTCAAGCCCAGAATTTTCCAAACAACACAGCAGTAATGACTTTATGAACTTCACTTATAAGATCGATAATATCAGGGACAAAATTAGAACTATGCAACCGTCTAATACAGTATCGCATCAGGAAACGCATTGTAGTCTCCCTGAGGGAAATTTTGATTCATTCATTGCTATAGGAGAGGAAGAATTTTGCAAACTCGTCAAATCATCTAAATGGACAACGTGTATGTTAGACCCTATACCGACTAAGCTGCTGAAAGAGATGCTTCCAGATGTCATAGGTCCTCTTCTTAATATCATTAATTCATCTTTATCTTTAGGATACGTACCAAAAACCTTTAAGCTAGCTATGATTAAACCGCTTGTTAAAAAAAACGCAACTTGATCCTACAAAATTTGTCAATTACAGCCGATCTCTAATCTGCCATTTCTGTCAAAGATATTAGAAAAAGCAGTATCCTCACAACTGTGTTCCTTTCTTGAAAGAAATTATATCTGCGAGGATTTTCAGTCCAGATTTAGACCGTACCATAGTACAGAGACAGCTCTCGTTAAAGTCACAAATGATTTGCTCTTGTTATTCCGATCGTGGTTGTATCTCTCTATTAGTGTTACTTGATCTTAGTGCTGCATTTGACACCATTGACCACAACATCCTTTTAAATAGACTCTTATCGATCACAAGTTCAGTATGGCGTACCACAAGGCTCAGTACTAGGACCGCTGCTTTTCACTCTGTACATGCTACCATTAGGAGATATCATTAGGAAACATGGGATTAGCTTTCACTGTTATGCCGACGATACTCAGCTGTATATTTCTTCAAAACCTAACGAAACCTACCAATTCACAAAATTAACGGAATGCATAGCTGATATAAAAAAATTGGATGACTAGTAATTTCCTACTACTAAATTCAGAAAAAAACTAAGACTCTAATTATTGGACAAAAAACTTCCACACGTAATAACCTAGAATACTGTCTAACACTTGATGGCTGCTCTGTTAAGTCTTCGTCGTCGGTTAGGAACCTGGGTGTGCTCTTTGATACCAATCTTTCATTTGAAAGTCACGTGTCTAGTATCTGTAAAACCGCATTTTTCCATCTTAAAAATATATCTAAATTACGCCATGTGCTCTCATTGACAAATGCAGAACAATTAGTTAATACGTTCATGACCTCAAGGCTAGATTATTGTAATGCTCTACTGGGTGGTTGCCCTGCACGCTTAACAAACAAACTACAGCTAGTTCAAAACGCAGCAGCTCGAGTTCTTACCAGAACCAGGAAGTATGACCATATTAGCCTCGTTCTGTCAACACTGCATTGGCTGCCTATTAAACATCGTATACATTTTAAAATATTGCTGATCACTTACAAAGCACTAAATGGTTTAGCTTCGCAGTACTTGAGCGAGCTCTTAACGCATTATAGTCCTTCCCGTCTACTGCGATCTCAAAATTCTGGCCAGTTAATAACACCTAGAATATCAAAATCGACTGCTGGCGGTAGATCCTTTTCCTATTTAGCACCAAAACTTTGGAACAGTCTTCCTAACATTGTCCGGGAAGCAGACACATCTGTCAGTTCAAATCTAGACTAAAAACACATCTCTTCGCCTAGCATAAGCATACACATAACACATTATAGACTTCTATAATTCAATGTTAGGCTGCATAGTTTAGAACAGCCGGGACCGGGAACACTTCCCGTAAATCCTGATGTACTTGGTACATTATAAGAAGGATGGCGTCTACGCTAATATTAGTCTCTCTGTCTATCCCGAGGTTTACCGCTGTCCACCAGAACCAGGCCGTATCCAGATCTGATGAAGGACCAGCGCCAGGACACGACGACGCCGCTGACCTGAAGTGTCAACCAGTCTCTCCTCCTCTCCACTCCGACTTCAACCAACCGGAACTGGACAAATACTCTGATTCATCCTGAACTTCTGACCTGTAATGCTCCTGAATCATAATCATACACTGTTCACTCATTGGCCAGAGGAGAACTGGCCCCCGACTGAGCCTGGGTTCTCCCAAGGTTTTTTTCTCCATTCTGTCACCTGATGGAGTTTTGGTTCCTTGCCGCTGTTACCTTACCTTCTGGCTTGCTTAGTTGGGGACATTTAATATTCAACAATATTATAGATCTGCCTTAAAGGTAAACGATGATGAAATTGTTTTTTGTATTATTTTCATGTTATCACTGTGAAGCTGCTTTGATACAATCTGTATTGTAAAAAGCGCTATATAAATAAAGGTGACTTGACTTGACTATTTACTGAAACTGCCTAATGCTCATAATCTCTCGAAGTCCCCTTAAATGTTCGATTTAAGCTACAAGCTTTACATTTGTAAATACTTAAATTAGTATTGTTATGGAACAGGAAGTTATTTTTCGTGGCCAGAAGAATAGCTTTTCCGTTTCTATTAAGGGGTAGCTTTAATGAGAGTCAATAAAGATCGGCGATCTGTTCGCTGGACGAATAGATTTTTTTGGTAATAAATTGACTCTGTTAAAGATTATCTCGAAAATGTATCTATTCTAGACAAGTGATATATTAATTCTGAATTATAATTCGTTATGATTGATTATTGATATACACAATCGATCTAGTTATGCCTACCTGTATGGATCATTGATCATAAATTCCTTGTATTCAATTGTCCATATAGACGCACGGGCAACTTATTTCCTTTAAGGATAAATGTATTTTTGTATACGACTACCCGATCATAGTCATGATCAGTTATTAAGATTATATTCTCTTTATTTGAGCTAATGTCGTTACAATATATATATATATATATATTTATTTATTTATTTTGTCCTCACATTCTTTCTTGTGTGACACACCTGAATGAAAGGCTCATTATGCAAGCTCATTATGCGAGGTCATTATGCGGGCCATTGTCTTCTCAGGTGTGAACCACTTACTTTTAATGATGTGTTGGATCAGTTATGCCCCTGCGCATATTGCCTTCCCAAACAAAAAGTGTTTTGCAAAATGTAAATCAATGTATTGTTTTATGTGAATGATTAGTCAGGATGATTTTCAGATAATTTTGAAGGAAAAACTCTAGGCGACAACATCCATTACTCAAAAGTATTCTGAACAAATTTTTACTATGTGTTTTGTGGCGTCATTTTAGAGACTTTAATTTTTTGTTTTTTGAATAACCATGCATAAACATTATTCTCTCAAAAATACAAACATGTACTTGCATAGGGTAGCCCTGTTTGTGATAAACAGAGTGTAATTACACCTTTGCAATTAATATGTTTATAAGCAACTGAAAACAGCACAAATGTCAGGTAATGTCAGAACATCTCAAGGACCCCAGAAACACCTTGGTCCCCAGAGGGTTGGACCAGCTGTAGTTTGTTTATTAAGCGTGCAGGGCAACCACCCAGTAGAGCATTACAATAATCTAGCCTTGAGGTCATAAACGCATGAACTAATTGTTCTGCATTATTCATTGAGAGAATATGAGGTAATTTAGATATATTTTTAAGATGGAAGAAAGCGGTTTTACAGATACTAGACACATGACTTTCAAATAAAAGATTGGTATCAAAGAGCACATCCAGGTTCCTAACCGACGACGAAGACTTAACAGAGCAGCCATCAAGTGTTAGACAGTATTCTAGATTATTACGTGTGGAAGTTTTTTGTCCAATAATTAGAATCTCTGTTTTTTTCTGAATTTAGTTGTAGGAAATTACTAGTCATCCAATTTTTTATATCAGCTATGCATTCCGTTAATTTTGTGAATTGGTAGGTTTCGTTAGGTTTTGAAGAAATATACAGCTGAGTATCGTCGGCATAACAGTGAAAGCTAATCCCATGTTTCCTAATGATATCTCCTAATGGTAGCATGTACAGAGTGAACAGCAGCGGTCCTAGTACTGAGCCTTGTGGTATGCTATACTGAACTTGTGATAAGACATCTCTTCATTTACTGCTACAAACTGATAACGGTCAGATAAGTATGATTTAAACCATGCTAGTGCAATTCCACTAATGCCAACATAATGTTCGAGTCTATTTAAAAGGATGTTGTGGTCAATGGTGTCAAATGCAGCACTAAGATCAAGTAATACTAATAGAGAGATACAACCACGATCGGATGATAAGAGCAAATCATTTGTGACTCTAACGAGAGCTGTCTCGGTACTATGGTACGGTCTAAATCCGGACTGAAAATCCTCACAGATATAATTTCTTTCAAGAAAAGAACACAGTTGTGAGGATACTGCTTTTTCTAATATCTTTGACAGAAATGGCAGATTAGAGATCGGCCTGTAATTGACTAGTTTTGTAGGATCAAGTTGCTGTTTTTTAACAAGCGGTTTAATCATAGCTGGCTTAAAGGTTTTTGGTACGTATCCTAAAGATAAAGATGAATTAATGATATTAAGAAGAGGATCTATGACATCTGGAAGCATCTCTTTCAGCAGCTTAGTCGGTATAGGGTCTAACATACACGTTGTCGATTTAGATGATTTGACGAGTTTGCAAAATTCTTCCTCTCCTATAGCAACGAATGAATAAAATTTTCCCTCAGGGAGACTACAATGCACTTCCTGATGCGATACTGTATTAGACGGTTGCATAGTTATAATTTTGTCCCTGATATTAACGATCTTATAAGTGAAGAAGTTCATAAAGTCATTACTGATGTGTTGCTTGGAAACTTCTGGGCTTGAAGCTTTCTTTTTCGTTAGTTTAGCCACTCTTTCAAATAAATACCTAGGATTATGTTTATTTTCTTCTTATAGGGTTGAAAAATAAGCAGATCTAGCAGCTTTTAAAGCCTCTCTGTAAGCAATCAAGCTCTCCTTCCATGAAATCCGAAACACCTCTAGTTTTGTTTTCTTCCAGTTGCGCTCCATTTTTCTGTCTGCTCTCTTAAGGGCCTGATTGTGCTCGTTGTGCCACGGCGTTGGACTATGTTCTTTAATCTTCTTTAAGCGCAACGGAGCAACTGTGTCTAAAGTGCTGGAAAAGAGAGAGTTAAAAGTTTCTGTTGCAATATCAAGTTCTTCTAAGCTATCCGGGATGCTGAGATGATGAAACTGATTAGGAAGATTATTAATAAAGCAATCTTTAGTGGCAGAAGTGATAGGTCTAACATATTTATAACACGGAGTCGGCTTTGCAGCCTTGGCTAAATGTAATTTACACGAGACTAGATAATGATCTGAGATGTCATCGCTCTGCTGCAGTATTTCAACGGCATCAAAATCTATTCCATGTGATAGTATTAGATCTAGAGTATGATTACGACAATGAGTAGGTCCTGACACGTGTTGTCTAACTCCAATTGAGTTTACAATGTCTTTAAATGCCAATCCCAATGCATCTTTTCCATTATCTATGTGTATATTAAAATCACCAACAATTAGTACTTTATCTGCAGCCAATACTAATTCTGATAAAAAGTCAGCAAATTCTTTAAAAAGTCTGTATGGTGCCCTGGTGGCCTGTATACAGTAGCCAGTAGAATTTTCAAACGTGATTTATCGTTTACACTATATATTTTTACATTAAGCACCAACACTTCAAAAGAATTATATTTACAACTAGATTTCCTAGTGGTTTTGAAAATATTACTATAAATTACAGCAACACCTCCATTGCGTTTCAGACGAGGTTCATGTTTATAACCGTAATCTTGTGGGGTTGACTCATTTAAAGCAATGTAATCGTTTGGTTTTAGCCAGGTTTCAGTCAAACACAGCACATCTAGGTTATAATCTATAATCATATCATTAACTATTAGCGCTTTTGAAGTAAGAGATCGAATATTCTGCAACCCAAGCTTTATTATTTACTCATTTGTATTATATCTATTTTTTATTTGTTGAACATCAATTCAATTTTTAACCTTAGATGGGTTTGAAAGTTTTTGGGATTTCCATGTTCGGGGAACAGACACAGTCTCTATATGATGATATCTAGGTGAAAGAGGCTCTATGTGATGGGATTTATCTGACCTTGGTGACGTGAGGCCGCTAACAGACGGTCGGTTAAGCCAGTCTGTCTGTTTCCTGACCTGAGGCCCAGATTGTCATGTTTTATCTCTAAGACTATGAGCCAAATTACTAGAGAGAAGAGCAGCACCATCCCAGGAGGGATGAATACCATCTCTTTTCAACAGGTCAGGTTTGCCCCAAAAACTTTTCCAATTGTCTATGAATTCTACATTATTTTGCGGACACCAATTAGACAGCCAGCCATTGAGTGAACACAATCTACTAACTATCTCATCACTCCTGCGAACAGGAAGGGGGCCAGAGCAAATTACAGTGCTTGACATCGTACTTGCAAGTTCACACACCTCTTTAATATTAATTTTGATGATCTCCGACTGGCGGAGTCGAACATCATTAGTGCCGACGTGAATAATAATCTTAGAGAATTTACGTTTAGCATTAGCCAGCACTTTCAAATTTGCTTTGATGTCAGGCGCTCTGGCTCCTGGCAAACATGTGACTATGGTGGCTGGTGTCTCTATTTTCACGTTCCGTGTAATAGAATCGCCAATGACTAGGGCACAATCAGAATAATTCTCAGTGGGTGTTTCACTGAGCGGGGCAAATCGATTTGTTATCGGAACGGAAAAGTGTTTTTTTTGATCTGCGACTAGAGCGATCTCTCACTGTCACCCATCTGCCCTGCTGCACGGGCTCTACTTCAGCCGGAACCGACTCATGTAAAGAGTTCACTAGGCTAGGCGCATCCAAAATAGTATCTAAAGCTCTAGCACTCTTCTTACTATTCTCGATTAAAGTTTGGATGCGTGTCTCTAGTTCTGAAATCTTCTCCGTCAGCCTGACTGTCTCCTTGCATTTATCACATATAAATCCTATATTGCCGACAGAGAAGGCTATGGTAAACATGTGACATGAAGTGCAGGTGACAATAACAGGACAAGACATTACTCACCGTGTTTGTTGACTGATTCTTACTCACCTGGGCTTTTATGAACTCATTCATTTTATGAATATATTCATTGGGCTTTTAAATGAATATAATGCTTTTAATACATGAAACTACAAAAACAAACATTTGACTACAGTAAGGCCACATTTACACATAGCCGGGTATTTAGAGAAACAAATATTTCCCCCCCTCCGTTTTCAATAATAACATCGTGCACACAACCCGCATAAATACGCCGTCGAGCACCATCATAACTATGCCAAACCTATGGGCGGCAGTGTATGGAGAAGGATAAAGCCATGCAAGCCAATCAGAATCCTCAGAATCAACAAGAGAGAACCTAAAACCCCGTTTCTCCCAGTTGACACGACAACATGTAACCGGCGTTTTCAGAAATCTCCACTTTGGCCGGAGTTTTTAGAAATAATCGTTTTCTGGGATAAAAATGGCGTTTTCGTGTAAATGACAGGCCAAAACGCAGAGAAATATCTGCGTTTTCCCATCGTGTAAACGGGGCCTAACACACGGAATATATGTATATATACAAGATAGCAGTGAATAGATAAAAGAGGAAGGGATGAGAACGAGAGAGAGATAAAGAGATCACAGAATGGTCGTAAGATAGCAGATTGCAAAATCACAGACAGTTAAAGGAACACTCCGACTTTTTGGGACTTTAGCCTATTCACCTTATCCCCCAGAGTTACAGAGTTCTTCTGTCAACAAAACCAACGGAGCGTCTCAGGTGCTGCGGTTATCACTCCGCTCAAGTAGCAGTGCTTCGCCTTCAGAGAATATAGTTCCCAGTATTTATACGGTTAAAATATGTCTGTGTCTCATGTGACTTTGTTTTTTGTACACTCTGTGACTATACAAATCACAACATGTAAATAGGAAAATGTTTGCGTTATTCTGTCACTTATTTGGATTAGTATGCTAGCTGCAACCATTTACATCCAGTCTTTGTGCTAAGCTAGGCTAGCGGTGGGTGCGTCAAACAGACTTATAGCACACACGGAGATGAAAAAGGTATGTATGGACTTATATAACTCTGGGGGATAAGGTGAATAGGCTAAAGTCCCAAAAAGTCGGAGTGTTCCTTTAACCTTTTTGAGAGACAACAACGAATCAAATCACCTTAAAACAGGGGCAGGCAGTCTTACACGCAGCTAAATGATACTTGCATGGTTCTTTTGGTACTGAGCCAGGATGCGTGTGTGTGTGTCCGCTGTTCCGTGAGTTTGAAGCGTTCTTCCGGAGCGCGTTGGACGCGGGGATTTCGAAAGGTTTACTTGAAAGCAAGGTTGCTGAAGATTCAGGCTGAGTCCAGTTCGTTCGGAGATCGAAATGACTAAGCACGAGCTAAGCTATGAAATAAAGAAAAGACTAAGGTTAAAGAAAAGAAAAGAAGATGGAAGTGAACACGTGTCCGAAGAGCGCCGGGCACGCGCGGAGGTGCGTGTTTTCTGGTTGTAGGAAGGGACAGAGTGGATGAGAAGAGAGAGAGAACGAACCTGAGTTTGGCTCTTTAAGGAATTATTGTTCACGACTTCATTTGCATGAGTGACCAATCACCTTCAGTGATTTGGGAGCGGGAAAAGTTCCTTTGTCTTGTCTGGAAGATCATCTGCATAGCTTATGGTGGTCATAGAATTTGAGCCTTAGACTTTAGAAAGGTGATTCATATAGTAATAATCATATCATTGCAATCTATTATCGAGATTTAACTCCGTTAGGTCTCAAGATTTAAAATGATGTCAAACACGTCATAT
Organism: Phoxinus dragarum; assembly: GCA_033366665.1. NCBI lineage: Eukaryota > Metazoa > Chordata > Actinopteri > Cypriniformes > Leuciscidae > Phoxinus > Phoxinus dragarum. The sequence goes on from JARPMJ010000303.1 coordinate 155,505, forward strand.
GAAAGATTATAGGAATACGAACTACATTAGATATGCATATTAGAAGCATTTAAAGTTTGATTAATATACACTAACATTGTAGACACCCCCAATATGCCATGGCACATAAACTGTAACACAGAAAAGTATCATCTACATTTGGTAATGTCTTAATACGATTAGTTTAAAGAAACGTTTGGGTGTGTGTGTTTGTGTGTGTGTGTGTGCATTCCGGAGGTCTGGGAGAGGTCCGTCCATGTCACATGCTCTTGGAATGGGAGTTTGGGAGTGTGAGTGTTTGTGTGTGTGAGTCATTCAAAGTTCGGACCGCGTGACGAACCTTTGGACGCCTCGGGGAGTTAGTATGTGTGTGTGGCGGGTGCCTTGAACTGATGCAATCATATCAGTGGACAATGTCAGTTTGTGTCCTGCGTTGCGCTTTTGTGGCTCACATGACGTAAAACAGGATACACTTTGAAAGCTTCAAGAAGAAAAGGGCTGTGTTCTGAGTGTTATTCATTAACTTAATCAAGTGGCCAATATCCAGGGCTTAAATGTCCCAGTCCGCGGAGAACAGAGGTGTGTTTGTAGATTAGAATCCAGTAATTTGATCACATGGTAGGCCCGGCTATCTGCTTTGTGCTACAGTCCCCCATTGATGGTTCGACAGGTCCCGTGTGTGGGCCTCGTCGACCCATCACGGTCACAATGTTCAGATGGTCAGGGACTCCTGATGGTAGGATGCTGCAAGGGGGGTTGTTAGGACTGAGGGCTCAGCTCAATGAGGTTTGCAGCGTTCTCTACCGGGGGTCGTCTCTCTGAGGGCCTCTCTGAGGGAAACCTCCGGACACTGCTGTTGTGAGCTTGGCTGTAGAGGTTCGCATCTTGTTGAGTCTTCAGTACAGGATGTAGGCTAAGCCCAGGGTTAGGGTGTGTCCGATGATTGTAGAGATACACGGTGCAGTGTCAGCTGCGGTCCATGCTTTGATGACAGGCGAAGTGATCAGTATGGGCAATCGAGACAATGCTTGGAGGGCTGTGTCCAGGGGAGCGATGTCGATGACTTGTGACCCCCCTTCCTCAATCCATTGTTCCAGTTCTGGATCTCGAGTGAAATTGCGATCCCTAAAGAAGGATGGAATCTCTAGTTCAGATTGGTACTCTTCATTCGAAAGATGGTACAAAGCCAGGTAGTCCAGGTGGAGGATGGCTCCTCGTGGGACTTGAATCCACATGCTCTGGTTCAACAGGGTGACGCGTGTAGCATTGTCATGCTGGTCATAAGTCAGGGTTGCCGACCGCACTGGGGTGTTAACGAGCCACCGCACTGGGGTGTTAACGAGTCAGCGCTACCCTGAGAGTAAGCAAGGTTTGTTTGTAGAGGGTCAACTGGCATGGTGATGGTGGAGGCCAGCACAGTTTGCACAAGGCTCAAGGGTATCAGGTACGATGGGATTCTACCCGTGGCTAGGACCGTGATGGAGGAGCTCACCTCCCGCAGCATGGCTGTCATCAGGGCTGTCACAAGCTGAGTTTGGGCAAAGTCATTTTGGAAGATTGTAAACAGCTGTTTCATGGAGTTTACTGTTTGGTTCAGTAGAACACTGTGAGTGTTCAGAATCTCCATTGTCCCCTTCAATGTTTTGCCGATGGTCTGCAGGGATGCACTCTGTGTTGTGAGTTGCTCTCTCAGCTGTGGGATCTCAGTCTGCATTTCAGCCATATGTAGCCTCACGGTGGCTAGGTTTACTGCATTGATACTGGACATACCAACGTTAAACAGAGTTCTGACGGCAGCGGCGGCTCCGAGCAAAGCTCCCAGGAACCGTTTGGAGCGGCGGTTGTGTCCACCTAACTCCGCTTGTGTAACAGTCATTTTACCTAGTTGGTTGAGCATGTGCTCGACGTCGGCCTCAGCGTGAGCGAGGGAGTCCTCTGTCCGTCGGGCACCTGGCCAGCTGTGTTAGGCTTACCGTGCTGGGGTAGTGTGCTCTGTGGATGTTGCGAGGGTAGAGTTGGACGTACACTTTCCGAGTGTGAGTCCTGCAGTTTGTGATAAGGAGTCCTGATTGTTCTCTCAGTACACTGCCTGATGCCGGACCTGGTGAGATGATGTCTGATTGCGGCTGCCCTCTGGTTGGCTGAAGGCACAGAACGGCGAACCACAGCAGCATCCTGGTAAAGGCAAGAGGGAGAGAGAGAGAGAAAGGGAAGAAAGATTTCAGCGAGGCTTGTCCTTGGTTGGATAGGACAGTCTTTTTGCTTTGAGGGCGGCTCATAGGACCGATCGTCAGGTTAATGAGAGCTACCGTGAGGTCTGCTCCGGTGTCTATCAGGGCTTCAAGTTTCACCTCCTTCTCCAAAGTGAGGGCTGGATAGGGTTTCCTGGCCACCCCTTTTTTGATCAGGTTTCCCAGGAGCTTTGGCGTCGGGGCTGGTGTGGTGATGGATGGGCCGTTGGGGCCGGAGTCGTGTGGCTTGCTGCGGAGACAGCTAGCCAGAACAGCACTTCCTGGGACTTTGGGATGTTGGTCCCAGGTGTGAGGGATTGTGCTGTCTCGTTCAGGGTGGGCAGCTGTCAGCTGTGGTGCTGGACTGGTGCTGTCACTTTGTGATGTGACAGCTAGCTCTGTAGTCTGTGGGTGACGAGCAGTGTTCGGAGTGCTTGGCTCAGTCAGATGGCAGTCAGACAGGGTGTTGGTTTCAGTTCTTATGCTTAGACATAAAATGTCTGGTTCGTCTTTCTTGTTTTCTTTGTGAGTTTTCATGTAAAGAAGCTCTTTCAGCACCCTCAGGATCTCTGCTGTCTCAGACGTGGCTGCCCTGTTTTTATCTGATGTTGGCTCAGACCTGGGCTTGCCAGTGGCATGTCGAGAGGGGTTCCATGACTGGCTGTCTGGGCTTGATGCTCTGGACGATGGGGGTCTGTTCTTTCTAGGTTGCCGGCTGGCTTCCCATGTGGCTCCAACCTTTGAGTGGTTGGATGGGTGTTGCTGGGCCCAGAATTTTTCAGAGCGCTCGCTCTGGTGCTTAGGATAAACACCATCACTGTTGTGCTGCCCCCTGCTGGCTTGGAACGGTCTTGACTCTCTGTTGAAAGATCTGTGACTGTGGTGTTGTTGGGCGCCCTCTAGGGTCAGCTCTGAACAGTGCTCAGAGACAGAGTAGATTGTGGGGTCTTTTACAGTCTTTTCAGAAACAGTCTTTTTCTTGGTGAAAGCTTTGTGGGCTAAATCCCGTAGCTGTTGGGTGGACATGCTACGTGGGCAGGCCAGAACGCCTAAGTAATGACTCACTGTGGGATGCAGATTTCGAAGGAACAGAGTCCTGAAGTTGACATCTTCCATACCGGGCTCGTTTCGTGCTCCGAAGTAGGCGTGTCGGAGTCGGCCGTAGTAGGTCTGTGGGGTTTCGAGTCGAGCTTGTTTGGTGTCCATGGCGTTGATGAACCCTTGTTCTGATTCTGGATCAGAGAATTCACGGATCAAAGCTTGTCGCAGCTGCTGGTAGTCCTTTATGACAGTCTCTGGTTGACGGTCTAAGAAGCTGCGTACATCACGGCTAGACGTAATTCTGAGCAGGTACAATCCGTCCCAAGTGGTTACGTTGGCGACAGTGTGTAAGTGAAAGTCAATGTCAATGTCCTGGAGATAGGCATGCACATCATGGCCTCCTGCAGTGTTTGGAGTGAACGTAGGGATGTTCCTGGCCAGCCTGTCAAGTTCTTTGGGAGCTGTGCCGTGGTTAGCGGCAAATGTTCTCTGGAAGGGCTCCCCCCCCTTTTCTGCTGACAGGGGTTTTCGTAGGCTGGCTGGTGATGTCTTGAACAGTGGGCTTTCGCCCCCCTTTTCAGCCCTGGGTTCTTGGCTGAAAGGTGTGGACCAGCTGGTTAGGGGAAACTTTGTGGTGTGTTTCCCCTTCCCGGTCACTTTGCAGTCTATAGGAATGTTTCAGTTCTCTGTGAACAGTGTCAAGTTCGTGTTTAAGATCGTGTCTTTGCTGAGCAAGCTCATGGATCTCAGCTCGGGCCGCTTGTAAGTGTTTTTTTTACAGGCCCTGGCTTTAGCATCTCTGTCTTTCAGTTCAGTGTTGGCTCTCTCTAGGAGAGCTTCACCAAGTCTGAGCTCCTCGTCGAGTTTCTTTCTCCGACTGTTCTCTTCGGTCTGTGTCCAGCCAAAGATTCTCCAGGGCATTTTGAAGTCTTTCTACTTTTTCCTGTGACTCCGTGTCCGTTTCGTCCTCTTCCACGGTCTGGTCCTCGGTCAGGAGAAGTAGCTGGTCTAGACGACTTTGCGTGTGGGCCTGGTTCCTCCGGGCCTCCTCTGCTTAAAGCTTTGGCGCTGCGGCTTCCTGCTCCAGGTCGATGCTGCTCCTTTCGCTGAGCCTTGCCTGGGCGACGAGGTTGTGGGTGATGCTCCCGATGACCTTGGCCCAGTCTTTGTAGTTGTAGCAATGAGTTGGATCGTGGGTCATCAGTTCGTCCAAGTAGGCGTCCAGCTGTCCTCGGCTCAGGGGCTCTGAGTCACCGGCGTCCTTGGGCAGGAAGTCGGTAGTCATGGCTCTCAACCAAGACTCGAGTTTGTCCCAGCGGGCTGTGGGACTGGACGACCGTGACATCCTGGCTCCCTGTAGGCGAGAGCAAACACAACACACACAAAGAGACCAATGCAAGTTCGTTCTAAAGTCAACGAGCTATACTACTAATACGGGCTATGCCGTCTATGAGAATTTCGGCTAACTGAGGCAGACAGTTACAGTTACAGGTGGGGACAATTTACGTAGGTCAAAACGCAGGGTCTAAATAGAGATTTGACAGGGCGGTAGTTTAGTGGGTCATTTGCTGATGCTAGCTGCTTGGCTGTCGATCTATTATTTAGACAAGTCAAGTCACCTTTATTTATATAGCGCTTTTTACAATACAGATTGTATCAAAGCAGCTTCACAGTGATAACATGAAAATAATACAATAAAACAATTTCATCATCGTCCACCTTTAAGCCAGATCTATAATATTGCTGAATATTAAATGTCCCCAAGTAAGCAAGCCAGAAGGCAAGGCAACAGCGGCAAGGAACGAAAACTCCATCAGGTGACAGAATGGAGAAAAAAACCTTGGGGGAACCCAGGCTCAGTCGGGGGCCAGTTCTCCTCTGGCCAACGAGCGAACAGTGGATGATTATGATTCAGGAGCATTACAGGTCAGAAGTCAGAATGAATCAGAGAATTTGTTCAGTTCCGATTGGTTGAAGTCGGAGTGGAGAGGAGGAGAGACTGGTTGAAACTTCAGGTCAGCGGTGGCGTAGTGTCCTGGCGCTGGTCCTTCATCAGATCCGGATATGGCCTGGTTCCGGTGGACAGCGATAAACCTCGGGATAGACAGAGAGACTAATATTAGCGTAGACGCCATCCTTCTTATGATGTACCAAGTACATCAGGATTAGGGCTGTCACTTTTTATTCGATATTCGAATATGCATTCGAACATGACGTGAAATAACCGTAATCGAACTTCAAATAAACTATTCGGTTTTTAAAGTGTCATGTCTAGCGCATTTTTTACAGTCTATGATAAGACCGTTTGCTTTTTATTTTAAAAAAGCGTGTTATTTTGAAAGGGTGTTATTTTGAAAGCGTGTTACAGGCTATATAGGCTATGTTATAGTCAGATATGACGGCGCGCTGCAACACGCATCACCGCAGATGATCTATTCATCAAGCGCCAAGCCAATGTGCAAACTATCGCAAACCAAAGTGAAAGTAAGTCGCAGACGCTTTAACACACAATAATAATAATCTTCATTAAAAGTAAAGAAACTAAATGATCTTACCAGGGCTGCCGCTCTCTCTTATTGCAGTCTTTGATGTTAGCTGATGATCAATAAAATGCAGCTCATATTGCTTTTGGTGACATTAAATCCATTAAATCTGCATATAGCGCGGGAATTGAAGATCGGATTCATATCCGGTTTAAACCACATTTAGGCCTATGTGACCAGGTGTAAATGGAATCGTTTTGATAGCTATACGATCTGAGAAAACGCATGAAGTGGCCAGGTTTAAACAGCCCCAGAAACGCAGCTGACGGCCAGAGTTTCGCCAGGCGTCCAACATCGTATGACTGCATACTTTCCTGCACAACCGGTCGGCACCGTGCAGATGCACATGTAAAGGCAAGGTTTATTTGCAGATATGAGTCCTATAAGTGTAATTTTGGGAGTCCTGTTTATGACTGTCAAACTGTTAGTAAAGTTTCGATTGACGTTTTTTTTTTTTTTGCACGCGCGCGCGGGGGGGATGGGAATAGATATTCGAATATATTCGAATACATAGGCTGGTATTTGATATCCGTTCGAATTTGATTTTTCTCAAAAGTGACAGCCCTAATCAGGATTTACGGGAAGTGTTCCCGGTCCCGGCTGTTCTTAACTATGCAGCCTAACATTGAATTATAGAAGTCTATAATGTGTATGCTAGGCCGAAGAGATGTGTTTTTAGTCTAGATTTGAACTGACAGAGTGTGTCTGCTTCCCGGACAATGTTAGGAAGACTGTTCCAAAGTTTTTAGTCGTTTAATCGTTTTTAGCTTTCCTTGGTGTCTCTCATAGGTTCTGTTTCTAGGTGAACTGAAAGGAACAACTCACAACAGAACGGGAAAAATAGCAAGATAGAAAAGATCAAAATAAAACAAAATTAACAACGTGAATAGGTCTGTAATGAAATGGAACAACTAATAACACAGGAAGTGTTAGAGAGAATAAGGAGGCCTAAGCCTATTACCACTGCTAGAGTTTACGATAGGGCCAGCAGGTGAGTGTGGGGCTATCGGGGTAGAAAACCTAGGAAGATGGTGAGGCTTGGAGAAGAGAAGATGGGCCAAACACTTAAATGACCGGGGAATATCTAATATTCTGTGGTTTATAATAAGTGGATGGGTTTTACCTTATTTAGTTTGCCTGGGGTGACTTGAGGTCACTCAGGGGGAATCCAGCGGGCACGTTCAGCCTCCCAGGCGCTCCCAAACACTTAACCGCAGCGTTCTCGGGCAGCTGTTTTCTCCCTGTACCAAGGTGTGCCCACTCAAACAACTTGACTTTACGCACAACGCCAAGGTGTCAACGTTCAGACGGCACGGCAAAATTGGGTTTTCCCCGGAATCCTCCGTAAGGAGTGCCCGAGTCTCAGGCCCCGGTTCGGGTAATTATCCCTAAGATTGCCTGGTGTGTCGCTGATGTGGTTGAACACCTTTTGGCGTGCCAAATTGCTGATGTCGAAATTGCGTGCCACAACCGCTGGTACGGGATTTTTGAAGTGTCCGAGGCGCGTTGGTAGCGACGGTCGGGCAACCTTGCTCACGGGAAACCACTTAGAAATGACTTGTCAAATCTTAGAAATGGTCCCGGGAGTACTGCAATAAATACACAAAAGGGTGAACAAGGGAAACTCGAAGTGAACTGAGATTTTCTTGTTTAAACCAAATTGAGTATGTTAAGCATGTGAAATAAAGGCAAAGGCTTTCAAAATAATGATAAAACAAAAAGGGAATTACGATAATGATGGTAATTATCAGAATACCCTAACCCAAAAGAAGAGAGAAAGAGAAATAATTTTTTTACATAAATTGAGAAAAAATTAAAATAAAACAAAATTAATAAAATAAAATGAAAAGACAGGATGAACGCAGAAGAAAAAACAGGCCGCAGAAGTGGGTTTGTGCCACCAGGGGGCGTACTTCCTCTCCGGGGTTAAAAAAAAAGAAATATTGCTGATTACTTACAAAACACTAAATGGTTTAGCTCCGCAGTACTTGAGCGAGCTCTTAACGCATTATAGTCCTTCACGTCTATTGCGATCTCAAAATTCTGGCCAGTTAATAATACCTAAAATATCAAAATCGACTGCTGGCGGTATATCCTTTTCCTATTTAGCACCAAAACTTTGGAACAGTCTTCCTACCATTGTCCGGGAAGCAGACACTCTGTCAGTTCAAAGCTAGATTAAAGACACATCTCTTTGACCTAGCATTCACATAATGCATTATAGACTTCTATAACTCAATGTTAGGCTGCATACATTAGGTCAGCCGGAACTGGGAACACTTCCCTTAAATCCTGATGTACTCGTTACATCATAAGAAGAATGGCATCTACGCTAATTTTAGTGTCTTTGTTTATCCCAAGGTTTTCCCGCAGCCTGCCGGATCCAGATCTGACGAAGGACCTTCGCCTGGACCCGATGTCAATGCAGTGCTGAAGTGCCAACTAGCCTCTCCCTATGGAGGATCCCTTTACCACTCTACAGATAAAGCGTTGTGGAAAATTTGCGTATCCACCCCGTAGTGATAAAATAAAATAAAATTCTGTATCAAATTTATAGGTAGGACAAGTAGTTTATTTAGGCTTGGTTTGTAGAGAATTACAAACATGTGCACATATATTCAAACGCACATAACTATAGAATTAATCCTTGATGCGCATGTGAGCACCATCAGTGTTTTATCACAGGTTCGCGTTTAAAGTCTGTGTAGAGAGAACAGTGTCGTCTTAGCCGCCCCTGATTTAATAACAGATTGTCCTTTCGACGGAAGTGAATCAATCAAAGCTAGCTTTGGCTGGAGAATAACATTTATTCAAGAACCGCTATAAAGCCAAAACATTCTGTTACCTTAAATTATACGTTTATCTCTGTAAAGCAGCTTTGAAACAATCTACATTGTTAAAAGCGCTATATAAATGAAGATGACGTGAAAACATCAGTGTCCCGTTAATCTTTAATTTGATTTGAAGTATTGTTTTATCATTTATGTTACACCCTGACATAGACCAGGTATCGTAACAATGTAAAATCTAGTGTGCATATAAAATACAACAAAACAATATTTTATTAACACAATTTTATGAACACTTATAATATCACTGTTACAGAGGACATTACAATCTTAGCCCGAAGCATACAAATAATTTATGAATCAGGAAAACCTATGTTTTAAATGTTTTTGTCATATACTTTAAGTACACTGTAAATACTAATTGCCAATATATATTATATATATATATATATATAAACAAATAAACAAGACCTGTAACACATTTCAATCTGGATAAATTAGCCGCAAAAGGGATTGTTTATGCATATATGCCAAATTTAAACATTCTACGCATATATTATATCAAGCTGCCCAATACAAATACGAATAAACAATTTTATTCAACCTGATGACCGAAGTAGCAATGCAAGATACAGCCAAAAATCATCAAAACAGGTTTAAACATCTTAAATGCATGTAAATGTTTTTCTTACAACATGACAGATGGAAACTACAGTAAATTGGAAATAATACATTCGCTTTATACTATACAAGGGTGTTGCATTCACAACTCAAGGCTTGCTTTCTAGGGTGGCTTCATCAAAGAGGTTGAGCAAGTTCTTTGGCTCAAAGTTGCTTTTATCAGACAAATCAGTGGAGATCCAACTTCTTTTTCGGCTGCTGGGCAAGTCTGTGAGACTGCGCTGGTAGCTGTGATGAATCAGACTCAAGCTGCTGCTGGAATGGATTCTGGAGGAAGTGTGTGCGCGCTGGCTGTGCGTTGATGTGTGGGTGGAGTCGATGTGTGTGTTTGGCAGTGGTGTAGATGTACTGCCAACAGATAAGCTCGTCTGGACTCTGTACAAGTGAAAAAACAGAAAATTAAAATGTAGACGATTTTTACATTTTCTGTGAGTGGGTCTAGTCTGTAAAATTCCCCATCTTGACGGTGTTGAACAGTAATGGTAAAGCTGATGTGTTGCTAGGGTGTTCTGAGAGCTGGTCTCCTACTTTTTTATGAACACCATATTCAAGGACTGTTCCAGTATACAAGGTATCATGAAAGCCTCGAAGATCATTAATTATTGTAAATGATTGCATTGACTGTGGAATTAAATGATAATAAGTAGGGGTGGAACGGTACACTGAAGTCACGGTTCGGTTCATACCTCAGTTCAGACATCACGGTTCGGTATGAGTTCGGTAGAATGGAAGGAAAACAAAACAAAAATGCAGAAGGCAATTATTTTTATTGTGCATGTCTCAGGCTGTACCACCTATACAGTCTCTCCCCTGAGCTACAGTAGCTGCGACAGCCTGCCCTGAAGTGTGTAAAGTAAGATGTAAACAAAATAAGACAATCAGCTATAAAACTGAAAATACAGCATCTCTTATGTGCAGACGCACGAGCACGAAGGTCTGTGCGGCAAAAATGTCGTCATTGCGCTGTGGGCGGTCATGCGCGTTGCGTGCGCAAGGCCCCATTTCGCGTGGCGGTGTGCAGTGCACGCCTTTTTTTGTAACAGCGCACATCCGCATCCGAAGATGCACGACTTCAAGCCGAATCTGGCCGAGCATGTACATCTCACAGCCCCGGCACCCAGTTCTTGCGTCTAAATTAGTTGCTTACATTAACTAAATGAGCCTACAATAGCAGACATTAGCCCTTTAAATACAAATAAATAGCCATGTTTTATAAAAAGGTTCACAAAACTACATAAAAATGTTTAGAAATTATGTAAGATAATGTTAATTTAGTTGTAGATTACGTTCTCATATCCATTTTTTTTCTCTAATGTCACAAGGTATAATCTGGCTTACTGCTTTACACGATTCTTTTGTAGTGGGGTTTTGGTGTAGCCTACTAAAGTGTACTAAAATAAACATTCACGAGTGTACCTTACTTCTTCTCACCGCTGATTCCTGATGGTTTAGACAACAATTACACCGAGTCGCACCCTGTTGTTTCTAAGAATAGTACACCGGCGAGCGCAAAGTATAAATGCCTCGTCCATTAGGGAGGCGCGCGCGCAGCGGAGGCTCGCAAACCCATAGACAGCGCAAACCTAGCTTAAAGGGATAGTTCACCCAAAAATGAAAATTCTGTCATCATTTACTCACCCTCAAGTTGTTTCAAACCTGTATGAGTTTTTTTCTTCTGTTGAACACAAAAGAAGATATTTTGAAGAATGTTGGTGACCAGAGAGTTGATGGACCCCATTGACTTCCATAGTAGGAAAAAAAGATACTATGGAAGTCAATAAAGTGCAGACGGTCGAGTAAAAACCGAAAATGCCGTTGAAATACTGCAGCAGAGCGATGACATCTCAGATCATTATCTAGTCTCGTGTAAATTACATTTAGCCAAGGCTGGAAAGCCGACTCAGTGTTATAAATATGTTAGACTGATCACTTCTGCCACTAAAGATTGCTTTATCAATAATCTTCCTAATCAGTTTCATCATCTCAGCATCCCGGATAGCTTAGAAGAACTTGATATTGCAACAGAAACTTTTAACTCTCTCTTTTCCAGCACTTTAGACACTGTTGCTCCGTTGCGCTTAAAGAATATTAAAGAACATAGTCCAACGCCGTGGCACAACGAGCACACTCAGGCCCTTAAGAGAGCAGCCAGAAAAATGGAGCGCAACTGGAAGAAAACAAAACTAGAGGTATTTCGGATTTCATGGAAGGAGAGCTCGATTGCTTACAGAGAGGCTTTAAAAGCTGCTAGATCTGCTCATTTTTCAACCCTATTAGAAGAAAATAAACATAATCCTAGGTATTTATTTGAAACAGTGGCTAAACTAACGAAAAAGAAAGATTCAATCCCAGAAGTTTCCAAGCAACACAGCATCGCATCAGGAAGTGCATTGTAGTCTCCCTGAGGGAAAATTTGATTCATTCGTTGCTATAGGAGAGGAAGAATTTTGCAAACTCGTCAACTAAATCGACAACGTGTATGTTAGACCCTATACCGACTAAGCTGCTGAAAGAGATGCTTCCAGATGTCATAGATCCTCTTCTTATTATCATTAATTCATCTTTGTCTCTAGGATACGTACCAAAAACCTTTAAAATAGCTATGATTAAACCGCTTGTTAAAAAAACGCAACTTGATCCTACAAAACTAGTCAACTACAGGCCGATCTCGAATCTGCCTTTTCTGTCAAAGATATTAGAAAAAGCAGTATCCTCAAAACTGTGTTCCTTTCTTGAAAGAAATTATATCTGCGAGGATTTTCAGTCCGGATTTAGACCGTACCATAGTACCGAGACAGCTCTCGTTAGAGTCACAAATGATTTGCTCTTATCATCCGATCGTGGTTGTGTCTCTCTATTAGTATTACTTGATCTTAGTGCTGCATTTGACACCATTGACCACAACATCCTTTTAAATAGACTCGAACATTATGTTGGCATTAGTGGAATTGCACTAGCATGGTTTAAATCATACTTATCTGACTGTTATCAGTTTGTAGCAGTAAATAAAGAGATGTCTTATCAATCACAAGTTCAGTATGGCGTACCACAAGGCTCAGTATTAGGACCGCTGCTGTTCACTCTGTATATGCTACCATTAGGAGATATCATTAGGAAACATGGAATTATTTTTCACTGTTATGCCGACGATACTCAGCTGTATATTTCTTCAAAACCTAACGAAACCTACCAATTCACAAAATTAACGGAATGCATAGCTGATATAAAAAATTGGATGACTAGTAATTTCCTACTACTAAATTCAGAAAAAAACAGAGATACTAATTATTGGCCAAAAAACTTCCACACATAATAACCTAGAGTACTGTCTAACACTTGATGGCTGCTCTGTTAAGTCTTCGTCGTCGGTTAGGAACCTGGGTGTGCTCTTTGATACCAATCTTTCATTTGAAAGTCACGTGTCTAGTATCTGTAAAACCGCTTTCTTCCATCTTAAAAATATATCTAAATTACGTCATATGCTCTCAATGAATAATGCAGAACAATTAGTTCATGCGTTCATGACCTCAAGGCTAGATTATTGCAATGCTCTACTGGGTGGTTGCCCTGCACGCTTAATAAACAAACTGCAGCTGGTCCAAAACGCAGCAGCTCGAGTTCTTACCAGAACCAGGAAGTATGACCATATTAGCCCAGGTCTGTCAACACTGCATTGGCTGCCTATTAAACATCGTATGAATTTTTAAATATTGCTGATCACTTACAAAGCACTAAATGATTTAGCTCCGCAGTACTTGAGCGAGCTCTTAACGCATTATAGTCCTTCACGTCTACTGCAATCTCAAAATTCCGGCCAGTTAATAATACCTAGAATATCAAAATCGACTGCTGGCGGTAGATCCTTTTCCTATTTGTCTTCCTAACATTGTCCGAAAAGCAGACACACTCTGTCAGTTCAAATCTAGACTAAAAACACATCTCTTCGGCCTAGCATACACATAACACATTATAGACTTCTATAATTCAATGTTAGGCTGCATAGTTTAGAACAGCCGGGACCGGGAACACTTCCCGTAAATCCTGATGTACTTGGTACATCATAAGAAGGATGGCGTCTACGCTAATATTAGTCTCTCTGTCTATCCCGAGGTTTACCGCTGTCCACCGGAACTTGGCTGTATCCAGATCTGATAAAGAGGACCAGCGCCAGGACACGACGACGCCGCTAACCTAAAGTGTCAACCAGTCTCTCCTCCTCTCCACTCCGACTTCAAACAACCGGAACTGGACAAATTCTCTGATTCATTCTGACTTCTGACCTGTACTGTTCCTGAATCATAATCATCCACTGTTCGCTGGTTGGCCAGAGGAGAACTGGCCCCCGACTGAGCCTGGGTTCTCCCAAGGTTTTTTTCTCCATTCTGTCACCTGATGGAGTTTTGGTTCCTTGCCGCTGTTGCCTTGCCTTCTGGCTTGCTTAGTTGGGGACATTTAATATTCAACAATATTATAGATCTGCCTTAAAGTTATAAAGGCTTTCTGAAGCAAAGCAATGAGTTTGTGTAAGAAAAATAAATTATATTTAAAATTTTATAAAGTAAAATAACTAGCTTCCGGAAAAGAAAGTCATGTGAATATTTAAAACCCATGAGCCGCCACTGTTTATAGCCACTGTATACTGTATATTAAGCATGCATTATGAGTTTTTTTTAAATTGAAAAAAAAAAAAAAAATCACAAGAGCTCTTACTTTGTTTCTTGTAGGTGCAAAGAATAGCAGCTGTTGTGGAGAAAAGATTGACAAGATGACCCGTCCTTCGGATGAGACGTTAAACCGAGGTCCTGACTTTCTGTGTTCATTAAAATTCCCAGGATGTCCTTCAAAAAAGAGTAGACATCGGTGAAGTAATCCCTGTGACTCCAGTGGTTTAACCTCAATTGTATGAAGTAACGTTAGAGCTTTGTTTGCGCAAAAAACGTAATTTACCACTTACAAAATAGTAATCTCCAGCATGCGTTCACGTAACAATGTCCGTGATGCTTTCGTGAACGCACGATGGAGATTCATATTTTGGAAATAATGAGGTATATTATGCTTTTTTTGTACAAACAAAGCACTCACATCACTTCATAAAATTGAGGTTAAACCACTGGAGTCACATGGATTACTTTATGTCTTTACTACCTTTAGGGCTGTGGACAGAAATCTCTCTGATTTCATTAAAAATATCTCCACTGTGTTCCGAAAATATTACGGGTTTGGAACGTCATAAGAGTAATTAATGACTGAATTTTCATTTGTGGGTGAACTAACCCTTTAACGGCACTTTCTACATTTGTAGTGCAACAAATGCTGATTGTATTGTATAAGTGGCATTTTTACTTTTATTTTGTTGAGCTAGTATCATTCGATTCTGAACATTATTTTAAAGCTTCTGTTTGTATTTTTGTGCAGTTGGAATCACAACACTTACTGGAGCCAAGACAGATACAACAAGCATAGAGGAAAAACAAGTGGAAAGGTTTCAGAGAAGAGGAACAACAGTCAACCCTCGTGTGTGTGCACATCTCATCTTAAATCAATATATTACGGTTTACTGTAAAAAATTATTATTTTCAGCATTTTAAAGGTTGTATCAGCGATTTCAGGCCCAAAAATAAATGATCACATTCAACTAATCTTTCCTAACGATCCGCTAGCTGCCTGCCTCATAAGCAAGCTGTCAACAAAATGTGTCTCTGTAGGCAGCCTAGGCTCTGAGATCTGCACACAAAAACGAATGGTTTCACCAACCACTCAAAACCAAAATAAACAGTGTTCCAACCAATCACCGACTGGGGGCTGGGTGTTGTGAGGTTTTGCGCTCGTGCACGGCTGCACGCGAAGTCAGAGCTGAAGAAGAAGCCAGCGTCTATCAACGCTCCGACTTCGCGTGCAGCCGTGCACGAGCACAAAACCTTACAACACCCAGCCCCTGTCGGTGATTGGTTGGAACACTGTTTATTTTGGTTTTGAGAGGTTGGTGAACCATTTTTTTTTTGTGTGTGCAGATCTGAGAGCCTAGGCTCCCTACAGAGATGCAGTTTTTTGACGGCCTGCTTATGAGGCGGGGAGCTAGCGGATCGTTAGGAAAGATTAGATCAATGTGATCATTTATTTTTGGGCCTGAAATCGCTGATACAACCTTTAAATGTTAAACTATTACAACATCATCTTGGATTTTTGGGATATTTACAGGATTCTATTGGCAACTTTAGTTGCCAAGTAAATGCTGTACTTTAGTGAAATTACAAAAAAAATGCTTTAAACTATATTTACAGGATTTTATTGGCAACTTTAGTTGCCAGGTAAATACTAAACTTTAGTGAGTGAAATTACAAAATATTGCTGTACAATAAACTACAAGTTTATTTCAGTTGCTGTCAAATATTTCACATACAACAATTAACTGTAAATTGCTTTACAGTATTATATTGTAATTCATTTTACAGTAATTAACAATATTTTACAGGACTATTGGCAACTTTTTTGCCAGTAAATTCCTGTAAATTCTACGTTACATTTTTACAGTGTGGAATGAAAGTGTGAATATATGAAATAAAAGTGTAGAATGAAAGTATGAATATATGAGAAACTCGAAAATATAGTATGAAAGTTTGAATATACGGAATGAAAGTCTGAGTAACGTTTGAATATATGGAATGAAAGTCTAAATATATGGAATGTAACTCAAAAATATGGAATGAAAGTCTGAATATATGGAATGTAACTCAAAAATATGGAATGAAAGTCTGAATATATGAATAAAAGTCTGAATATATGGAATGAAAGTCTGAATATATGGAATGAAACCTGATGATTTAAAAATCAGAATAGAGATTCATAAATTCGATTACAATTACAGTAATTACAGTTTGTGTACACAGTGTAGTTACTAGGGATGGGGTAAACGATTATTAATAAAACGATTAGTTGGGCGATTATTTTATCGATTAGTCGACTAATCTAACGACTAATTGGACGATTAATATAACAATTATTTTTCTGTTGCTCGATTAATAAAAACCCTGGCCTGGACATTGCTTGGCTCTGTTAATTGACATTGGCGAACTAGCGTACTGAATCATGATACTGTAAGCTGGCTAACGTTAGTCTAACGTTATGTATTTGACTCGTAAACGACCACAGCATGAGTTAACGCTAACTGACGTTAAGTCGTGACTCGTGAGTTAGCTAACGTTAGACCGAAAACTTTAAAAGCTACTGCAATCTGCTTTCTACTGTTAGCTAGATCTAGCAGCTGTGCACTTTGGTGGTGCTAGGTTAGTAGCTACCGTTCACATTAGTTCAAAATCTGTTGGAACTATCTTATTTAACGATTTGAAAAAAAAAAAAACATTCAATTCAATTACTTTATTATTTATGACAGTAATCATAAGTAAATAATACATTGAAGGCTACATGCTGTTAAACGCAAATATTGAGAAATATTGCTTAAAAATAAGCAACCTTCTATGCACACATTATTATTATTATTATTAGTAGTAGTATTTTTAATACATGGAGATGTAGCTAAATCTATTGTACAGTAGACTAAGATCATTATTTCTGTCAATTTTTTCAAAGTTAAACCGAACTTTTATTTTGACGGGTTGCCGTGAAGACCTTTGAGTTTCTGTGTGTGTATGATATGACGATAGTTTTTCTCAAAACGGTAAAATGCTCATGAAGTGACTCTCAGAGTGGCTCTGGAGATTAATTTCATCATGTCATCATATCGTGAGGCAGCAGAGACTGAAAACAGCGCGAGCATCACTTCAGTGTGTGTGTGTGTGTGTGTGTGTGTGCGGTAAATGAAACCGCGCGTCTGCGCCATCCATTCACACAGAGGCAAGCAGGGTTAATATTTAAATAGTCTTTTTGCAGTTTAATACACACAGACACTATATCGTGGTATAGGCTACAGTGCTCATAGTAAAAAATAGTCTGGAGCCCCGCGCTTAGATAAACACAGAAGCGAAAGAAAGCAGCGCCTATTAGTGGGTACAGAATATACCCGGTACTACAAAAATGCTGGTACTGTCACATTTTCAGTACCGACCGGTACTTTGACAACACTATTGGGAATTCTGTGAAGAGGTTGCCGTTTCGTCCTCCATTCTGCAATGTTTCGGTCTCCCACGTGTGTGGCGGTGGCGAGCTGTACCTCCGGGAACGTTGCAAAAAATAAAGAAGTGTCCACGAAAACGTAATTCGTATGACGTCGACGTAATTTTGACGTCGAATCGCCGCTAAAGCACTAGTAGTTACTAAAGAAAGTACTGGAAATATAAGGTAACTACATGGGTTAATGTTAGGTTTAGGGATAGGTTCATGGTTAGTACCTAGTTAATTGCTATAATAAGTACATAGTATGTACATACAGAAAAAGTGCTACCGTAAATTCCTTAGAGAATGATGCATGAAGATCTTTCAGCAACATTTTGTTTTTAATTTGTCATTTGTGTGCATTGTACCTGTGGGTAAAGGTGGGAGAGTGTTCATGGCCGTCTGGAGGGAACACACAGTTATGAATGGGGCTTTCGGAGTCAAAGTGAATGTTGCTTACATCTGTGTCTCTCTCCCAACTCTCTCTTGGAGGAGTACAGGTTGATGAGGACTCATAGACCGAGTTAAACAGCAGATTGAGAGAAGATATAAAATTCCAACTGGCTGTGCGGAGGGACTGTTGGAGGAAAAAAAAAATCCTGTTTAACAAAACATACTTAAATAAGCTCTTAAGCTCTGTTCTAGAATACATAGAACACCTAGAATAATAATAATAATAATAATAATTAGTATAGCTGCAAGCAGTGAGGGGCCAAGCACACTAACTGTAAACAATACTAATTAAAAAAATCTGTAGATGATTATAGGCAAAATGGTTGCAAAATCATAAATACAACCACTTGTTATATGATTTCATTGCCAATCACTTTTGACCAATAGGTGGTGCTATTACCAAATTTATATGGTCTGGTCAGTGAGGGCTGTGGAGTGAAAATAACACAAAATTAGGTGTCAACATGGCAAAGCCCTCAGATTCAGTTTGGCATCATGCAATCAAATTAGTTGATACATTAAATGATAATAGTTTTGTCTATCAAAATGAAATAGTTTTTGCTGGCATGGTCTGAAGATGATATTAGTTGAATTTGGTGAAAATCGGACCAATGGTCTAGGGGGAGTTAAAAAAAGTAGTTTTTCAATGTAATTCAAAATGGTGGACAGCAAATTTGATACCATGCCATAATTGGTATCATTGTTCTCGGAAAGACTGAAGGACTCTATCAAGACCGTTTCAATAACTTAGCTAATTAGCATCAGCTAATGCTCAGCTTCATTACAATAGGCAAAAATATTCAAAAGCTATTGGTATTTTTTTAAATTTAATTATGCTTTTTGACTACAAGGTGGCACTATAACGAAATGTACATGTAACGCATCGTGCAGAAGACACATACTGAGTTTCGTAATGATACGGCAATGCGTTTGTAAAATATATCATTTTATGACAAAATTCTAAATGGCCAAAGCCCATATAAACTGGATAATTTTGTGATTTTTGCACAAACTATTTAACCCTCTGGTTTCAATTTTTGTTTGGAAAGGCAATATGCAGGGGGGGGGGGGTGAATGATCCAACAAGGTCATGAATAATGTCCTAATTCACACCTGGGAGAAGACAAAGACCTGCTAATGCTGCATACTAATGAGCTTTCATTCAGGTGTCACTGAGCCACAAGAAAGAATGCAAAGACAACACACACATATATATAGGCCTATGTATGTATGTATGTATATATATACATACATACATACATAGGCCTATATATATATAGTAGTGGTGTAACAATTCATTCATTTTCTCGATGCATCGATGACAAATCCTGCCGATGCATATGCATCGATCTTGAAACATGGATTTTTGAATCGTGAATCGTTTGTTTCTGTCAATAATCGATTTTATATTTAAAAAACGAATGAATCGCGATTATATAACGAATATGATAGATAATAAAAAAAATATATATATAAATCTTAAATTAGTTGCATCTGCAACATAGTGCGCCCTCACTGCTGCGGCGCAGTGGATTACGTCACTAATCTTCAATTCGCGCCTGTTTGCTGTCATTTGAATAAGCGCAGCAGTGCACAATGGAGGGCAATGAAGAAGGAGAAATTTGCAAGGCACCAGCCAACATGAGATCAAAGGTTTGGGATTACTTCGGTTTTCACAAAGTAAATGGAAAGATTGACAAGTCTGTTGCAGTTTGCAGACATTGTAAATCTGAGTTAAAATACTTTGGAAATACAACAAACCTTAGCAACCATCTCCGCAGACGCCATGCCATTAAGATAGTATAGTATTTCAGGGTCAGATGTGAGAAGTGCTACTCCTAACCTATTTGGTCAACTTCAGATTCTTCCCTGAAAACACCCATCATGCTAAAGCAATAACTGCATCTATTGCAAGATTTAATTGCAAGGATATGCGCCCCTTTAGCGTGGTGGAAAACACTGGTTTCCGAGAAATGATAAACACGTTAGAACCAAGATACAAAATACCCAGCCGTCAGTTTTTCAGTGAAAAATGCATCCCGAAATTGTATCGGTCTACGAAAGAGGAGCTACAGCTCAAGCTTTCTCAATCTGTCCGTGTTGCCCTCACGACTGATTCTTGGACGTCGTGTTCGACAGAGTCGTATGTGACAATTACCGCACATCTGATTTCCATGAACTGGCAAATGCAGAGCTTCGTTCTTCAAACAAGGACTCTAAACGAAGCCCACACTGGCAAAAACATTGGAGAATTGCTGCGCGATGCCTGCTCCGAGTGGACAATTGCAGACAAGAGTCCTGCTCTTGTTACTGATAACGCCCGCAATATGATTGTTGCAGGTAAAGTTGCTGGATTTACCCCCCACATCACCTGCTTTGCACACACTCTAAACCTGATGTCTCAAAAGGCCATGAAAGTTAGCAGTGCAGAGCGATTGTTGGGCAAAGTAAGACGTATTGTCTCTTTTTTCCACCGAAGTTCAACTGCTACATGCAAGTTAAAAGAGAAACAGCAAATTCTCGGCTTGCCGGTACACAAACTTAAACAGGACGTTTGCACTAGGTGGAATAGTTCAGTGGAAATGCTTGAGCGTTTCTTAGAACAACAAACTGCAATCTTGGCAACGCTTATGTCAAAGGATTTGCGGAGGGGAACAGAAGTACACACTCTCACAGAAACGGACATCAGTAATGCTGAGGATATTGTGAAAGTGATGGCACCCATTAAGATCGCTACTACTATGATGTGTGAAGAACAACAACCAACTGTGTCTGTGATTGCGCCTCTGCAGGCTAAACTACTCAAACATCTCGAGCCATGCGAGGACGATACAGACATGACTCGAGAAATGAAATCAGCAATGACAACGGACTTTTCATCCCGGTATACGAACTCCCGCGACATTCTGCTTAAAGGTAAGATGTCTCTCTAATTGTCGAAAGCAAAAGTATTGCAAATGCACTTGTGCATTTGTAAGTGCATTTGCTTTGTATTTTTTTGTATTGTTGTTGCTTGTATTAAAACGTTTAATAGCACAACATTGTTCATAGTTTTCGTTTTGACTTGGTAACAACTAATAGTATTTTTTTGTTGTTGTTGCTAGCATCTGCATTGGACCCCCGCTTCAAAGGGCTACCCTTTCTAGAAAACGAAGAAAGAGAATTTGTCTTCAATAAACTTACTGTTGATGCCACACACAGTGTGTGTTTGCAACTTCCCTTATTTTCATGAACGAAATGCTGGCTAATTAACTAGACTGTGTTAAGGATTATAAGATTATAATATGATGGTCCTAAATAGTACTTGGCTTGTTTTAGTGAAATTATTGACTTGACTGGTGTTCGTATATATTTAATTTTGTTACAGATTCAAGTGGAACAGCAGGAGGATGCAGTTGAAGAGAAACCACCAGACACAGCTGAAGATGGTTTTTATTTTAATAACTTAAAATAATTTGTTAATAATAAGTAATCTGTTTAAATTTAAAGGGAATACTGTAGCATAAAAGTTTGGGATGCATTTGTAATTCAAAATGTATTTAAGGACAAGAAATAAGATGCAAAGTACAAACAACTTTTTCATCATGTTTCCATCAATCTAATTGATTTTCTTTTTCAGATGAGATGTGTCCTGCAAAAAAAATGAAAGCTATGGATTTGCTCTTCGGCAACATCTTTCAGCAGGTGCCAGAGACCTGTCCACTATCAAGGTCCGCTAGCGTGGTCAGCAGAGACGAGGTGCTCAAATACAGATCCATGGTTCCTCTGCCACTGACTGAAAATGCACTGGACTGGTGGAAGTCCCATGAGACAGAACTACCAATCCTTGCAAATCTGGCAAGAAGTTCTCTTTGCATTCCTGCTACCAGTGTGGCCTCAGAGAGAGTTTTCAGCACAGCAGGAGACATAGTGTCTTCTCAAAGAAGCAGTTTACGACCAAATTGTGTTGATCAATTAACCCTCTGGGGACGAATTGGGCGGTACCGCCCAAAATGGCATACTTTTACAAATGTGCAATTATCTTCAAAACTATTAATGATAGAGAGGTGCGGTCTTTTTTGCCGTCTTCCTCAGATTCCACTGAAAACAGTGATATCATGTTTGTATTATACACACGCTTCGCTGTTGCGCAATACCACTGCATAAAAAGGCCAATGAAATCGATGTTGTTAGGCAAATTCCACCAATGGAAAAATTGCCGCTGGGAGGATTTTTTTTTTTACCCAATCAGAGGAAGGTTACCATGACGTATTCTAGCCAATCAGAGGACTCTGTAGCCTTCAACATGTACAAACAAACAGCGTCATGTGGACGGAGAATGAGACAGATAGCGAACGGAGCGGAGTATTACAGAGCGCACAGAGATCTATATAAGAGAGAGACAGAATAACTTAAATAGCATTATTATTGTATTGTTTTAGCACTTTTATGATGGCAAGCAGTAAGATTTACGGCAGAACAAGCTCTGGAACAGTTAGTGGAAAGTAAATCCATCTGCCAGGTTGTGAGTGTGTCTGTTCTTCAGAGCAAGCAGGTCTCATTTAGTTCGAAGCAGACAGCTTTTTCACGCCTGGGACTGTTTGTAAAAAAGTTCCTTATTTCATTGTTCTTAACACATTTGATTGAACAATTACAAATGGCTGTCAAGCAAAGGGTTTGACAAATATTTTTTTGGTTCAAAAACTGTTCACTATTGTTGTGTGAGGTGTGATTTTCAGTAATAAATGACAAAAATCTAATTTTCGTTTTTGAAATGATCTCGATTATTGTACATTTTTCACTCATACTTCCTTTATAAACACATTACATGCATGCTTATGTTAGCTTTGGGTCTTCCGAATCCATAGATACCAAACACATGGTGTTCCATCTCCATTACATATGGTTTATAAGCCCAAATGTAAAAATAGAGAAAACGGACCAAAAAGGGCTTAGTCCCCAGAGGGTTAATATTTTTGAAAAAAAATCTCAAGTAGATGGGGTTAGAAAAAAGCAAGTCATATAGCCATTTGTTTGTTCAAATTTGTCTTACTGCACTCACCACCATGTTTTAATCGCACTCTGTGTGGTATTACTGCACGTTGGACTTGGCCTGTTGTATTTCTGCACTTGCTGTATTTACACACTTTGCTGTTACACACTTTAAATACTTTGCTGTATTTACACACTTTGCTGTTACACACTTTAAATACTTTGCTGTATTTACACACTTTGCTGTATTTACACACTTTGCTGTATTTACACACTTTGCTGTATTTACACACTTTGCTGTATTTCCTAAATGTTCAGGAAATGTATGCAATGTTTACAATAAAAGCACTCATGGTGCATTGAATATGTAGAAGTAGTATTATTTTTCTTGGTTTACTTGCCTTAATGTATTTTGAGTCTTAAGAAGTTAAGCTAAGAAGTTAAGTTAAACTGAAGTCCTTAATTTCCCAAAAAATAATTTTATTTGCTCAGATGCAGATTTTTTTCTAAAATTTACAGAACAGAATCGTTAATAATCGAATCGAATCAAATTTAATTGTTAATCGAATCGAATTGAATCGTTCTGATTTGCTAAAATCGTTTTTGAATCAAATCGAAAACCTCTGAATCGTGAATCGAATCGATTCACTGTCTACCCAAAGATTCACAGCCCTAATATATAGGCTATATATATATATATTACTACAGAATTGGTTCAGAGTTGGAAACATCTTGAAAAAAAGTGTATTTCTCCACAAACTGTGTATGCTTGCAAATTGTAAAATATCCAAGGTAAACATTTCTAGTAATTGTGCAGTTAATTCTCATTCGTATTTTCAGAAAGTTTTGGATGTAGGCTCTCCCCAAATTAGTCACTAATAAAACACAAAAATAATTTAAAGAGAAGGCTTATATTGAACATTTAAGATTTTGTTTGCACCTTGTAAATTAGGTTTTGATGTGGCAGTAAAAACTTTATAATCTATCCAAAACGAAATGTTGTCTTTCATAGTTTGTCTGTAACATAGGCCTATCGTCTTTTATAATATATATTAGGGCATAAATGTTAATTTGCAGTTTAATATGTTGCTTATACAAAGACATTTTATTTCAACGTATTCAGTCGATTTTTACTCATCTCAGTAGGCAATATAGTTTCATTCACACGCAGACACGCGCGAGCTGTAGTAAACAACAACATGAATATGCGTCGTGCATTCATTCAAACACAGAAACGCAATTCAAATTTAAACAGTCTTTTGCGGTTTACAGACACCATTTCATATCGCGATTAGAACAAAGCACTTACTGATCTGCAGCAGGATCCGTTGTTAGCACGTTTGAGGTAAAATTTCCAGGATTATCACGATATTATTATTCCTCACAGCGAGTGTGTTTTCCAGCTGTTGTGGGCGTTGACTGGTTTGCATGTGTTGCTTCAGATCTGCGTTTGAATAGCACGCGCGCTCTCCATGGGCGTGTCACATTAGCAGAGTAATGAGGTGAGAGAACGATAATGAGAACGGCTGTTTTTTGTAGAATTTGTTCACACATTTTTTGAGAAAGGTTTGACTAATCAACTTCCATCATTTTTAATCGACATGGTCTGAAAATGATCTGACATTTTTTTTGTAAAAATCAGATCAATGGTCTAGGATAGCGTTTTTCATCTGGGGAGTACAGAGAACAGGTGTTTAGGTGTTTTTGGGGGTGTTTGTTAAAAAGTAAAGTTAAACCAAAGAATTACAAATTACAAATCCAGATGTCCTGTAGCGCAAGTGTGTATTACATGGCAAAACAGTCAACCTCTGAGATAATTGTTGATAACAGTTCTGTAAAGTCAGTCTGTTTGGAGGCCTGTGTAGTGTTACAAATGTATTAAATGTTTAATTTAGATTCCAATACAATCGTATATAAACTGAGAAAGTTATGTACCTTGAATGTAGCATTTAAGATAATTTCAACTGAGACTCCTGTCATGTCCTCTTTATTGTGAGTTAAATTACCTTTGTCCTTTGCCCTGGCCCAGTGGTTGACTAGTTTAGCTGATTGGATCATTTGACTGATGAGATCAAGAAATCTCTTTGTAAAAGAGCTGACTCATGCAGGCCACTGCATTTACAGACTTTGTTCTCATCAATGTAAATCCCTCCCCCTTAGAAGGTATATAAATTACAATGTAAACTGCTTTAGATTCAGACTGTTTTGACGAACTGCAGCCGCGCTCAATAAAGAATAACTTCTGCTTGAACGTGATCCAAACGTCTCCTGGTCTCTGCTTAGAAGGAAAAGTTTCCTACAGTTTTGGTGTCATGACCCAGATAGAGCTACTCACTGAGATCTGACTGAGTTCCAGCTTCCTCACCTGAATCCAGCAAGCTCAAACAAAGATCTGCTTTCCAGGCTGCATCTTTTGGAATCCAGAGCAAAACTTCCAGCTGAACAAAGATATCCAGACTGAATCTTTCTGTACAACCAAGGTTTGGTGAGTGCGACTATCCAAAAGAACCTTTAAGACCAGTACAAATTCTCTTGTATTCTCTGCGCCTTCAGAAAAGAGTTAACAGACAGCTGCAGGGTTTGGTTAACTAAAGTTATCCTCTAAAGTTTATCTTTTAGAGATGAAAGTTATCCTCTGTTTTTAGACAGGGAAGGTTAACATTATGTGCTAATATTGGTTACCCTCTGTTTCAAGCAGGGAAGGTTAGCATTACGTGCTAATATTTTGTTATCCTCTACGTTTGCTAGAGACGGTTCATCCTCTTTAAAGTTAGGGAATGTTTATTCTTTGCTTTACCAGAGAAGTTGATTTATCCTATGTGTAGTCATAAGTTTAATCATCTGTTCAGGCAGGGAAGGTTAGAATTATGTGCTAATATTTTAGTTTATCCTCTGTTTTCTTGTTAGGCAGGGAAGATTAGCGTAAATTGCTAATATTTTGGTTTATCCACTGTTCACAGAGAATAATTAGAATTACGTGCTAGTTATTTTGTCTATCCTCTGTTTCACAGAGTATGTTAGCATTACGTGCTAATATTTTGTTGATCAGAGAAGTTTTAGTTTTTTTTTGGTTGTGTGGTAACAAAGAAACATCACGAATGGTTAGAAAAAAATAATAGACTGATCCCCACAACTGAAAAAAATGGTCTAGCGACTCCTTTGTGATCAGACAGTAGGGGTGTCACGATTCTCCAAATCTTCGATTCGATTACATTTTCGATTCTAAGGTCAAAGTTCGATTCGATTTTCGGTTTTTACTCTTTTTTTTTTTTTTTTTTTGCACAGGTTGCTATGCCATTTTTAGACCAAACTTTTATGCATAATATCTGACCTTTGTTCGCAATGTACCACACTACATTGTCAAATTTTAAACATTTATTAAGAACATAATGTAACAATACTTCTTCAGTCAATTGGAAACTAAAGCAAAATAACCTGCGATCTAGTTTCTCTTTTGTAACTGCAGTCTTCTTCACAGAAGATGACATTCAAGTTCACAGCAAAACAAACAAACAAACAGTTTAACAGATAAATCTATGCGTCGCGCAGAGCCACATATTTAAAATTCTAACACTTTATTCTCTGAGTGTACACACACACACACACACACACACACACACACACACACACACCGGCGGCGCCATTCGCCGTCTGTCCGCGGCGCCCAGCAACGGCTCAGGACCTTGTTCAAAATGAATCCTGCCGCGCCAGAGAGCGCCATTCACATTGTATATTACATTTATTATAAATTAATACATTTTATATACATTTATTTGTCTCAAATCGTCGTTATGACTTTGCTGCAATATAAATGTTTTACATTCATTTACAGAAATCAGCTGGTTGAATGAAAATTGCTGATGTTATCGGATTTTCAGGATACATTCAGTTAACGGACGCTCTCTGAGATAGAGATAAAGTGCAGACTAAGCAACGTTGTACAGTAGTGAAGGGGCGGTCAAAATCCCTTGTCTCTTCAGTCAGTTATATATATATTTCATTCCATATCCTTTTGAATGCTTACATTACTTTTATACAAATCAATAATCAAATATATATATATGCATTATCACATAATCATTTCTATATTCTTTTGTGCTTGTGAAATTATATATTTTCTCTAGAGAGCAATGCCATTTCTCTGCCTTTCTTCCTGAGGAGCTATGTTTTGGCTAACTGATAATACGAAGCTCAAGCACTCTTCGGCCTTGGCGATGGTATTTGGTGGTGTTCTGTGTGTGTGTGTTTGACTTTCTACGTAGGTATTTGGGACACAACGCTCAGCCTCATCGGCGCTCTCTTCTAACCTGCGAGGTCAAAACTGACCTACATCTAAGGATTGGCGACAGCTATCCTGACTAATGGCGATAGGCACCTTTTATCTGCTAACATGTGTGAAATTGTTTATGGTCTTAAATTCTCTTAGCCAATCAGATGTATGATGATGCGATGCTTGCCCTTGCAAAATGGTATAATTGGTGTATTATTTTGTGTAAGGTAGAGTTGGCTAGCGACCTCCTCGTGAGACTTTGACGCTCGCTCTACCAATGAAACTGCAAACTATTCTTCAGTAAATTTTTATCTTTTTGATTGAACCTCACGACTCCTGGTCATCTTTTCTACATATCTGGTCTCGGGTCTTATAACCGTTACCCCCCTAACAGTTTGGTGGAGGATTGGCGGGAAACCATTCTGTGGTGACATCTCTGGCAAATCAGCAAACAAGGTAGGAAGATTTGATTAATTATTAGGGCTGTCTGATTGGAAGAGATTTTGAAGGGGAACGGGAGAGCTTCACTCCGACGAGGCGAGTGAAGATTATTTATACTACGAGAGTATAAAGGGTCGCTGTTTTGTTTAAAACAGCAAAAGTGAAACGCACTCTGTGGGGGCCCAGGGGGCAATACTGGTGTGAGACACCACCCCAGCAGAGGGCGTCCCTGGATTAGGTCCAGTGGCACCGCAAAACCTGATCAATCTCTTCCATCTCAGATAGGGGTACCCCGAAGTTAGTGATTCAGGCAGGTAGGGAACAAGATGTTAGTTAAATCAATAAAATAAAATAAAAATAGTAAAATATAGGGTTGTTTGCCAGGGATGCATCAGGAACGGTCCCAAACAAATAAAATATATATATAGTGTGACCCAAATTGGCATAGACCAGTATATGTGACTTGAGAAGCGAAACATACTTTGTGGTTTCATTGTGTAGAAGTCTCACTATTGTTGCTAAACGTATTTTTCCGCCAAATTTATTGTTGTGGCTGCTAAATCTTTTTCTTGTGGTGGTTTTTCATCTGTGACCAATAAGAATGACTGATAAAGGAAAAAGTCCTGACCAAATGGAAGAGAGCGAACGCTGTAAACAGCTCTGCTCTGACGAGCTCAAATCAAAGAAATACGCACAGCTCATTAAGAAAATGGTCAGTCAGGGGTTTGATTCTGATAGGAAAATCACACAGCAGTTAGACTGGCTGCAAACAAAAAAAGAAGCTGATAAAGTCAAATTTGTATCCGTGTTTGCCTATTCATGGATTTGTAAGATGGGTGGTATACCAATAACTCCTGAAAAAGCAATCCCTGACATGATTAATGATTGGTCCAGCTTGATAGGATGACAAAAATTATCGGACGAGAGATCTGATCTGTGCAGTTTGAGTGAAGGTCTAAAGGCAGTGTGTGATCAGGCTGAGAGAGCTGCGAAATGTGAGACGGTCTCTCGTGCTCCCTCCGCCCCCACCATCTCTTCTCAGACTGTTCAGGCGGCAGCTTTAGCCGGTCAGACTGAGAACCAGTATGATGGACCCTATGCTGAGGCTCGCGGACTGTTGAATGTGGCTGTTGTAACCCCCCACCGTATAAAATGTCAGTGATTCCAGCTATGCAAGCAAAGCAAACTGAGTTAAAATCGGGGGTCAGAAATCTTGAACTTTCCCCCATGGAAAACCCACTAGTAAATGCAGAAATTGTGGTAGGGATGGCCATGTTGCTAGACACTGCCATAAAAATAAAAATCAGGGAACTGCGAAAAAGGAAGGTCCTAAAAATAATGCTTCCAGCAATAGTCCCAAAAGCGCTCCCAAGCAGCTGTCTCAGTCTGAGCTTGAAAAGCTGAGACAGCTGATCGGTGACGCATAGGGGTCAGCGGCCTCCGGTTCATGTAATTATGCAGACATCCGCCCATTCATAAACGCGTTGTTAGGAGGCCGGCAATGCATTGCTTTGATTGACACGGGCGCAACTGTATCAATTACCGATCTCGATCTTGAGATCACTTCTGAAACTTTGTATATAGAAGGTCTAAATGGCAAACAGATGCATCACAAATCTGTTTCTGTCCCTCTAACCATTTCTAACTCTGAAAATGTATATTGGACTGAATTTTGGGTAGGAGAAAACACTGTAGGGACAATTATTGGTGTTGACATTTTGAAAAAACTTGAAGCTGATGTTTTGCTTTCTAAAAATAAGCTAGTGCTTGGCTGCAATGAAACAATTCGCTTATCTCAGACTGGCCCCCACCATGCGGAGGGATGTGCAGTGGCTGATTCTGTGAGTATCACTGACACTCGCCCTGAGTGGAAGTTTATCATTTCTAAATTCCCAGATGTATGGGCAAAAGACAAATATGATTGTGGTCTGGCACAGATTCAGCCTCTGAGCATTCCAGGTCCCTTGCATGAAGCCAAAAGACAATACCCTTTGAGAAATGAAGCACGAGAGGGAGCTGAAACAGTTGTTGATGAATTATGCAAACGAGGAATTGTAATACCCTGCTCCTCTCCCACCAACTCTCCCATGTGGCCGGTCAAAAAGCCAGATGGCAGTTGGCGTTTAACCATTGACTATACCTCTCTTAATTCAGTATCTGAGAAAATGCACCCTCTGGTGGCCAATCCCGCAACTATCCTACATGAAATAGGATCTGAACATTGTCTTTTCACTGCTTTAGACATTTCTAATGGTTTTTGGACTTGCCCCTTAGCAAAGGAGGACCAAGCGAGATTTGCTTTTACCAGCAGGGGTCGCCAATGGACATGGAGTCGATTACCACAAGGATTCTGCAACTCCCCGACCCTGTTTCATCAGGTATTGGCATCATTCATCGATCCGGTAAGAAAACAAATTGAAAATGACGGATCTATTGTCCTTCAGTATGTGGACGACATATTAATTGCTAGTCCAACCAAGTTTAAACATTTGACTGCTGTTCAGACTGTTTTGAAGGCCCTCCAAAACGGGGGATTCAAAGTGAACTTGAAGAAAGCACAGCTAGCATTACCTGAAGTGACTTATCTGGGACAGATTGTGGGGGTGCATGGCCGACGCATCACCCCCGAACGAGTTAAAGCTATTATTGAACTTCCAAAGCCAAACACTGTCACTGGTTTAAGGCAAGTGATGGGTCTTTTGAATTACTGCCGCCAGTATGTTTCTGAATACACTGAACTCTCTAAAACACTCACAGAGGCACTGAAAGGAGGAAGACCTGGATCGGATTTGATCGACTGGACTGAGGAGATGGAGGAGGTTTTCGTGAGTATCAAAGAAACTCTTGCTTCCTCCCCAGCATTACGACATGCCGATGCCAGCAGGCCTTTCCACCTATGGACATGGGTGGGGACCCGGTCTTACTCCGCTGCTCTGGGTCAAAAGGTTCCGGGCCAGAACTCGTATGGGATGGTAGGATATTATTCTGCTCCTATTCCTGTTTCAATGGCAGGGCAACAGCCGTGCCTGTTGATATGTGACTGTGCAGAGTGGGCAGTGAAGAATACAGAAGACATTGTGACACATCAAAAGGTGATACTGCACACCAGACACCAGATTTTGAAACTGTTAACAAATACCCGTTTAGGCTCCATCTCTAATCAACGACGAGCCAAATGGGAGACCACTCTCTTGAGTAAAAATGTGGACATACAAATTGACATTGAAACTGCTATCAATCCTGCCTCCTTGCTTCCAGCAGAAGGAACTGCACACAACTGTGCCCGACTGATCGAGACGGACAGCCAAAGCCCTCTTCAATCTGAACCCCTGTCTAATGCTATGAACTTGTTTGTGGACGGCTCCAGCTTTCATGAGCAGGGAACACGCTTCGGCCCCGTATGGAGGCGCAGGGGATTTCTGACCACAGCAGGACTTCTTATCTGACATCAACAGCAGGTAAAAGAACTTATGAATGCCTGTGATCTTCCCGCAGAAGGAGCAGTCATCAAAGTCACCGGGCACGCTACTGACAGCTCCCCGGAAGCCAAAGGGAACCACGCTGCAGACACTGAGAATGAGACTTACAGAGACATTTTTTGAACTTTATGCAGAGGATGACCATGAAGAGATAGAACAGTGGACAAAGTTAGGAGCACAGAAAAATTCTGAAGGACTATGGAAATTTAATGGACGCTTTGTTTGCCCTGTTTCTGCTCGAACCGAACTTATGTCCTTGTATCATAGGTTGGCACATGCAGGGCCTGAGAAATTACATGCAATGATTTCAAAAACCTGGTGGTGGCCAAAGCTGAGGGCTTCTTGCAATGATTTCTGTAAGAGATGTTTATTATGCCTTAAGGTTAATTCTTCCTCAAAGCTGAAAATTCCCTTAGGACATGCCCCTCGACCTCAGGGTCCGTGGACACACCTCCAAATTGATTTCATAGGTCCATTGCCCCCTAGTGGAGGGTTCACATACATTCTAATGATTGATGATCTTTTCTCCAGATAGGTGGAGGTATTTCCACTGAGAAACTGCACCGCAGACGCAACTGCAAAAATAATGTTGAATGAAATTTTCCCAAGATGGGGCTTACTCTTACAAATTGATTCAGATCAGGGTACACATTTCACGGGAAAGGTAATGAAAAATGTCATAAATTGATGGGAGTGAAACAACACTTCCACATCCCGTTTAGGCCTCAGTCTAGCGGCTCCATTGAACGTACAAACAGAACACTTAAAACGTCATTGAGAAAGAGATTGTTGGAGTGGGGGAAAGGGTGGCACGCAGCTGTTCCAATGATTCTTTTAAGTATGAGAGCCAGTCCTAACAAAACTACTCAAATCAGCCCTTGTGAAATAATGACAGGTCGTTACATGCCTGCCTTGCCTGAAATAGGTGACAATGTAATGTTGCAAAGAGAGATTGTTTCTCCTCTAGGTCCAAAATTCGATGGACCTTACCAGGTGCTCTTGACAACTAATACATCTGTTTTACTTGACAGAGGGGTTCTGGGTACTGTCTGGAGACATTGGTCACAGGTGAAACCACTCGATAAAGGTTCCAACCAAATCACCGCATCATAATAACGAACTATCTCTAAAAGGTAATTTATATGTGTGATAGTGTAAAAATTCTGTAACAATGTTTTATCATTACAGATGGCGGAATCCGACGATATATTGAAGCTGCTAATTCTTTAGGAAGAAGTGTGAAATACCAAACGACTGAAAGTGAGGTGGGCCATCATTCGATTGGCACTCCCTCTCTCGTTTGTGGCTTTGATTATAATAGCCTTATCATTCCTGATGTATTCAGATTTCAATTTGGACCGGTAGACTCCATGCGTACGTATCCTAGAGACAAAGATGAATTAATGATAATAAGAAGAGGATCTATGACATCTGGAAGCATCTCTTTCAGCAGCTTAGTCGGTATAGGGTCTAACATACACGTTGTCGATTTAGATAATTTGACGAGTTTGCAAAATTCTTCCTCTCCTATAGCAACGAATGAATCAAATTCTCCCTCAGGGAGACTACAATGCACTTCCTGATGCGATGCTGTGTTGCTTGGAAACTTCTGGGATTTAATCTTTTTTTCGTTAGTTTAGCCACTGTTTCAAATAAATACCTAGGATTATGTTTATTTTCTTCTAATAGGGTTGAAAAATAAGCAGATCTAGCAGCTTTTAAAGCCTCTCTGTAAGCAATCGAGCTCTCCTTCCATGAAATCCGAAATACCTCTAGTTTTGTTTTCTTCCAGTTGCGCTCCATTTTTCTGGCTGCTCTCTTAAGGGCCTGTGTGTGCTCGTTGTGCCACGGCGTTGGACTATGTTCTTTAATATTCTTTAAGCGCAACGGAGCAACAGTGTCTAAAGTGCTGGAAAAGAGAGAGTTAAAAGTTTCTGTTGCAATATCAAGTTCTTCTAAGCTATCCGGGATGCTGAGATGATGAAACTGATTAGGAAGATTATTGATAAAGCAATCTTTAGTGGCAGAAGTGATCAGTCTAACATATTTATAACACGGAGTCGGCTTTGCAGCCTTGGCTAAATGTAATTTACACGAGACTAGATAATGATCTGAGATGTTATCGCTCTGCTGCAGTATTTCAACGGCATCAACATCTATTCCATGTGATAATATTAGATCTAGAGTGAATTACGGCAATGAGTAGGTCCTGACACGTGTTGTCTAACTCCAATTGAGTTTATAATGTCTTTAAATGCCAATCCCAATGCATCTTTTTCATTATCTATGTGTATATTAAAATCACCAACAATTAGTACATTATCTGCAGCCAATACTAATTCTGATAAAAAGTCAGCAAATTTTTTGATAAAGTCTGTATGGTGCCCTGGTGGCCTGTATACAGTAGCCAGTAGAATTTTCAAACGTGATTTATCGTTTACACTATATATTTTTACATTAAGCACCAACACTTCAAAAGAATTATATTTACAACTAGATTTCCTAGTGGTTTTGAAAATATTACTATAAATTACAGCAACACCTCCTCCTTTGCGTTTCAGACGAGGTTCATGTTTATAACCGTAATCTTGTGGGGTTGACTCATTTAAAGCAATGTAATCGTTTGGTTTTAGCCAGGTTTCTGTCAAACACAGCACATCTAGGTTATAATCTATATTCATATCTAGGGGTGTCACGATTCTCCAAATCCTCGATTCGATTACATTTTCGATTCTAAGGTCACAGTTCGATTCGATTTTCGGTTTTTACTTATTCTAACACTTTATTCTCTGAGTGTACACACACACACACACACCGGCAGCGCCATTCGCCGTCTGTCCGCGGCGCCCAGCAACGGCTCAGGACCTTGTTCAAAATGATACCTGCCGCGCCAGAGAGCGCCATTCACATTGTATATTACATTTATTATAAATTAATACATTTTATATACATTTATTTGTCTCAAATCGTCGTTATGACTTTGCTGCAATATACATGTTTTACATTCATTTACAGAAATCAGCTGGTTGAATGAAAATTGCTGATGTTATCGGATTTTCAGGATACATTCAGTTAACGGACGCTCTCTGAGATAGAGATAAAGTGCAGACTAAGCAACGTTGTACAGTAGCCTCATAACATAGACATGATCTTAATTCCATAATGTCCTTAAACATAATATTGCAGGCCACATGAAAGTGCGCGTCCGGTGTGTGCGATACCTCGAGTTGTCATAGACGCGCTGCGGCGCTTCTCGTCCGGTGTGTACGATACCTCGAGTTGTCAAAGACGCGCCGCGGCGCTTCTCGTCCGGTGTGTGCGATACCTCGAGTTGTCATAGACGCGCCGCTTCTCGTCCGGTGTGTGCGATACCTCGAGTTGTCATAGATTTCTGCTTGACAAGCCGACCGAACGTGACATGGGGGCGTGGCAGCATCGACGATTCCATTTTTTAATTCGATGATCGAGATTGTGACTTAATTTCGATCGATTTCGAAATCGTGACACCCTTATCAGACAGCGTATTCAAATCACTGTTAGGAGTACAAATGAACCTAATAGTCACTGAGAAAGTTAGACAAGAACTAACGCAGAAATATGAGATTCATCCAGACAAGACTTGGTCGATAGATGAGTGTAAAAAGGTGCTTGAAGCAAGTATCCGAGAGAAAAAGGTAAATGGTATAATCTGTTGCCACAGAGAATTGGGTTTAGCACTAGCTACTGAAGGATAAAAATTTTTTAAGAGTCTATTTCAAATATGCTTTCTTACCTAAACATAACGGTGAAGAATACTGATTTTAGCATTTGAGGCATAGATAAAAATTAAGTCAAGCAATTCAGGTGTCTGACTTTAGCTTTTGTCTTTATGCACTTCCTGACCATTAAGCTCAAGGTACAGCGGTGCCTTTGTCTCTATGATAATGTTAAGGTTTGAAGCAATCAAGTCAGGATGATTGGATTAGCAATACAATAGCTGATTTGCTCGGTTTCTCTGGAGCAATCTAGGAAAACCGGCAATACAGGTTTTTCGCTTGATAGAATCAACTCTTCCCTAGTTTCCAGTCCCAGAAGTCCCTCCCCCTTGGAATGTATATAACTACAATGGAATACTGTATTAGAGCTAGACTGATTTTGGAAGAACTTGCAGCCGTGCTCAATAAAGAAGAACTTCTGAACGCGATCCCAACTGTCTCACTGGTCTCTTCTTCAATCAAAGAAAAACTTTACAACACTCCACAGCAGTCTCAGCGTAACTCCAAGCTAGAGGAAGAAAACAAAGAGCTACGAGCTAGAGTTTCCTCTTTGACTAAGAAATTGAACCGCAACAAAGCTATAGAAAAAACTGATGTAGAAGTAGTTAGTCAGCCGGATAACATTTATCCTGACTTACAAGCTTTCTTTGAAACAGATGTAGCCATCCAATCAGTAACTGATGAGCCTGTACATTCAGTAAGAGTATGTGGCGCTAGGAGAAGATCTCAGGTAACTGAGGGAACTGAAAGTGTTCCTCCCAACTCTTCTGTTGTCCAAATACAAACTGTTGCCAAAGCGCTAGGACCTAAAGATATAGAGAGACTATCCCAATGCTTACCCTCCGCACGCACAATTTTTTCTGAATTTAGAAGAACATTAATCAGCAAAATGTGTATTTACGACATGTGTCTGCCAGAAGTCACACAGTTGATGTCACAAATTTTAACTGAATCTGAATTCAACATTTTTGAATCTGCTGTTACTTCTGAACTACTACATGCTAGTAAAGATGAATTGAGAGAAGGTAGTTGTAGCAAGCCAATAGCTCTCACAGGAGGACAGGGAGGGTGAGCTGGACCCACAGGCTTTGGTGGTTGCGGGGCTTGCTGCTTTTTGATTGATATCTGGGGGCTCGCAACACTATATTGGGAATCAAAAGTTTAGGGTTGGTAAGGCTTTTTAATGAAAATGTTTTATACTCACAAGTAGGTCTGAACGATTAATTGCATTTGCAATAATATCGCGATATGATGAAACGCGATTTTGTAACCGCAAAAGCTGCGATTACACTCTGGTCACGTGACACGCAATAGTAAAGCAATCTGCTCTGCAGATGAAGCATCAACTTGGCACGCTACGCATATAGGCCTGGCATAGGCTACAGGAAAGAACAGTTTGTTTAATTTATGTGATTGTGTTATAGATTCTATTCAACGATTCTGTATGAATTCAGATAATTTCAGAATCGAGTCTGAGCTTAGTTTTAAACACAGATGCGTGATGACGCTGTGTGTGCTTTATAAACAACCGTATTCTGCTTGCTTCTAATTCCTCTGTCACACACACACACACACACACACACACACACACACACACACTCGAACCTTCCGAAAAATAGTCTTTCATACAGTTGGGAAAAGTTGAAGCGAATTGGACATTTGCGGGCTTCATTGCACTAGATCATATGGCACTAGATATGCACTGTGAAATACGCGCGCTTTGCTTGATGTTACTCTAGTAGTGCGCGGTCTCGCCTGCCGGTATTTTCCTTACAAATGCTCTATAAAGGCATCATATGTCTTTTGGAATGCAGTTGGCTTATATATTAAAAATAAAAATATGAAAACCATCGACAGAAGCTGCTTTCAATTTCAAATACTCACGCCCGCTTTGTGAAGAGCGCTCTCACATGCGGCTGTGAGCGACTCTGTCAACTATAGTTGCCTCAGTGTATAGTTGTCATTTTCCTTTTGTAAGTATTTTTCTAGATGTTATCCATGTTTAATGTCTCAATGACATGCAAGCAAACAACCAAGTAAAGGATTTCAAGAAGAAAAAAAAGGTATTCACTTCCTTCCTGTCACATGAGGCTGTCAACTTCCTATCCCTACTTCCAGGAAGCATGGCAAAGGCAAACCCTCCCAAAGAAAGGTCATTTTCATGTTAATAATAAGATTTTTTTTGTTGACATATATATATCTACATAATCATGAAGGTCTCTAGAATCATCCAAACAAAACAAATCTTACAAGAGATCTATAGTTTTTTGTATACTTAGTCAGAAGTCCAAGCGGCAACTATAGATGCCGATGGGCAAATGCCTTGTAAGTACATATATCATGGGAAAATGGATTATACTGTGTTAATAGGTTAATAAATCAAGGTTATTGGTCTTGTTTAGTGCATAAACATAACTTAACCCTTTAAATGACATCTGTATGCACTGTTATTTTTGTTATTTGCCATTTTGTTATTTGTTTTTTTGTTTGTTATATAGATATGTTTTCTTCATTCTATTTATTTATTTATTTTCATTTAACTTTTTGATACACAATGCCCTGGTATGGCTGCACTTTGTTCTGAACTATGTTCCACCACTTTAACCCTTGTGCGCTTTTCGTTTGTGGTTTACAGTCGGGCTGTTTGGAGTCTTAGAGACCCCAGGCAACAAAATGTAATATTGTAACAAAATAATTGTTTTTTGTTTTTGTTTTCACAATGTCATTTTACTCAGTTTATTAATGTTTTTACTTCACATTTGGACATTTCTACTCCACAAAATGTATATAAATAAATGTAAAAAATGTTTTTTTTAATATATAGAAAAATATTTTAAGATATAAAAAAAACAGTTTTTTTATGTCAAATTCACCTTATAAAAGACCCAAATTTCTAAATTTCATTCATTATGATAACATGGATAATTTGACATGGTTTAGTGTAAGATTTTTGCCCATATTTCGGAAAATTCCGTTTTAAAAGTAAAATAATATATCACTTTAACCAGTAGATGGCTGCAGAGCTCTAAAAGACATCTTTTCACAAATTTTTCCAGTTAGATTCATATCTACATATTATTATTAATTCATAATAGGCTATGTATATGAATACAACTGGAAAAAGTTGTGAAAAGATGTCTTTCAGTTAGTCAAATAGCAAATAGCCATCTACTGGTTAAAGTGATAATTTGTTACTTTAAAAACTGCATTTTCCAAAAGATGTGCAAAAAAATTATCCATGTTATCCATGAATGAAAGTTAGAAATGTGGGTCAAAAAGACCCCGAACAGCGCACAAGGGTTAAGACAAATGGATTTATTCTTTGTTGTGTTTTAAGATTTAAGAATCTCTGTTCAAAAGGCTCCTCTGTTACTTGACCAATCGCACTCTTCAACGTCATCACCGATCATGTGGTAAGGAGGAAAAGCTGATGCACCGAGCAGATACAATGAACGTGAGCCTTTCCGAGTTGACTCCACTTTATCGCACGTTTGTCGGCAGCATCTGAATATTACTGATGTAATATAGTGTGCGTGAATAGAAAGTAAGTGTATTTTGTTCGTTTTTTCCTCAGAATTATGCCGATCGTTCCTGCCGCGATTCGGATGTATCTAACGCCATTGCGCCATAGGAATGTTTTATCGGCATTATTTAAATAATACTGCCGTTCTGTTATCCCTTTCTTAATTTCCATAATAGCTACTGCAAGTAATACCCGCAATTTACAGTAGAATATGACAATGTGTTAGATTATTGTGATTTACATGCTATCATTGGTTTGAATGTGTTCAGTCGCCATAAATGTGCTAAGGCCGCCATCTTGTGGGCTTACATAGAATAGCTGCTTATTGTTTCCTAGTACTGGTATTAACAGCTCAAATGTATGGTTATTCATATCTGTAAAGAGCATTGCCTTATAAACCTATCACTTATAAATGATGTACATTATGTAAATCACTCATTTAAGTTTATATCTGTATTTTGTTCCAGAACCACACCTGTTATATTCGAAATTATCATCGGTAAACTCTTTCAAAGAGATTTGGAGTCTGCAGAGTGAATTCATTACAATTGATGTCATTACACAGTTCTGACCGACTGTCTGCAGGGGTTCGAAACAACCCGAATTAGTGTAACTTAAAACTCAGCTATAAATGGTCCTTCGAGCCGGATTCGAATTACTGCAGAAGAATGACATTCCGTCCAGAGCCTCCTGTTGTCCGTCCCAGACGACACTTAAAGCCACCAGCATACTTGGCAGACTTCCAAGTACAAAGACCTGGATCTGAGAAAAGATCCCTGCAACCTGCATATTCCATAGAAGATGAAGATGATGCTGAACTTGCGTCACTGTCTGACCAACGTGAGTCTCGAGTCTCTACCCCAATAAGTCAACATTCACACTTCAGTGACCTGGTGATACAAGATGAATGGCAAGATAAACTGGGAGATTCACACAGAGAGAATGAGGAGCTGCAGAACAGACCGCCTACATGGAAGGAGATGCAAAGAGAGAATGATGAGTTTCGTAGCTGCATTCAACACCTGCCAGAGATTTTATCTGCATTACAGGGACTGAAAGCAGAGAATGCC
The DNA here is from genome assembly GCA_033366665.1 of Phoxinus dragarum. Taxonomy (NCBI): domain Eukaryota; kingdom Metazoa; phylum Chordata; class Actinopteri; order Cypriniformes; family Leuciscidae; genus Phoxinus; species Phoxinus dragarum. The sequence goes on from JARPMJ010000303.1 coordinate 194,840, forward strand.
ATCATGAAACATGAGATTCAGCAGCTAGCCACAAATGTGGCCACCTCATGCAAACCAGTGCCCCCATCGTCAGCTCCCCGTTTCCATGTGCCACAAACAAGCCGCGGCCAGCCAGTCCTCACTACGCACGTCAGAGATTCCCATGAGTATCCTTCTGCACAGATCAGACAGATAACTGAGCAGGTGATGGACTGCACTCTTTCACCCGCACAAGTTAACCAGCCTCAAGCAACGTCAATCTATCGTAAACCTACTCAGAGTAGCGGCACGCATTCATATGCTCATCCAAACCAGTATGCTGAACCCATCCACTATGATGAAAAGGCTTCTAGAGACGGCTATCATCCTTACATGGGTGTCAGTGAGTCATATCCTACACAGCTATCTGAACAACAAACTGCAGCTCCATGTTTCAAAGAGAAGATCTACAGGGGACCCAAGCCTTCTATACCCACATTAACGACATCGGATCCCAGAGAGTTTTCAAGGTTGCGCATGGCACTAGAGAACCTCCTCCCTGTTGACGCTACCGAACGGTTCAAATATCAGATCCTCACAGATCATTTGCAGTTAGAGGAAGCGCTGCTAGTGGCGGATTCTTATGGCAACTCCGCACACCCATATACAGATACTTTGCAAGCCCTTATCAAGATGTATGGGCAGCCGCACAAGCTGGTTTTACAGAACATAGCTCAAGTCATGGACGGCCCTAACATCAGAACTGGAGATGTAAAGGCTTTTAAGCTGTTCGCACTCCGTGTGCGTTCACTGGTGAGCATGTTAGAACAACTGGGGCCTGAGGGGACGGTTGAATTAGACTGTGGGTCCCATGTGTCAAGGCTTCAATGTAAACTCCCTCACGAGCTGAGAACAAGTTTCAAGAGATACATACACCCATTAAGAGTAACCATACCTACTCTCATTGATTTCTCTAACTGGTTGGAGTATGAGCTCCAAGTTCAAGATGAGGGCTCCAGGATGACAAGTCTCCCACTAGAATTCAGCAGTAAGAAAAGAGAGTGCCGCCATGACCTAAGATCTACTAGGAGACCAACCTCTATACTGCTGGGCACAGAGAAACCTATGAGTAGTGAAACTCGGGCTCCTGCCCCAGAGGGACCATCTAAATTCGCCAGATTTAAAGGAAGGTCACAAGCCTATTGCCCCTACTGTGACAGTGTTAATCACTTTCTGAATGGATGTGCCAATTTCAAAGACCTATCTAAGGAACAAAAGGAAAGCTGGATTCGTAAGAACAATCGGTGCTGGTGCTGCGGACGTAATCATCATGCCTCAAAATGCAACTTGAAAACCCCCTGTAAGACATGCAATAGCAAGCATCTATTCATACTGCATGATGTAAATGAATGGTCTGTGGAGGATACAACGGAGAAAGACACAAAAGAAAGCTCCTGCTTGGTTAACTCCACCAACGACATCCTGTATGTAGATCGCCCGATCTACAGCCGCAAAGTTCTCCTCAAGGTGAGCAAAGTTGTTATCACCAATGGTGACAAATCAATTGAGGCGTATGCTGTGTTAGACGATGGGTCTGAGAGGACCATACTGCTCCACACAGCAGCACAGCAGTTAGATCTTAAGGGACAGCCTGAGGACCTGATACTACGAACAGTGAGGCAAGACCAACAGGTTCTCCATGGGGTGGCAGTCTCATTCACTGTGTCTCCGGTCACCAATCGACACAAAAAATTCCCTATTCAAGGTGCCTTCACCGCCGAAAGGCTTGGTCTTGCTGAGCAAACTTACCCTGTAGCTTCGCTTCAAAAGCGGTACCGACATTTAGCGGGATTGCCGCTGCAGCAACTAGACAGAGTACAGCCTGTACTGTTAATTGGCTCAGACTGCCCGCATCTAGTCACCCCCATTGAGCCTGTCCTACTAGGCCCACCAGGTGGACCTGCTGCCGTCAGAACTCAGTTAGGCTGGACCCTTCAAGGCCCTACACACGAAGTCAAACGCGGGCTCAACTCTCATCAGTGCCTTTTCACTGCTATCTCACCCAATTCTGAGCTGTTTGCTCAAGTAGAAAAGCTATGGCAGATGGATGTAATCTCTTATCAGAGAGAGAAATTAGTGATGTGATCAAAATTTGATCAGGAGGCCATTAAACTCCTTCAAGAGAGAACAGTAAGAGTTAATGTGGATGGGGTCATGCGGTATGCTACGCCGCTCCTTCGAGTCCAAAACATGCCAACTTTGCATATGCCTAAAGAAGCTGTACTGTCGCAGCTAAGGAACATTGAGCGGAAGCTAATAAAGTACTCTGAACAAGCCCAGGCTTACAAAACCGAGGTTGAAAGGCTTAAGGATGCTGGCTATGTAGAGAAACTGCGACCAGGTGAAGTAGATGGTACTCAAGAATCATGGTACATTCCCCACCACATGGTCCAGCATAACGGCAAAAATCGTTCGTTTACAACTGCTCATTCCAGTACCAGGGTCAAAATTTGAACGAGCTGCTCCTTCCAGGTCCCACTTTGAGCCCTACCCTGCTAGCCGTGTTACTTCGCTTCAGGGAACGCTCCACAGCCATAAGTAGCGACATCCGAGGGATGTTTCATCAGGTGAGGCTGCTCCCTGACGACAAATCATTACTTCGGTTTCTGTGGAGAGACATGGCAGTAGAACAAGCACCAGATGTTTACCAGTGGCGGGTGCTTCCTTTTGGCACTACATGTAGCCCATGTTGTGCCACGTTTGCCCTGCAGAAACATGTGCTAGACCACAGTCAACCAGGTAACCAGGTGAGAGAAGTTATCGAAAAGTCATTTTATGTTTACAATTGCCTATACAGTCTCACCACCAAAGATGCTGCTAAAAAACTTGTCGATCAGCTCTGTTCCCTCCAATCTGAGGGAGGCTTTGAATTACGGCAGTGGGCCAGCAATTGCCCATCTGTGATCGCTCACTTGCCACCGGAATCAAGATCTAACAGCTGTGAGCTTTGGCTTAGTCAAGGTCAACAAGTTACCCCTGAATCCACACTTGGCCTTCACTGGCAGTGCCAGTCTGACACCTTGCACTACAAACATCGCATTGTGAACTGCTCTAAAGTAACTATGCGCAGCATCTATCGGGTCCTAGCTAGCCAATATGATCCTCTTGGATATATTATCCCATATACCACTAGAGCGAAAATACTGGTGCAACGCTTATGGGATAAAAAGCGTGACTGGGATGACCCGCAGCTGCCAGAGGATCTGCTCAAGTTATGGAGATTGTGGGAGGAAGAGTTGAGTGATTTGGAGAAGATTTCGCTGCCGAGGTGCTATTCCAGTTCAAAAAGGGACCTCCCTTCTAGCAGGCGTGATATACATGTGTTCTGTGATGCTTCGGAGAAGGCTTATGGGGCTGTAGTCTATATGCGTACAGAGAACCAAGAAGGCCAAGTTGAAGTTGTATTCGTAGCAGCTAGGTCACGTGTTGCACCCCGAAAGCAGCAGTCCATCCCACGCCTAGAGTTATGTGCAGCTCTCAGTGGTGCTCAGCTCTCCAAGGTTCTTGTCACCGAACTCACTATCCCCATCTGTTCCTTAACACTCTGGTCGGATTCCATGACTGTGCTTACCTGGCTGTTGTCAAGCTCTTGTCGTTACAAAGTGTTTGTGGGGACACGGGTGGCGGAAATACAAGAACTCACAGCAGCTGCAACATGGCAACACATACGATCAGAAGACAATCCTGCGGACGACATAACACGAGGTAAACACCTCTGTGACCTTGTTGAAGGAAGCCAGTGGATTCAAGGGCCTTCCTTTCTCAAACTGCCACTAGCAAATTGGCCCAAGCAACCCTTCTTGCCAACTGAGGAGCAAAGTAATGAGCTAAGGCAGTCTGCTTTCTGTGGATCAACTACAGTGAAACCCATGCCGAATCCACTGCAATATGACACGCTAACTGAGTTCCTTGAGGCATGCGGTCAGCAGCTTCACGGGGCGGCAAAGATCTCATGCGCTGATACACGAAGAGAGGTAGAGCTAATAGTGCTTCGTCAATCTCAGACAGACTCTTTCACTACTGAGATGGCCCAATTGAAGTCAGGGAAACCGGTAACAGGTACGAGTAGGCTTGCTCCTCTTTCTCCTGAATTTGACCCTACCACTGGACTCATTCGTGTGGGTGGGCGCCTGAGACGTCGCAGTGAGACAGATCTGGATTTAATTCATCCTATCCTCCTTGCTCCTCAACATCCTGTGACCAGACTCATTATCAAAGATTATGATGAAAGGCTGCACCACCCTGGACCAGAAAGAGTGTTTGCAGAGATAAGGAGGACCTACTGGGTATTGCGAGGACGTGAAGCAGTTCGGCGCCACCAACGACACTGCGTAGAGTGTCGAAGATGGAAGGGACAACCAGAAGTCCCCCGTATGGCTGACTTGCCACTTGCAAGACAACAGCTCTTTAAACCTGCCTTCTTCTCAACTGGCATGGACTGCTTTGGTCCTTACACAATCAAGATTGGACGTCGAAATGAGAAGAGATGGGGCATCTTATTCAAGTGCCTGACAACCAGGGCAGTGTACATAGATCACCTAGCCAGTATAGATTCCGACTCATTCCTGATGGCCTTGAGAAGATTCATCTCTCAACGTGGAAAACCATATGAATTGTTAAGTGACCAAGGCACGAACTTCAAGGGCGGAGAACGTGAGCTGAAAGAATCCTTTGCTGCCTTGCACAGTGAGCTTCAACGTCACTTGGCTGCCCAACAAATCAGGTTTGTGTTCAATCCACCAGGAGCACCTCACTTTGGTGGATGCTGGGAGAGGGAGATCCGTTCTATTAAAACAGCTCTACGTGTTACTATAGGGGCACAGATTGTGACAGAAGAGGTCTTGAGAACAGTCTTAACTGAAATTGAAGGGATCTTGAATTCAAAACCTCTTGGCTACACCTCCTCGGATATATCTGATATCGACCCGATAACTCCCAACTGCTTTCTCATCGGACGCAGAGATGCCTCTTTGCCACAGGTGGTTTATCAGGAGTCAGAGGTGCTGAGTCGTCGCCGTTGGCGACACAGTCAACTGCTGGCTGATCATTTTTGGAGACATTTCATCAACTATTACTTGCCTAGTCTCCAAGCTCGCCAGAAATGGAGGTTAAATAAAGAGAATTTGCAAGTAGACGAAGTGGTGATGATTGTTGACCCTCAACTGCCTCGGGCGTGTTGGCCAGTGGGAAAAATCACAGAAGTGTTCCCAGGAGTAGACTCCAGGGTGAGGTCAGCCACTGTAGAGGTTATTAAAAAACTGTACACTCGACCGGTATCTCGTCTTATCAAACTTCCAGCCCTACTTGATTAGGAGTAACCTACTATTGGGTAAACCCTTTTGTAAGATGTGCGAATTCAAGGATTGAATTCGGGGGCGGCTGTTCAAAAGGCTCCTCTGTTACTTGACCAATCGCACTCTTCAACGTCATCACCGATCATGTGGTAAGGAGGAAAAGCTGATGCACCGAGCAGATACAATGAACGTGAGCCTTGCCGAGTTGACTCCACTTTATCGCACGTTTGTCGGCAGCATCTGAATATTACTGATGTAATATAGTGTGCGTGAATAGAAAGTAAGTGTATTTTGTTCGTTTTTTCCTCAGAATTATGCCGATCGTTCCTGCCGTGATTCGGATGTATCTAACGCCATTGCGCCATAGGAATGTTTAACATGTTTAATGTTTAACAATGTTTAACAATGTTTAATGTTTAATCAAACACTCAAGCTTTGTTTTAATTTTTTTAAGCTTTGTTAAATTTATATTTGTAATCATTTGACACAACAAAACAAATGGATAAAGTATAATTTTAACTTTTAAAAAACTATTCATATTATAGGCTAGTATATTATATTTTGTTAATAGGACAAAACATAATTCGTATCTTTTATAATATTTGATATATCTAAATATATATTTACCATTAAATCGTTTAAAAAAATTATTTAAAATAACGTTGTTTGAAAATAACGCCTTGCTCCGCCCACTTCCGGCATCAGACTGTCAGGCTGGCGCTGTCGTCCTCACACTGCTATGACGTATGGTTCTGCGGTTCTGCAGTTGGACCTATCTCGAACCATCGCGCATCTCACAGCAACGTGTTTTCTCATTAGTGAATGATTCAGCATTTTGAACGAATCGCTTGACTCAAAGATTCAATGATCAATCATAAAGATCTGTCTCATTCATGAATGACTCAGTCGTTCGAACGACTCAATTTGTATGTGTCCACTTACAATCAAAACAAAACGTTGTGCTTTTGTAAAATAAGGAAATTAAACAGGGTGTGCTTTCTGCATCTCCGTCTCGTGAACTTTTTTTTCTTGAGCACGTCTCGAAACATAAACAAAACTCAGCGAATACTTGTCACACATTTATGAGCTCTATATCTTTATAAACATTCAAGTGCATAGTTTTAAATGATCGGATTCAAAACGAAAACAAATATTCTCTGTTTAACCCTTAATCACTGTTAAAAAAGGATAACACTTAAGATGTTTGGGGTCAGACTGACCCCAAACTTTTAAAGAACGATTACATAAGGAAATATTTTTTTTTTATATGGAAAACTATATATAATTTTTTTTTTTTTACTTCTCAACTATACATTTATGCTGTGCTTTTGTGGAAATTTTTACGTTTTTTACCTATTTACGGAACTAAAGTGCAATGACCACATTTTGAAATACATAAAAAATCTGTAGTTTTGTTTGTTTGTAAATTTGTTGTGGTTTTCTGATAAATATTTTGAATTATCTGCTTTTGCAGAATTATCAGTGTGTGTTATTATTATTATGCAGTGTGTGTGTATGAGATAGAAAGTTCATTCCACTTTGGGTTTATGCTCTAGGACCAGACCTTGATTCAAATGTTTTTTAGATTTATGCCAGGTTTGTTTATTTTATTGGCCAATTTCTGTAAAAATGCTCTCTGTTGCAGTCACATACATTTGTGTGTTTGTGTGTGTGTGTCTGTGTGTGTGTATAAGATAGAAAGTTCGATCTACTTTTTATTTATGCTCTAGGACCAGACCTTGGTTTATTTGTAGACATTTTCAACAAAATAGGCTATTTATAGGCTATATATTGACAAACAATATAAAAAGTCAACATTTTTTCCATTTTCCCATTCATTTTCAATGTGGGGTCTTTTTGACCCCAAACACCTTAAAAGGTAAAAAAAAAAAAAATGTACACACCTTTAGAACAACCATATCAAGCCCAGTTTTTTTGTGCATGTTTAGATATATTATTTAGGAAAAGTCACAGAGTTTCATGCCCCTGAGATGAAGGTAACACTTTTAAAAAATGAAGGAAAAGTCCATTGGGGTCAGCCTGACCCCAAACAGTAATTAAGGGTGAAGTAATTTGTATAAAACCAACAAGATATCCAGTTTCTCTAACCCTTGCTCATTTGTTTTAATGTGACCACACCCACACGCACAAAACATATAGACATGCAAATGCATCGCACGAACGCGCTCATTACCTCAAAAACAAAGCGCCGCCAAACTTTATCAGTTCTCTGCTGTCGTCGAGTTTGGAAGACACGCTGTGAGATTATTGGATTTACATCAGAAGAAGAAGAACGCAATTTGAAGACAAGAATGATTTTAAGGTAAGAAATAATTCTGAATTATATTAGTTAGTGTTATTGTTGCATAAACTTCATATTTCCATTGAACTGTTGCTCGATGCTTCAGTAAATGTTCCCTGCACGTGCTATGAGTTTGAGTCAGTCACGCGACGTGCGTTTAAAAAGCAAAACGCACCATGTTTTTACTCCAATCTCATTTCATAACGTCATATGCGATTGTAAACATTTGAAGTAACATGATAATCAATATATTTTTCTCTAGTGTAGTGTTACTGAAGTATTCCTTTTTAACGATGCCTGCTATACTATTCTTATTATTATTTTATTCAGCCCTCCATATATATGCCTACAAGGCACAACAAACCTGGTGTTCATTTTATATATATATATATATATATATATATATATATATATATATATATATATATATGTGTGTGTGTGTGTGTGTGTGTGTGTGTGTGTGTGTGTGTGTGTGTGTGTGTGTGTGAATGTGTGTGTGTGTGTGTGTGTGTGTGTGTGTGTGTGTGTGTGTGTGTGTGTGTGTGTGTGTGTGTGTGTGTGTGTGTGTGTGTGTGTGTATTTTTTAAATTTTAAAAAGCAATTTTAACCAGAACAAATCTAAAATGTATTCCCAAAATCATGCAGCTCTAGTTTCTCTTGATATCAGCATGTTCACAGCTTCTTTTTTTTTTTTCTTTTTTTTTTTTTTTAAGTACCAGTCCTGCTGACCTCAACATTAGCATGAGGAGGTAAAGTGAAAAATCAAAGACCTTGGAAATGACAGGTATGCACTATGTTTCAAGAATGGCACAAATGTGTGTGACTGGTTAAGTCTCTGTCTTAATTTATAGGCAGGACAAGTAGTTTAAGGCTTGGTTTGTAGAGAATTACAAACATGCGCACATATATTCAAACGCACATAACTATATAATTAATTCTTGATGCGCACGTGAGCGCCATCAGTGTTTATCACAGGTTCGCGTTTAAAGTCTGTGTAGAGAGAACGGTGTCGTCTTAGCAGCCCCTAATTTTATAACAAATTATCCTTTCGACGGAAGTGAATCAATCAAAACTAACTTAAGCTGAAAATAACATTATTCAAGAACCGCTATAAAGCCAAAACAATCTGTTACCTTAAATTATACGTTTATCTTTTGTAAGGCTGGTGCCAGTTAGTCTGAGCGCCCCCTAGGTGAAACAAAATGCTCTCTTGGGAATTAACACTTGAACTGAATCTCACATATGCAACAGGACACAGCTCACACCACACACACACCCACACACACCATCTCTCCCTTCAACCCCCTCCTCCTCACCTGAAATACACTGAAAACCTATGCAATGTTATGCGTGTATGAAAAAAGTAACTATATGTGTTTGGTCTAATTTAAAAAGTGTCTCCGTGCGCCTGGTAAAATGGTCTCACTCTCCCAATCATAATGAAAAGCTAAAAGAAGTTCTAAGATATGAAAAATGTGATGTACCCTCTGAAGGTGTGCATCCCCCTGATCTTCCATTCAAACTACCTCCTGTATGTAAATAAGTATTCACTGCCACAAGTACCAAGAAGCCATTTGGTTGCAAATTCTGATCTCACATTGGTGAACCCCTCAATAGGGGTCTGAAATCTAATTATAATGACAGACACTACCATTTGGTGGATTTCTGGGTTTATAAGAAAAAGGAGCAGAAGGTTCTGGGAGTCTGTAGGTTGACTGCCCACACAAGCGATGTGTGTAATTTTGTTGTAATAATCACTACAAATTCTGTGATTTCTGAACTATTGTTATGATATGCTTAAACTGATGATTTTATCATTTCGAATTGGACTTTGAACTATTATTTCATTACCTGGTCAATAAATCGTAAACGTTTGATTTTATTCTGAATGACTCTGAGACTTATTTTTCCCAAGTAAGATTAACGGATTCGTATGTTACCACAAGGCTGCTTCAGAGACATTAGCGACGGCTAATAGCTGATATTAGGAAGCTCGCAGACTGCTCGGGTGAGAGGATGAGTATGTCCGTCTAGGACCAGCACGGTGTTGGCTGATTAAATCTAGCTTGGACGCTTCCGATTACTTCTGTTCTAATTTAATGTTACTGTAAGTAAGTGCCTGTGAACCATCACGGGCTTGGCCATTCCAAAGCCATTAAAGAGAAGTAAAGTTAATCTACTGGCGTCTTTAATGGTGGCCAAAACCTACTAAAGTAAAACGGTTGAATTAAGTTCCTGAAGGGCACCCGAGAGGGCTATTGAATATATATTTGATTGTTGTGAGTAGGGATTACGCCAAAATCCTAGATATGTAGCCATTGCCTCAGCTCATAATCTTCAGCTCATAATCTTCAGGACTGATCACTTGTGTCGGAGACCTGGTTAAAAGCGCTATATAAATGAAGATGACTTGACAATCAAAAAGCCATTATTTTTTAAATCTCCTCATTCGTTGTGCAAGGTAATGTAATGATAGTGCCTGAGAGCACCTAATAGGGCCATTATGGGAGGGTCTTTGTCTCTCTCAGGTGTGAAACACTCAATATTCATGGGGTTGTTCACGCCTCTTCGCATACAGCTTTCTTACACAAGACATGTCTTACCAATTTTAAATTAATATATTGTCTTATCTGAATGAGTATTCAGGGTAATTTTCACAGTTTTGGAGCAAATATTCTAGGCTACGTGATAAAAATTTTAAAAGTCTTGTGAAGAAATAATCAGTTTGGGTTTCATGACATTATTTCAGTGACTTTTTTTTGTCATTTTCACAAACCACGCAAAAATGTTATTATCTCAAAACTAAAAAAATGTACATACATGCTGCTGACATATTATTGTAGCAGAGTTTGTGCTGAATACAGTGTAATAAGACTTTAGCCATGAAAATGTCACAAGTAACAGAAATAAGCACAAATGTTAGAGCATGTCAGGACCCAAAAAACCCCTCAGACCCCAGAGGGTTAAAATAGAGGCCGCTAAGACGACACCGTTCTCTCTAAACAGACTTTAAACGCGAACCTGTGATAAACGCTGATGATATATATATATATATCAGACAAGTAATATTCACTGTCTTGTTACTTAAAAAAAATATATATATTTATATAAATATACACACACTTAAAATATATATATATACACATGTATATTCAGTTTTTCCCCTATTTTTAACATATATAGTATTATTATATATATATATAATAATAATATATATTATTAACATTTTTGGATGCTAAACTATTCTTTATTATAGGCTTTGTACTTCACTCACGTTCCAATATTGAAAAATGATCCTCTTCACATGCGCAAAAATGTGCTAGGAAAAATCACAGTGGAGCGGTGCTTACTGTGAATGGTACGAACTGTGCAACTGACCATTTAAACAGAGCAGTGTAATTTTTATATGTTAGGTTGACTATTTTATTATTATATCTTATTAAGGCTATAATTAACATGCTGCGATGTCAAGATTGCAATGCTGGAATGCACAGTGTGTGTGTGTGTGTAATCATTATAGAGGAGACAGCTTGTTATTGGCGCATCAAAGAAATGTAAAGTAGAGAAGTTATGAGCTCTGGGAATCTGATTATTTTTCACTGAGAGACGTAATGGTTGCATTAGTCTCATTTGCACAAATGGACAGTCTCCATTATGAAATAATATTTAAACTAGGGTGTCCAAACGTCCTCTTTTGCCCGGACACACTTTACGTACTGTCCGGGGCGTCCGTTTTATTTTAATAAATTCATGACAATGTCCGGTTTTCACTGTTTTTCATGGGACCATTTAAGCATACTTTAAATTGACTGGCGCTTGCCTTTGAACACAAAACGCATGAAACCGGCGTTGACTTCGGCCCGTCTTGTTATAATCAAACATATTTATCCAACCTCATTTAAAAACAGTCTGTCGGTGCCATCTTTTGGACATTCATCATATTGCATTGGTTTTCATTTCTTGTCCTCAAACAGAACAGTAATCGGTTTATTTTTAAGCAGCAAAGATCAGCAGCAGGAGTTAGATTTCATTTAAGAACAATAGGCTATTGAACTCACAATTCAAGCAATCCACCCCCAAAATGGCGCTATTTTTAAAATGAAAATAAAATGCTCACGGCTGCACTGGCAATAACGCGTTCACGGCGAGGAACGAGCAAAACAGAGTGAATGTGTTTTAGTTCATTCCTACTGGACATCCGTATTTTACTTTTGAAACTGTGACATTGATTTCCTACAACAGTTCAATAAACAGTTATAATTAAGCCACTTACATTTTAGATGCAATTTTTTGTTCTGTTTCAGCGGTGAAAATAGTTCCAAACAAAGATCACAGCAGAACCATTGCGCATCTCACAGCAACGTGTTTTTTCATTACTGAACGATTCAGCATTCTGAACGAATCGGTTGACTCAAAGATTCAATGATCAATCCATAGACATCTGTCTCATTCATGAATGACTCAGTCTTTCGAAGGAGTCGTTTGAACGAATGAATCAATGACTCGCTCATGAAGACGGTCACCTGACGACACCTAACGACGCTTTAGTGTTATGTTTAAAAGTATCATTATTTCCAACGATTGTTAATTAACTTATATTTAAAACAATCTCATAACATTATTTAATGGATTGTTTTTTTTTCAGTGTAAAATATTTAATTTGATCAGTCACAGGGTAACAGCCCTATAGTGTCTGATAGTTATTCAAAAAAATTTAATTCATGACTGTGCGCGTTCACGGCGAGGAGCGAGCATAACAGAGCGAACGTTTTTTAGTTCATTGTTAGTTTCATAGGCACTGATAATTGTGCGGAGCAGAGCGAGCATTTTCAACGAATTCCTTTTTTACTTTCGCATTTAACTAAGCGACTTAAAAGCCCCCTCTCCAGTGTCACACAAACAAATAGGTGGGAAAATATCCTCACACAGTTACATCCCTAATAAATATATGTTTATGTCAGAACTATTTTGATCTCATTTAGACCTTTCATGCTGGCATTGACTGTCATACATCACTCACTAGAGGGCAGTATAGCCCTATGTATGACTTTATTTTTATTAAATAGCCCTATTCTGGCCTATTCTGTTAGTCGGAGCTAATGACTGTAAATTAGAAAGTTGTCTGGCTCGAGGAGAAAAATATACATACAGATTTTTGTGACTGTAGGTAAAACTAACCCCCCCCCCCCCCCCACTTTTGTCAAAAGTATCTTGAAAGTGACACTTCCTGCTGCCAGTTGGTGGCGCTATAACTTTGACTCACAATAGTCACATCTATGTGATCGGCCTCTTACAACGAACACACTGCTGAAGTTTCATCAAGATCAGTTAATGTATGAAGACGTTATAACACATCGTGTTTCTCTTTTCTCACCAGAAATTTGTTTCCTCGCCACGGCCAAACCGTTCAAGATATCAAAAATCTGTCCGCAATGTAGCATCCTCAAAGTCTTGACTTCATGCTGACCGAGTTTGGTGGCAATTGAATGAATTGCCTAGGAGGAGTATTTCAAATTCCAGCGCAAGCATTCTCCAAATAACCCATAATAGCTGACTTCCTGTTGGGCTGGCATAAAACTTAGAGATCGAAAGTTGTTCGGCTTGATTAGATCAATATGTGTACAGAGTTTTGTATTATTACATGCAAGCGTGTTTGATATATGGACAAGTATTCGAATACCATTCCAGGGGGCGCTGTCGAGCCCCCCTGCCACGCCCGGGTACCAGCTTCAGCCCGGCCCTGATGGCCGTGGGTTCTGACCTGTGTGCAAAGTTTCAAGAGTTGTCGAGCACGTTAAGGGCCCCAAAAGTCCCGAGAAGTCACACACAGCAGAGAAAGGGTTCAAATAAAGCCCCCCTCCTCACACACACACACACACAGACACAGAGAGACTGGCAAAATTCTGAGATTTTCTCCCAAAAAATCACATTCAAACCAAAATATCTGACTTCCTGTTGGTCGGAGCTAATGACTGTAAATTAGAAAGTTATCCGGCTGGAGGAGAACAATATGAATACCGATTTGTGTTACTGTAGGTAAAACTAATACCCCATTTTTGACTAAAGGTGGCGCTACTGAGCCCTTCACCACGCCCGTTTCTGAAACGTTGCACATGTCTATTAGACAATAAATGTAATGTGTCTGTTGAGTTTCATGCAATTTCAAGCATGCTAAGAGTCTCAAAAACATCAAAAAAGAATATTAAAGTTTGATGCGTTGCCATGGCAATAGTATTTAAGATATCAATAATTCTTTCACAGGTCTACATCTGCCGTGTGTTTACATTATACACAAAGTTTGAAGCAAATCATGTAAAAATAAGAGGGTGATTTCCAAGCATTTTGAAAGTGACACTTCCTGGTTCCAGTTGGTGGCACTATAACTTTGACTCACGAGTCACATCCATGTGATCGGCCTCTTACAACGAACACACTGGTCAAGTTTCATCAAGATCAGTTAATGTATGCAGAAGTTATAACACTTCCTGTCTCTCTTTTCTCGCCATACATTTGTTTCACCGCCACGGCCAAACCGTTCAAGATATTAAAAATCCTTGCAATTTTTCATCCTCAATGTCTTGACTTCACGCTGACTGAGATTGGTGGCGATTAATTGAATTCTCTAGGAGGAGTATTTCAAATTCCAGAGCATAGGTTTTTCAAACAACCCTTAATAGCCGACTTCCTCATAGGCTGGCGTAAAAAGTAGAAGTGCGAAGGATATATGAACCAATGAGATAAATATGTGTACCGAGTTTCATATTAATTCATGCAAGCGTGTTTGATTTATGGACCAAGTTTTCGCCCTTTCAGGGCTTGGGCCCTAATAATAATCCTAAAGAAAACAAAAGGGCCTTCGCCCTATCAGGGCTTGGGCCCTAATAATTCTTAGAAGAACAATAGGGCTCTGTGCCCTTTCAGGGCTTGGGCCCTAATAATAATCCTAAGTAAAACAATAGGGCGTTCACCTTTTCAAGGCTTGGGCCCTAATAACAAATAATCCGTAGAAGAACAATAGGGCTCTGCGCCCTTTCAGGGCTTGGGCCCTAATAATCCTTAGGAAAACAATAGGGCCTTCGCCCTTTCAGGGCTTGGGCCCTAATAAATAATCCTTAGAAGAACAATAGGGCTTGGGCCCTAATAATAATAATAATCCTAAGGAAAACAATAGGGCCTTCGACCTTTCAGGGCTTGGGCCCTAATAATAATAAATAATCCTTAGAAGAACAATAGGGCATTCGCCCTTTCAGGGCTTGGGCCCTAATAATAATAAATAATCCTTAGAAGAACAATAGGGCTCTGCGCCCTTTCAGGGCTTGGGCCCTAATAATCCTTAGAACAGGGGTGCCCAATCCTGCTCCTGGCGAACGACTGTCCTGCACAGTTCATCTCCAACCCTAATCAAACACACCTGAAGCAACCAATTAAGGTCTTCAGAGCACGTCAGGATCACTTGAAAAAATTAAAGGCAGGTGTGTTTGATTAGGGTTGGAGATGAACTGTGCAGGACAGTCGATCGCCAGCAGCAGGATTGGGCACCCCTGCCTTAGAAGAACAATAGGGCTCTGCGCCCTTTCAGGGCTTGGGCCCTAATAAACAGAGCAATTCCAATAGTGTCCTCGCACCATCGGTGCTCGGGCCCTAATTAATGTCCAAAACGAAATAAAGTGCATAACTGAAAAATAAAGCATAGGCTCAAAACTAATACAAACAGTGGGCACAGCGCAATAGCGCGTTAGGTCCAACATTTGCATTCGACTTTTTAATTTAAAAAATACTTTTTGCAATTAGTGCTTTCCACCTGATAAAATGAACGCGGCAAAACTGATGAAATGAACGCGGCAAAAAATCAACCAATCAGAATTTTGGTCGAGCCAGAACGTATCGACCAATAATCGACTATCTAGGAGACTGGGAGATTACAGCCCAAGAATGTGCTGAACAATAATTTTCATCACTCGTTATTAATTTGGTACAAAAACAGGAAGAACCGGCAAGTCCGTTGACCCCAGAGGGTTAATATCATCATTTGTTTGGTACAAGAAAAACAGGAAGAACCGGCAAGTCCGTTGACCCCAGAGGGTAAATATAGAGCTAATATCCCTGATAAATCCTTAAGCACATGAATGAGCAGGGTGCTTTTTAACTTCACCTTTTCTATAAACTGGATATATACACACAGAAATTATGTAATGCTTACCTGACACCAGTGGAATAAGGACAGAAAGCTCTCAATGATGCAGAGAGAAATCTGACGTCTCCACTTGCGTTTGCACACTGTCGGCAGAGAGAGCAGCTGCTGTGCTGTGGCTCTTTTGCAGGGCTCTGGGGTTAGCATAAGTTGTAGCATATACTGCATGTCTTTTGATAGCCCTGAAACACACACATACACAAATGCTAGCATGTAGGGCAACTGTTTTGTGGAAAAAATTTGAATAGCATAAGTTGGCTATGTATTAAGTAAATGGTAAGGGCAAACAAAAAAAGGCATGTGTCAATATACTGGATCTGTGTATTAGGTCTTAAAGTGACAGCAGCCTAATATACCTGTTACTAATCACATTAAATAATTTGCACTGCAAAATTACAACTGCAATAAATAATGTTATGAAATTAATGTTTTAAATACATTTCTGAATATACAAATAAGAAAACCAAATGCAGGGTTGCCAACTCTCACGCAATCTGGCGTGACAATGACGCTTCCAGCATCAATCTCACGCACACGCAAGAAATGTCATGCCAAAATCCATTTTTCTCCCATCTCAATCCGTTAATTTTCTGTTAATGACTAGACTAGACCACAGCCTGTTAATGACAGGAGAGGAGCCCACAGCTGTAACATCTGCCTACAACGTTCTCACTGCAGTATTCTCTGATCTTGGATTCGCTGAAAACCTTGCACTTGATAGGCCTACGTCAGTTGTGTGTGAGAGGTTCAGAGAGAGTTCAGAACATAGGTTCGGAGTCGGAGCCACTGGTGCGTGTTTGAAAGTTTGGATGACAATCAAGGTAAGCAGATTATAAAATGGTGTGCCTTTGTCACTACAGACGTAGCCTTGCCTAATCAGTCTGTGTGCCGAGAGTACAGACTTCAACTATAGTTGCAAACGTTGTCTGACGTGCGTTATGTGGGCTAGCTAATTGCTCAATAAAAATAGGCTCATGGTACAAATTACGTTTTGGCAAATCGGGCAAGGGGCATTTTAAAATTCCCCAAATTATCAAAGGTTGCCCAGATTGTGTTGAGCCTGCCACACTCAAATGCGGATGCTGAGCGAACCTTTTCAGTTATTGGCCTAAACAAGACTGACACTAGGAACAGACTGTCACTTGATGGGTGATGGGAAGTTCGGATCATTTTACTGACTCGCTTGTTCGATCTCGTTCATTAAAATGAACAAATCTTTTTTCGAGTCATTTCGTTCATTTAAGGGGCTTTAAATGCAGGGCTCCAGACTGCGACCAAATGGTCGCATTTTGCAACCAAAATTTGAGTGTGTGCGACTGAATTTTACATCCAGTCGCACATGTGCAACCAGTAAATTTGTCCCCTTTTTTTTTTACACGTTAAACGTGGAAGGGGCTTATCAATGAATCCGGAATGTGTTGCAAGACCAATGAGTGAGAGAAGAATATGGAATGGCCACTGTAAGTGGCTAATGTGTGGATGGGGAGGGTCCTAGAGATAATCGAGCGCGCGTTTAAACGTCTGTGGGAAGGAGACGGAGACAAATATCACAACCTGCTATGTGCGTCTGAGCAACGAGCAAGCGAACTATTGACTCGTTCTTCCGACCTGCGGCTAGTGTGCCAATTAAATTCACTTAATGGCTTCCGAAATAATACATTACAACAGCGATAATAAAAAAAAAAGTGAACAAAACGATTGCTCTTCTTTGTAAACACTAGGGCTGTAACGATACGCGATATGAAACCGAAATCACGACACTCAGATCCACGATCCTGTGTCGCGGTGTGATAAGGAAGAATCGCGACACACCCCGTGACTACCTTTCCAATCATGTGACGCCTGTCTGCAAAAGTTGAGCTAGTTGAAGAACGCGAGGTAACATGGCAACTAACCCAGAGATTGCGGACCCTCCCTCCTCATTTAAGTCAGCAGTATGGCAACATTTCGGCTACCCGGTGGAGATAAAGGATGGCAATCGTGTAGTCGACAAGACCATGGGCGTCAGTTAGGTTTGAAATGTGCTGGGGGACAGAGACGAATTCGGAAGTGATTTTTTAGAAGTGCTGGGTAGGCCTACGATGTCGATGACGCATTATTTTTCTCGTTCTTTCACGCAGGTCATGTTTTGAAAGACTATGTCCTGTAGCTTAGGCTACTAATGTAGCTCTCCAAGCTACTATGCTCTCCACAGAACATGAAATATTCATTTTATTTAATTAAATTTTTTGTGTTCGCATTTATGAGGAAAAAACTATGTTATGGACGTGACAGTTCTCGGACTGCTTTAAAACTTTAAAGACCTCAAACAGAAAGCACCAAGCCTTTCTTTAAAGTGAATTTCGTTTTGTATTAATTGTATCTTAATTTTAATCAATGTTTCATCAGCCTGGATTTAATAAATAATAAGTAAAGCAGACTAGATATCACGACACGGAGCCGCCGGCGCTGGAGCTCGTCTCATAAATGAACCGAAACTCCGCAACAGCATAGCCTACTTGCCTCACAGACCTGAGAAATAAATTTATTATCTACAGAACGCTTGAAATCATAATTTTAAACAGAACAATTCAAAACGAAAGAAAACTATGTAATCCGAAATGTGCATTTCTCTGGCACAAATGGCGCGTTCACTAGCCTACTGCGAATATCGTGAGTCAGCATAGTCAACTTCATCTTTGCAGCTGACACAGAAAACAATTAAAATGTCCCCTTGCTATATTTGACATATTCATAATAATTACTTTTACCGGTTCTTTGACAGCTTTTAGGTGCTATATTGGCAGCGCCACCCTTACAACATAAACGCGTCACCACTGCATCAGCACAGAAAACATGGAGATTTTTTTTTTTTAAATAAATAAATAAAATAAATCGTGATACGAACCGAATCGTGGGTCAAAAATCGTGATACGAACCGAATCGTGGGTTTGGTGTATCGTTACAGCCCTAGTAAACACTATTCAATGCGAGTGCCAAATGCTCAAACACGACCTGTCATTTACGCCGTCATAATCCGGGAGTTGATAGCCCACGAGCGCAGACGAGACCTGAAATGCAGACGTTACCATCGGTGTTTGAACTAAACTCATCATTTATGTTTTGCCAATGTAAATATTCAAGAGGAAGACGCGAAAGAGAACTCGCGTCTAGATGTGTGCGTGTGCGTGCGTGTGTGTGTGTGTGTGTGTGTGTGTGTGTGTGTGTGTGTGCACGCACGTGTCTGTGTGTATGCGTAGGCTACTCATCTCAGACAGCGAGCAAATATTGAGTTCTCTTTCAAGTCTTGAACTTGAATGGACAAATTCATACAAAAAGTATGTCAACATGTCCGTCTTGATGAGTATTCAGCAGACATAGTAAACATTCATAACAGTATAGAAGTGAACATTAAGTGAACATTCATCACAGTATCGGTGTAGGCCTACAGAATCAGCTCTGAATTTAATAGCTTTTGTAACTTTAATAAGGATTAATCTTTAATTTATACAGTCAAATATTCAATGTTATTTTACATTTTGATTATTTTATTAAATTTTTGTACCTGAAAACTAATGTTAGACCTACCTGAAAAGCATAGTTTATTTTATTAGTAGGCTATCTTTGCTCTATTGCATTTATTTGTGCTTTTGCTTGTGGTTAGATTAGTTGTTCTTTGTTTTGTTTTTTTACAAGTAGTCTTTTTTTCCCCTGAACATAGCACATACCGAATCATACCGAAACCGTGAACCTAAAACCGTGATACAAACTGAGCCGTGTCCGTGAGCTATTTGAAACGTTGCAGCCCTAGTACAGTGTCACAGTCGGATGATGATTCAGAGTGAGAGGTTTTAGTGGCGAAAAAGGCCGAACCCACCATTTTCGGGAAGACTGGCTGCGAGAATTCAGCTGGTTGAGGTAATACTGTAAAAAAGACGTATTCCATGAACTGTGAATGTTGCAGTCGCTACCCCATAACTGCGGGGAACATGAAGTTTGCCGACAGTGCAGGCACTTCACAGTTTAAACACAATACTCTATTTAAACACAATCTTAGCCTCAAGCATGCGGTGACATGTTAATAAATCAACTGCCGGTTGCTTTTAGAAGACAAGAGGCTGTAACGTTAAATCAGAGCGCAAAGCCATTGTAATTTCTGCATCTATTATCTAAATATTTATTAGTAATACACTGGAAATTAGTAGAAATGTGAATATTTGGTTAGTATGTTGATTTACGGTGTGTGCTCCTAAATTTTCTGGTTGTGCCCCTAAAATTTTCAGTTGGGGGCCACTGTGCTCCTAGTGAAAAAAGTTAGTCTGGCGCCCTGAAATGTTATACTTTTAACAGCCAAATTCCTTGAACACATCCACCTACGCAGTCTTTATCATATTCTGAATTAAGAAATCATTATAATGCAGTCAAAAATCATTTACAGGTAACATAAATAATTACTTTACCTTCCGAGTCTTTCGTTCATTTGTCACGTGACAGACGCAATGAACGATAGCCTTGAACCCTGCTTCAGATACGAACCTCCTGCAGTAGTGAAGCAGGCCTAATTTGTGAAGCTTGTGTGTTGTGGTTTTCTGGGGAGGTGGAGTAACTATTATGTGTCCCTTTTGTTTTGAGATTTCTTGTTGTTTTGGTGTTGTTTTACATGTTTGTTATTTAAATCACCTCTATCTTTATTTTTTTATAGTGCAATCAATAAATTGTGTACATTTTGAAAAAGTGTTTCCATTATATTCTTTTTTTTTTTTTTGCATAAATCATGATTTATAGGCTACTAAGTAAACAAGGACTGACATTTTTAAAATTAGGGTTACCAAACATTTTCTCAGTGCGCGCGCACTGATATTTTACAGTCTCTCACTCCAGCCAAAGTCGGCAACCCTGCAAATGTCTGTAGAGGAGTGCTTACAGGACTCAAACTGTTGCTTCCATTGAGGTACTCTTTGGATGGGATAATCAATGTAACAAAAATTCAGGAAACTCCAAGGCACTCTCTTTAGAAAGATTAAAAAGCCTTTATTGTGATGGCTTGGTCATCTTAAACCTTTAAAAAAAACTCTGACGCGTTTCAGGAATAATAATATCATGATAATCCTGGAAATTTTACCTCAAATGTGCTGGAGTAGCCTAACAACGGATCCAGCTGCAGATCAGCAAGTGCTTTGTTCTCTCATCGCAATATGAAATGGTGTCTGTAAACCGCAAAATAATTGTACAATTTGAATCGCTTTTCTGTGTTTGAATGAATGCACGGCACAGATGCATGCTGTTGTTTACTACAGCTGGCGCGTGTCTGTGTGTGAATGAATTTAGCTTTTAGCAAACTATCTATATTGCCTACTGAGATGAGTAAAAATCGACTGAATACGTTGAAATAAAATGTCTTTGTCGAAGCAACATATTAAACTGCAAATTAACATTTATGCCCTAATATATATTATAAAAGACGATACGTTACAGACGAAATATGAAAGACAACATTTCGTTTTGGATAGATAATAAAGTTTTTACTGCCACATCAAAACCTAATTTACAAGGTGCAAACAAAATCTTAAAAAGTCAATATAAGCATTCTCTTTAAATTATTTTTGTGTTTTATTAGTGACAAATTTGGGGAGAGGATAGCCTACATATTTCAAAACTTTCAGAAAATACGAATGAGAATTAACTGCACAATTACTAGAAATGTTTACCTTGGATATTATACAATTTGCAAGCATACACAGTTTGTGGAAAAATACACTTTTTTTAAAGATATTTCCAACTGAACCAATTCTGTAGTAATATATATATATTATATATATATATATATATATATATATATATATATATATATATATATATATATGTGTGTGTGTGTGTGTGTGTGTGTGTGTGTGTGTGTGTGTGTGTGTTGTCTTTGCATTCTTTCTTGTGGCTCAGTGACACCTGAATGAAAGGCTCATTAGTATGCAGCATTAGCATACAGGTCTTTGTCTTCTCAGGTGTAAATTAGGACATTGTTGGATCATTCACACCCACCTGCATATTGCCTTTCCAAACAAAAAGTGTCTTACAAAATTTTAATCAATCTATTGTTTAATGTGAACGATTAGCCCGGATGATTTTCAGATCATTTTGAAGTAAAAACTCTAGGCAACAACATCCATTAGTCAAAAGTATTGTGGGAATATGTGAAGTTGGTCGTATGTGGTCTTATATCAGAAAATTTAAGTTTGAGTTTTTTGAATAACCATGCATAAATAATATTCTCTCAAAAATGCAAACATGTACATACATGTTGCTCACATATTATGATAGCCATGTTCATGCTAAATAGAGTGTAATTACACCTTTGCCATTAATATGTTCATAAGCAACTGAAAAAAATACAAATATCAGGGCATGTCAAAACATCTCAAGGACCCCAAAAACACCTTGGTCCCCAGAGGGTTAAAGAAGGGAGTGTTAGAACTAAACTGATGGTTTGCTCAAGGCTGTTGATCTGCTGAATTTCACACAATGCTATAACTTCTTGCTTTCCTGTATTCTGCTTCAGCTCACTTTCCCTTGGCATGTATGTATGTGTATGTTAGAGTACCGGTAGTTTAAATGTTTAGTCTAGTTAATAAAGTCTTGTTCATATCACACGTAAAGTTGACCGTGTCTCAAGCTCATATCTGGAGTAACTAATCATAGATTTTTGGCTACAGGCTCTGAATAGTATTGTACAGTAAGAAAGACATTTCCCATGCCCAAGAAATGTAAATTTCTATGAATCAATTAATAACCAATATTGAGGGTTCACAGAACAAACAAAGTGTAGATATTATGAAAGATTCATTGTGCAGTCAGCTTCATTGATAATAACAGAGGTGTGTGAGATCACAATGAACTGATGTCAGCTTTTTAGGAATTATTAAGGGAGCGCACTTTGCGCGCATTCGGTCATGGCAATCCATGCACGCAGCCTGCTTGCTTTTATGTTAAATTAACTGTGGTTTGTGAATGTTAATGCTTTAATAACAAATAATTTATCAGGAGCATTTATGCTGATGTGTATGGTGGCGACACGTAGGCTAACATGAAGGTATTTCATGGAGGTACAGAAAAAATATATATTTTGCGGGCAGGAAAAAGTTGAGAACGTCAGTTATAACGACCCACGTATTAAAAAATGGTCGAGTTTAAATGGGGCTCATAATTACAGTTAATGTGTCGGGCCGGGCCGGGCTCGGACATAACGTGCAAGGATAGGGTCAGGCTTGATTTTTTTGAACTTGTGAACTCCGAGTAACTCAGAAAAGTAGGCTACTTTTACTCAAGTAAATTTTGACCCCTGCATTTTGACAATGTTGTTTTGCACTTTCTTTTGCACTTCAGTGTTTTACAGTTTGTATAGTTTTTTAAAATTCAGTTGTTGTTTCAGTTTTTATGTTGTTTTGCACTTTGTAACACAAATATTTTTAAATATTTGAATAGTTTGTTAAAATTGCACATCATCGAGCCACCGTTTTAGCCCCGCAAAAAAAATCCTGAACACAGCAACGGTGAAGAACTGTTTTACGGTCTAACTCCACAATTCAGTGCTTCACAGTTCACAGTCTTTGTAATGTGTTTTAGCAATACATTTCTAACATTTAGAATGCGTTTAGATTTTTTTTTTAGAATTGCCAGAGGAACGACGCCTTGTTGTCCCTTTACAATGAGGAAAAAAGTCACTCTCCAAAGCTTTCACCCTTTTTTGTTTCTTTATTTCTCACATTCTCTTCATCCTTTAAGAACGTAATACACAAATATAATTCAGACTAAGTACTGAATTTAAACTAGGTTAAATGTCAATGTGTATATATATATATAATGTATAATTTACTATTTGTTATATAAATTAAATAAATACAGCCTGTAAGTGGCAGCCTTGAGCACCCGGTAATTACATAAACATTTAATAAACGTGCTCGGTTACTAACGTAACCTCAGTTCCCTGAGAGATAAGTGAACGAGTATTGCATAGCTATACGCTATGTGAAAACTCCTTTTCTTGAGAATATTGAAGCCTTTATTTTAAAACGCAGTGCAGCTGCACAGGAAGCACAGTGCATGCTGTCTAAAAGGGGTGGGAATCTTTTACCATCTCACGATTCAATTTGATTCCGATTCTTCAGGCAACGATTAGATTCAAAATCGATTTTCGATTCCAAAAGATTTTCGATTCAAAACTATTCAATTTTATCCATTATGATTTCTAATCGGGTTTCTGATCATGATCTACTCTCATCTGCTTTGCTATACAGAATGACAAACGGAGACATTAAAGTGTCTTTTTCACATTTATTAAAGGAGAACTCCGGTCAATTTTAACATTGAGCTCAATTTTTAGTAAATTTGGAGTGCTGTCAATACAGAGAACAACGACAAAAATCGGTGTTGCCTACACTGTTTTATCCTATTTTTAAAATTTGCACCCTATTGACTTGAATGGGGCAAGTTTTAAACCTGCTTTTATCCTCTTAACATATTTGATGTGCCATTACAAGTGCCCAGCCATGTTGAGTGATTCCTTAAGAGTGAACACGAGTGAATCTGACTGCAGTAGATGTGAAAGATATGAATAAAAATGATGTTATATCAGCCAGCGCAAATACCTGTATTTAGTTCCTGTTTTCGGTAGAAGTCCAAAGTAGTCGATTGTCGAGGCACTTGTAATGACACATCAAATATGTTAAGAGGATAAAAGCAGGTTTAAAACTTGCCCCATTCAAGTCAATAGGGTGCAAATTTTAAAAATAGGATAACACGGTGTAGGCAACACTGATTTTTGTCGTTGTTCTCTGTATTGACAGCACTCCAAATTTACTAAAAATTGAGCTCAATGTTAAAATTGACCGGAGTTCTCCTTTAAGTTCAATTCTCAGGGAAGTGCCTTTTATCAAAAACATTGTCTGGTTCGCAATTGCTACTCATTAGTAGCTAGCTATAAAATAAGTTGGAACAAAAATAAAGTGCTTCTTCATAATACAAAATGTTTGAAAATAGATGCATTTCCCAGGAAAGTTGCAGTTTACCACAAATATCATGTAGAACACAACCGGTGTAGACAAAAAAAAACATCTATATTTCTCAGTCAGACTCCGTAACTTAAAGAATAACAAGTTATGAAAATAAAGTGCTTCTTTCAAAATGAAAAATAGTACCCCTAAGCTACCTGGCGATGAAGCAGGCGATAGACCGATTTTTTTTTTTTTTTTTTTTTTTTGCCCTCTCGGAGATGGCAGGGAGTTTCGTGAAGCACTGCAGTGTGCGTTGGTCTGCAGCTGGCGGCTGACTGTACGTTCACACCGCCGCCGACTTGAGCTGCAAAAAAGCTATGGCCGGCCTGTCAAGGACGCTTGTCAAAAAGTACGGGGAATCTTGTTGACGCTTTGGCCGCTCTGACGTAGCAGCATTCAGAGTCACCATGAAATGTAAACAGGAAAAACAAGCAATGCATTCGGCAGTTTAGGATATCGCACAAGATTTGTCAACACAGAAAACATTTCATCACTGGAGAGTTTTTTTTCCCGACACCATCGTATTAATTGATTTTGATTAATATGAGTGAGGGAGAGAGAGAACAGACAGCGCTCGGGTGAGTCTCTCTCTCTCTCTCTCTCTCTGTAGGCTAGTTACAAAAATGGAGGCGAACAGCCAGCTGATTTAATATATTTATTAAATCGATTCTTGGACATTTCAGATCGATTCTGAATCGTTGCAAATGAGAATCTAGATTCTTCTGTGAATCGATTTTTGCCACACCCCTACTGTCTAAGCACGCTGATTGGCTGGGCTACTGTACAAACCTATGGCGAAGCAGCGAGGCAAACCTATCAGGGCGCAGAATGTGTGTGGCAGCTGACTTATATAAGCGGCCCATTTCGGCATAGGACAACAGCACCTGGACGTGCAGCGTAATAGCACGGCCGGCTACACAATACTCATTCCCTTATCTCTCAGGGAACCGAGGTTACGTTAGTAACCGAGTACGTTCCCTTTCGAGAACGGTTCACTCGTATTGCGTAGCTATACACTATGGGAACCCATTTTAACCCTCTGGGGTCGGCATTCACGCCGGCGTGATTTGCGCAATTTTTTTCACATAGAAGCTAAATAGACTTAAAATACTCCGTCATTTATGGTCATACAGACTTAATAAATATGAAAAAAGAATCTGTGAGATGTCTACTTTTGTATGTGTACACTTACAGTCAAAACAAAACGTTGTGCTTTTGTAAAATCAAGAAATTAAACAGGCTGTGCTTTCTGCCTCTCCGTCTCGTGAACTTTTTTTTCTAAAGCACGTCTCTAAACAAACAAAACTCAGCGAATACTTGTCACACATTTATGAGCTATATATCTTTAGAAACATTTAAGTATGTAGTTTTAAATTATCTGATTCAAAACTAAAACAAATATTCTCTGTTTAAGTCATTTGTATGAAACCAACAAGATATCTGGTTTCTCAAACGCTTGCTCATTAGTTTTAATCAAACGTCTTTTTATTAAAGCATATAATTTAACATACAATACACTTGTACATTTTGAGATTTTTTTCTTTTTTTTATAATGAAATAAAAAATAAAATAAATTATATAATTTAGTTAAAAATAAAAATAAAAGATAGGAAAAAAATAAAAATAAATAAAGTAATATATATATATATATATATATATATATATATATATATATATATATATATATATATATAATATATACACACACATAAATTAATACATAATAATAATAAAAATAATACAAAATTCTAGTAAACAGTCAACTTAAAGTAGTACAACATCAAAACAAAACAATTAAACGCAATACAAAAACGATGGCAAGAACACCATCAGGCTGACCACGATCCCCCACACTGTCCCAACCCCCTATCTGCCCGTCTAACCCCATCCCATGTATCTCACCCCACCCACCCTACCTCATAAAGACCTTCCCTCTAAACCATTACAAATGTCATATATCGTGTGCTAGGGTGCGGACTGTTGTACTGGATTTGTAGTTTTTAAGTATGATATGAAGGGTTTCCATGTTTTACTGAATAAGTTGAGCCTGTCTCTCAGCGTATATCTTATCCTTTCTAAATGGAGTGTGTTAGTTAAATCCTCTAACCACATCTTAGAGATAGATACGGTTTTACTCTTCCATAGGATGAGGATTAATCTCTTTGCTATTATGAAACAATAAGAGAGAAAACGCTGTTGTGACACACTCAGTTTCCTGAAGGTCTCCGATATTCCAAGAATAATGAACATGGGCTCAGGTTTTATTGAAGTATTTATGACCTCAGACATAATGTTGCATATATCAATCCAGAACAATTGAATCCTTGGGCATAGGGCAAAACTATGGAGAAGTGATGCTACGGAAGAGTGGCACTTATCACACATAGGAGACACCTCTGGGTATATATTATGTAGTTTCTCCTTTGAGTAATGAAGCCTATGTATAATTTTAAATTGGACAAGGCAATGTCTTGCGTTATCTGAACAATTATTTATATTTTCGAGACTTTCTTCCCATAAATCGTCTGGAATAGATTCACCAAGTTCCTCTTCCCATTTACGCTTATAATTTTCAGTCGATGGGGAGCTTATTAATAAGAGATTGTTGTAGATGCGGGATATCAATTTACTTTCGTTAGGAGACAATTTCAGACAGTCATCTATTTTAGATTGTGATTCAGTCTCAAAATTCTCTTGAGTATTTCCGAACGTAGTCCCTAACTTGTAGGTAACGAAAAAAATTATTATTCCCCAGCTCATACTTCCTCTGTAGTTGTGTGAATGAAGCAAAGACGCCTCCCACGTATAAGTCACCAACACATTGGAAACCCTTCACACTCCATGTAGAAAAGGCTCCATCCAGACTGGAGGGGGCAAATGTGGGATTTCGAGTGATGGGTAACAGAAGAAAAATTGGTTTAAGATTGAAGGTGGTCTTGATTTGTTTCCAGATGCAGATCATGCTATGTATGATGGGATTGCTATTATACAGGGACTTATTAACCGCGGCCGGGGCTAGAAGGACCGCGGCCATAGAATACGGGTGGCAGTCCTCCCGCTCCAGCATTAGCCAATCAGACATTGGTATTGATGTGTCCAACCAAAAGGTAAACATCTTAATCGCTGAGGCCCAGTAATATAGCAAAAAGTCTGGGAGTGCTAATCCCCCATTTGGCTTTGGCCTACAAAGATGTTTTTTACTTATTCTGTGAACCTTGTGTCCCCACAGAAACCGAACTATTAGAGAATCTAGGTCTTTAAAAAATAGTTTTTTTAGAAATATTGGAATGTTTTGCAATAGGTATAACAATTGCGGGAGGAAAATCATCTTTATTGCATTAATTCTCCCAATTAAAGAGATTGGAAGCGTGTCCCAGAATGATATTCTAGTCTGTAAACGCTTTATTAGAGGGGGGAAGTTTGCCTGGAATAGAGATGAGTACTGCTTTGTCACTTCTATCCCCAAATAGGTACATTTCTCTGGAGAGACTGCAAATGGAAAGTAATCTAGGTGTGTTAAGTCACTCATATGGACCGGCATTAAAACACTTTTAGTCCAATTGATCCGATAACCCGAAAATGTCCCAAAAAGGTTGATTTTGTCAAGAAGATTTGGGATGGTAATTTGAGGCTGCGTTATATATAAAAGGATGTCATCTGCGTATAATGATATCTTATTATTTGTGTCTTTGGTCGAGTATCCATAAATCTGTGGTTCCATTCTGATACATTGGGCTAGAGGTTCGATAGCCAGTGCAAAAATTAAAGGGGATAGTGGACATCCCTGTCTTGTCCCTCTATGTAAGCTAAACGGGGAGGATATTGTCCGGTTTGTTAAGATTTGAGCCGTGGGATTCTTGTAAATTAGTTTAATTAGTGACAGGAACTTATTTCCGAAATTAAACCTATTAAGAACTTCAAATAAGTAACACCACTCAATCTGGTCAAATGCCTTCTCGGCGTCAAGTATGACAAGATCAGTAGATGGACCTCTCTTTGTATATATAATATTAAAAATACGTCTAAGATTGAAATTAGCACTCCTATTTGGTATGAAACCCGTCTGGTCCATATGAACTAGCTTTCCCAATAGAGGATTCAGCCTGTTAGCCAGTATCTTGGCAAATAATTTCCCATCGACATTAAGGGGGGAAATAGGACGATAAGCGCCTACTTCCTGTGAGTCAGTCCCTTTTTTGTGAATTAATGTGATCACAGCCTCAGTTAAGGTGGGGGGTAAATTACCCTGTATCTGGGCATGATAATATAATTTCAACAGGTAAGGAGATAGCTTTTCACTGAATGTTTTGTATAATTCCCCAGGAAGTCCATCAGGACCGGGTGTCTTATTACTCTTTAGGGAGGCAATGGCGCTCCGAACCTCTACAATTGTGAGGTCAGAATTCAAAGAATCACAATCTTCCTCGCTCAGTCTGGGAAGCTCACATTTGTCTAAAAATGCATTAATAGTTACAGAGTCTGAAGTGGTCTTTGAGGTATACAAATCAGTATAAAATTCAAGAAACCTGTCATTGATATCTTTAGGCTTTGTAAGTACTGTATTATTGTGGGCTTTTATCTTGTGTATCGTTCTGTCGTTTTCCATTTTTCTGAGTTGTCTAGCTAGTAGTTTGTGCGGTTTATCACCAAATTCAAAATATTTTTGCCTAGTATAGAGGAACGCTTTACTTAGTTTTGACGAGATAATTTTGTTATATTCATATTTAAGGGTTGCTATTTTCCTGTGCAATATAATAGAGGGGGAGTGTGCATTTTCTATGTCAAGTAATTTAATTTGATCTTCTCACTCTTTTAATTTGGTTTTGTTTACTTTTCGCCTAGAAGCTTCAAACGATATAACACAGCCTCTTATGTAAGCTTTGAATGCTTCCCAGAGGATGGAGGGAGAGGTATCAGGGTTGTCGTTCATTTCAAAGTATAAAGAAATCTGGTCTTTTAAATATTCGCAAAATTTATTTTCAGTGAGTAAATGTGAGTTAAATTTCCAAGAGGCGTGTGGCTTATCTACATGCTCTAAACACACCGAAAAGGTGAGTGGGCTGTGATCTGAAATTACAATGCTGTGATATTTAGCATTCAATGTGGATGGTACGAGTCTGGCGTCCACCAGGAAGTAGTCTATTCTACTGTAGGAGTTGTGTACAGGTGAATAAAATGAGTAGTCTCTACCTGAAGGGTTCATCGCTCTCCATATATCCAGTAAGTTCGTGTTATTAATGAACGCATTTAAAAATTCACTAGAGGCGTTTCTTGGGAGTCTCCTCGTGGAGGACCTATCAAGATATGTGTCAAGGACAGTATTAAAGTCACCCCCTATTATTAAGTGTGTTTGTGAGATGTCTGGTATCAGTGAAAAAACCTTCTGAAAGAATACGGGGTTATCTATGTTCGGAGCATATATATTTACTAGAGTGAGGGAAATGTTGTGAATTTCAACAATCACTATAGCATAGCGGCCCTCTTTGTCAGTGATTGTTTTATTCTGTAGAAAGGACACACCTTTTCTCAGTAGAATGGCTGCACCTCTTGCTTTGGATGAAAAGTTTGAGTGGTAAACTTCCCCTATCCACTTCGCTTTTAACCTGCCATGCGAGCTACTCTTCAAGTGAGTTTCCTGTAGGAACATAATGTCTGAGGTCAGTGACTTTAGGTGGGTCAAAACTTTACCTCTCTTGACTGGGTTATTTACTCCACGTACATTCCAACTGGAAAATGTGAGACCCTTCATCCCTCTGTTGTGATTGTTTAAACTATCATACATCGTAAATATGTGATCAGTACAGTGTCCGTAGCAGTATAGTTGACAATGTGTATGATTTGAGTAAATGTTCTTCCTATCCCTCCCCACCCCTCTACCCCAGTCCACCCCATAAACGTTATCAAGGTCAGCCCAGTCCCCATAGAAACGAATGAAAACAAAACTACTCTAGCCAATTCGAAGTGAATATGGCACGAGCCTTCTTAAGGAAGTACAGATAAACCAATAACTTGGTGGCCTGATGCTAACTCCTATCTGTAATCCCATAGCATGGCAACTTATACAAAATTTGCGTAGTTTAGTGAGAAAAAATAAAATAAAATAAAATTATTTGAGTGCTATAGTAACATATGTAGTATCAATGGGCGTGCGCGTGCATAAACACACAGAAAACTACGCGTGCGCACTTTAACACACGAATATTAAACATATACACAGGCCCACACGCCCATACATATACGTATACCCATACTCAATATCTATAGCTATGAAGGAAAACTGTAATCAAATTTGAAAAAAAATATTACATTTAAATATGAATGACCAAAAACTTAACTGACCTAAACTTAACGCGATATATTTTAATCTTTCAACAGTGAGCCATTTTAAGACTTTAAAGAACTAAGTTAGTTGAATAACTGTAGGGCTCGATAAAATATCAGAAAAAGAGAGAGAGAAAAGTAACAGTGCAAACCTCGATCTGTATAAGGCAGGACATAACATTTCCCAGTTATTTTTCTAATGAGAATGGCAGTTTTACAGTCAGAATGTGAGGCACCAGCTGTGCGTGTGTGCATGAGTGTGTAACTCACGTGGACAGGTAACAGCTATCGCTGTGCTACCGCCAGTCGTAAAAGCGAACTAATGCACCAGTAACGTTACATAACCACCACTCTGAATAACATGATTCTCCGCATCAGTTTAAGTGTCTTTCTGTCTCACTTCAGTCGAGTCCGTCGTCGTGAGGCGTTCGGCATATTCCTCCGCCTTATTGGCATCCATAAACGAAATCTGTGTACCGTTATGGGTTATCAGGAGTCTAGCAGGATAGAGGAGGCCATACCTGACCCCAGGTCTGCCCCGTAGCAGCGGTTGAATAATGCCCTCTTTTTAGCCACGGCAGGCGGGTAATCCGGAAAGATTTGGATCCTTTTACCACCGTGGTAGAGCTCTTTCGCCGTTGCAGCCTTGCGTAGGATGTCCTCAAGTGTATGGAAGTAGTGCAGCCTAGAGGTCTGCACGGGCTTTAAACTGAAGCCCGAACCCGGCCCATACCCGCGATCATTTAACCCGACCCGACCCGACCCGACCCGACAATTACATATTAAGCCCGAACCCGACCCGAACCCGAGGTCCATTCTGTTTCTCACAGCAAATACCATTTTTGCAATATGCTGGACATATTAAACAAATACATGTCGGCGCAGCGGCCAGCATCAGGACAGCAGTGAGAGAAAAAAACTTACCAATTACGTGGAATGCTTCCAGATTGCAGCTTTTCCTAAACTGAACATCATTTGGAACTGTCATAAGTTTTCCCTCAGTAATTTATTGCTTTATCAGACTCATGGTTCGCTTGTTCTCGTCTGCTGTCTGTCTGTATTGTGACTGAAATAGCGCGCGAGAGCGGTAGCACATGCGCAAAACAGTTTTGTGATATAAATGATATGATAAAATAAAACAAATAATTAAAAAAAATTATAGGCCTATATATGTATAATTATCATTATATTTGAGAGAGAGAGCCTGTACGTGTGTCTGTGTGTTTGCATATATTGCACATCTGCGGCTGCGCACGTATGTACTCTCTCTCGCGTGCCGGTCACCACAACAAAGCAAGCAGGCAAAGCACACGGCACGCAAACTACATATAGCCTATTTAGTTTTTCTTAGTTAAACCCGAACCCGACCCGAACCCGAGGCTGTTCATTAAACATTGACCCGAACCCGACCCGAAACCCGCACATTTTTCGGGACCCGTCGGGCTCGGGTCGGGTAGCAGACCTCTAGTGCAGCCTCAGTACAAAGGGTCTAGGTGGCTCATGAGGTTCGGGCCGTCTTCGGAGGGTCCGGTGCGCTCTATCAATGAGAGGCTTCTCATCCAGGGACAGCACCTCTTGCAGCAACCCGGCGATAAAGTCTCTCGGCCTGGGTCCCTCGGTCCCCACAGGGACTCCGATGACCCGGATATTGTGTCTCCTCGAGCGCCCTTCTAGGTCTTCGCATTTCTCAGCTAGTTTTTCTACCTCAGAGCTCAGGCGGGTGACTTGACGTTGGAGTGCAGCGACATCGTCCGACTGGTGTGAGGCGGACTTCTCTATCTCTCCAATAGTGTTAGCATGCGAGGACGCGGTTTTCTCCAGGGCCGTAATGGAAGTCTGCAGTTCTTCTGTAGTTGTAGCCAATTCGCCTCTCAGCACGGTGTACACCGTCTGTATACGGTCGTCAATAGTGGCGCATATGTCATCTTTAATCTGGGTAATTTCATTTCGTAGTGCAGCAATAGCAGCCAGCACGGCCCGGTTTGGTGGGTCCGCCTCCTCACTCAGGTAATCGGGCTCCACCACCTCAGCTGAGCCCGAGGGTTGATCAAGGCCTGATTCTTGGTCGTTCTTTTTGGATTTTCCCTTTTTTGACATCGTTCTCTCCTTTTATGTTTAGTTTTCAACTGCCTTGTGTTTTCTTATGTCACTCCAAAGCACTTTTAGGCGGATATACAGATGTTTAGTGTATTAATAAAAGAAAAGTTACCAGAGCTATGTAAAACACGTCTCACTCCTCCATTGCTCAACAGCGCCCCTCCTGCTCATTAGTTTTAATGTGACCACACCCACACGCGCAAAAGATATTGACGTGCAAATCGTCCATGTGTCTCGCAAACGCGCACATAACCTCAAAAACAAAGCGCCAAACTTCATCAGTCCTCTGCAGGGTTGAATCCTGAACTATTGCTCCTGTCTGCCTCGCTGTGACTGCTGCTGCTGCGAGTTTGTTTGTTTCGAGGCTGTAAGCTCCGTCTAAGCCTCGTATTAGCTTAGTATTTCTTTCTGTTTTGAACCATCATTTACTATCATTTCTAGTTGTTTATACTACTGAATACAGCTTACCCAACATCTCCGATTAACCTGACATTGCTAGCTTCCGTTATTGTTAGCACAACACGCTAACTCGCTAGCCTGTTAACGCACCCCCCGTGCGCTCAGTTATTTTTTTTCTCTCACGCGCCCGCGCCTTTGAGTTCATAAAAGCCCAGGTGAGTAAGAATCAGTCAACGAACATGGTGAGTAATGTCTTGTCCTGTTATTGTTACCTGCAATTCATGTCAAGTGAAGTCATCTTCATTTATATAGCGCTTTTAACAATGTAGATTGTTTCAAAGCTGCTTTACAGAGATAAACGTACAATTTAAGGTTTGTAGTAAGATAATTTGTGTGTTTGAATATATGTGCGCATGTTTGTAATTCTCTACAAACCAAGCCTATACAAACTACTTGTCCTGCCTATAAATTTGATACAGAGTTTAATTTTATCACTACGGGGGAGATACGTGAAATTTCCACAATGCTTTATCTGTAGAGTGGTAAAGGGATCCTCCATAGGAAGAGGCTAGTTGGCACTTCAGCACTGTGTTGTCATCGGGTCCAGGCGAAGGTCCTTCGTCAGATATGGATACGGCCTGGGTCTGACAGGCTGCGGGAAAACCTCAGGATAAACAAAGACACTAAAATTAGCGTAGATGCCATTCTTCTTATGATGTAACGAGTACATCAGGATTTAAGGGAAGTGTTCCCAGTTCCGGGTGACCTAATCTATGCAGCCTAACATTGAGTTATAGAAGTCTATATTGTATTATGTGAATGCTAGGTCAAAGAGATGTGTCTTTAATCTAGCTTTGAACTGACAGAGTGTGTCTGCTTCCCGGACAATGGTAGGAAGACTGTTCCAAAGTTTTGGTGCTAAGTAGGAAAAGGATTTACCGCCAGCAGTCGATTTTGATATTCTAGGTATTATTAACTGGCCGGAAATTTGAGATCGCAATAGACGTGAAGGACTATAATGCGTTAAGAGCTCGCTCAAGTACCGCGGAGCCAAACCATTTAGTGCTTTGTAAGTAACCAGCAATATTTTAAAACGTATACGATGTTTAATAGGCAGCCAATGCAGTGTTGACAGAACGGGCTAATATGGTCATACTTCCTGGTTCTGGTAAGAACTCGAGCTGCTGCGTTTTTAACTAGCTGTAGTTTGTTTGTTAAACGTGCAGGGCAACCACCCAGTAGAGCATTACAATAATCTAGCCTTGAGGTCATAAACGCATGAACTAATTGTTCCGCATTTGTCAATCCATCAAGTGTTAGACAGTACTCTAGGTTATTACGTGTGGAAGTTTTTTGTCCAATAATTAGAATCTCTGTTTTTTCTGAATTTAGTAGTCGGAAATTACTAGTCATCCAATTGTTTATATCAGCTATGCATTCCGTTAATTTTGTGAATTGGTAGGATTCATTAGGTTTTGAAGAAATATACAGCTGAGTATCGTCGGCATAACAGTGAAAGCTAATTCCATGTTTCCTAATGATATCTCCTAATGGTAGCATGTACAGAGTGAACAGCAGCGGTCCTAGTACTGAGCCTTGTGGTACGCCATACTGAACTTGAGATTGATAAGACATCTCTTCATTTACTGCCACAAACTGCTAACGGTCAGATAAGTATGATTTAAACCATGCTAGTGCAATTCCACTAATGCCAACATAATGTTCGAGTCTATTTAAAAGGATGTTGTGGTCAATGGTGTCAAATGCAGCACTAAGATCAAGTAACACCAAGAAAGAGATACAACCACGATCGGATGATAAGAGCAAATCGTTTGTGACTTTAACGAGAGCTGTCTCGGTACTATGGTACGGTCTAAATCCGGACTGAAAATCCTCGCAGATATCAGAGAGAGTTAAAAGTTTCCGTTGCAATATCAAGTTCTTCTAAGCTATCCGGGATGCTGAGATGATGAAACTGATTAGGAAGATTATTGATAAAGCAATCTTTAGTAGCAGAAGTGATCGGTCTAACATATTTATAACACGGAGTCGGCTTTGCAGCCTTGGCTAAATGTAATTTACATGAGACTAGATAATGATCTGAGATGTCATCGCTCTGCTGCAGTATTTCAACGGCATCAAAATCTATTCCATGTGATAGTATTATATCTAGAGTATGATTACGGCAATGAGTAGGTCCTGACACGTGTTGTCTAACTCCAATTGAGTTTACAATGTCTTTAAATGCCAATCCCAATGTATCTTTTTCATTATCTATGTGTATATTAAAATCACCAACATATAGTACTTTATCTGCAGCCAATACTAATTCTGATAGAAACTCCGCAAATTCTTTGATAAAGTCTATATGGTGCCCTGGTGGCCTGTATACAGTAGTCAGCTGAATTTTCAGACGTGATTTATCGTTTACACTAGATATTTTTAAATTAAGCACCAGCACTTCAAAAGAATTATATTTAAAGCTAGATTTCTTAGTGGGTTTGAAAATATTACTATAAATTACAGCAACACCTCCTCCTTTGCGTTTCAGACGAGGTTCATGTTTATAACCGTAATCTTGTGGGGTTGACATTTAAAGCAATGTAATCGTTTGGTTTTAGCCAGGTTTCTGTCAAACAAAGCACATCTAGGTTATAATCTGAAATCAAATCATTAACTATTAGTGCTTTTGAAGTAAGAGATCGAATATTCAGCAACCCAAGCTTTATTATTTGCTCATCCGTATTATATCTGTTTTTTATTTGTTGAACATCAACTACATTTTTAACCTTAGATGGGTTTGAAAGTTTTTTGGATTTCCAAATTCGGGTAACAGACACAGTCTCTATATGATGATATCTAGGTGAAAGAGTCTCTATGTGATGGGATTTGTCTGACCTTGGTGACGTGAGGCCGCTAGCAGACGGTCGATTAAGCCAGTCTGTCTGCTTCCTGACCTGAGCCACAGATTGTCATGTTTTAGCTCTAAGACTATGAGCCAAATTACTAGAGAGAAGAGCAGCACCATCCCAGGAGGGATGAATACCTCTTTTCAACTTTTCAACAGGTCAGGTTTGCCGCAAAAACTTTTCCAATTGTCTATGAATTCTATATTATTTCGCGGACATCACCCAGACAGCCAGCCATTGAGTGAACACAATCTACTAACTATCTCATCACTCCTGCGAACAGGAAGGGGGCCAGAGCAAATTACAGTGCTTGACATTGTACTTGCAAGTTCACACACCTCTTCAATATTAATTTTGGTGATCTCCGACTGGCGGAGTCGAACATCATTAGTGCCGACATGAATAATAATCTTAGAGAATTTACGTTTAGCATTAGCCAGCACTTTTAAATTAGCTTTGATGTCAGGCGCTCTGGCTCCCGGCAAACATGTGACTATGGTGTCTCTGATCGAATCACCAATTACCAGGGCACAATCAGCATAATTCTCAGTGGGTGTTTCACTGAGCGGGGCAAATCGATTTGTTATCGGAACGGAAAAGTGTTTTTTTTTATCCGCGACTAGAGCGATCTCTCACTGTCACCCATATGCCCTGCTGCACGGGCTCTACTTCAGCCGGAACTGACTCATGTAAAGAGTTCACTAGGCTAGGCGCATCCAAAAAAGTATCTAAAGCTCTAGCACTCTTCTTACTATTCTCGATTAAAGTTTGGATGCTTGTCTCTAGTTCTGAAATCTTCTCCGTCAGCCTGACTGTCTCCTTACATTTATCACATATAAATCCTATATTGCTCTCTAGATTCCGGAGATTTTAACTAATTCGCGGGCATCAGTGAGCCGCTATCAATATGCAGGAGACTCCCGGAACTTCCAGGAGACTTGGGATGTCTGTATTTATATACCTAAATAATATCAGCATTATAATTATTGATTTTTCATTAGGCTATTTTTTGCTGCCCCCTCAGCTCTTGTTGCCCTACCGTGATGATGTATGTGCGTGATGCGCGTGGTGGGAGCGGCGGCGCTGCTGACAGGAGGTATGGTGTAAAGCTGCTGTTTAAATGTGTTCGGCTTTTCTGTTTACAGAAACATGTTCTCTAATCTGTTTAGAAGATTTAATACAACAAAATATTAGGGGTGTAACGATATTCAAACCGAACCGAAAAACCGCGATACACCATTGTTATTGTTGTTACTGCTGTGTATATTCCACCAAATGCGAACGCAAATACAGCACTCGGCTACATGCTAACAGTTATAAATAAGCAACAGAATACCTATCCTGATGGGGTATTCATTGTGGCTGGTGATTTTAATCATGTAAACTTGAAGACTGTGCTTCCAAAGTTTGAACAACATGTTAAATGTTCCACCAGAGGGGAGAACACTTTGGACTGTGTCTATTCTAACATCCCTAAAGCTTTTCGGGCGTCACCCCTTCCTAATCTTGGTCAGTCTGATCACCTGTCACTATTTTTAACTCCAGCATACTGCCCCATCATTAAGAAGCAGCAAACTGTTATTAAAACTGTTAAAACCTGGCCGGAGGAAGCATCCTCACAACTGCAGGACTGTTTTCAAAGCACTGACTGGAGTCTGTTCTCAACTCAGGACCTAGACAAATACACATCTACTGTGCTTTTTTATATCAGATGCTGCGTGGAAAGTGTAACCAACAAACGCATACGTGTCTACCCAAACAGGAAGCCATGGATGACCAAGGAGGTCCAACTTCTTCTGAGAGATCGTGATGTAGCTTTTAGATCTGGGAACAAAGAGCTATACAGTGCTTCCAGACACAACCTCAAGAGAGGGATCAAATCTGCCAAAGCAACATACAAGGAGAAGATTGAGGAGCACTTTACTTCCAGAGACACGACACACATGTGGCAGGGTGTGCATCATATAACCAACCTCAGGGGCAGCAGAGAACCACTGACAGCATGCAGCACCATGTTGGCTGAGGAATTAAATTGCTTCTTTGCCCGCTTTGAGAGACAACAGGACAATGCAGCTAGACCCTGCTGACAGCACATTTATCCTCCAAACACATGAGGTTATGCAAGTTTTAAAATCTGTGAATGTCAAGAAGGCCGTTGGACCGGATGGGATCCCAGGTAGGGCCCTCCGGGATTGTGCTCATCAGCTTGCAGAGGTTTTCACAGATATTTTTAATCTTTCACTTGCACACGCTGTCGTACCAGACTGTTTGAAAACTGCTACCATCATTCCAGTGCCAAAGCAGTCCAACATCACTTCCCTGAATGATTACAGACCAATAGCACTTACACCAATTATATCCAAGTGCTTCGAAAGACTAATTCTGGGTCACATTAAATCTGCACTTCCTCCCACTTTAGACCCTCATCAATATGCATTCAGGTCAAACAGATCAGTAGAGGATGCAATAAATACTACTCTTTATACTGCACTGAAACACACGGAACAGAAGGACACATATGTAAGGATGCTATTTATAGACTACAGTTCTGCTTTCAAGACTATTATACCTAGCAGACTATTCACAAAGATGCTGGATATGGGCCTCAGCAACCAACTGTGTTTGTGGATCATGGACTTTCTTAGAGAACGCTCACAGACCGTGAAACTGGGCACACACCTTTCCTCAACCCTGACTCTTGGCACTGGAGCACCACAAGGATGTGTGCTGAGTCCCCTCCTCTATTCCATCTACACACATGATTGTACACCAGTTCACCCCAGTAACACTATTGTAAAATTTGCAGATGATACAACAGTGGTGGGGCTCATCTCAAATGGCAATGAGGCGGCCTACAGAGATGAGGTATGTAGACTGGTTGAGTGGTGTACAAATAACAACTTGTCTCTCAATATCGAGAAGACAAAGGAGTTAATAATAGACTTCAGGCGACAACGGGAGGAGCCCCAGCCACTGGAAATACGGGGTGAGGAGGTAGAGAGAGTGTCCAGCTTTAAATTCCTGGGCCTCCACGTCAGCCAGAACCTCAAATGGTCCATTAACACCATTGCACTGGTCAAAAAAGCCCAACAGAGACTTTACTTCCTCAGAACCTTGAAGAAGGCCCATCTCTCTGCCAGACTATTGAAATCCTTCTACCATTGCACGGTAGAGAGCATATTAACATATTGCATCACAGTCTGGTACGGAAATTGTCCAAACACTGAAAGAGCAGCACTCCAGAGGGTCATAAAAACATCACAAAAGATCATTGGACTTCCACTGCCCCCCCCTTGAGGAGATCTACAGGCTTCGCTGCCGCAGAAGAGCATCTACCATCATCAAGGACAGTACTCATCCTTCTCGTGATCTGTTTGTACTAATGCCTTCTGGAAGAGCTTTAAAAATTTGCACCTCCAGATTTAGGAACAGTTTTTACCCAACAGCTTTTTTTGAACTGAATTCTGCTTTTATTCTCCCACAGCTGCCTTAATTTAATTAATTTATATGGACATGTATGACATTGCTTAAACAACATGCACAAGTAATTTTAAGCTATTTTTATTGTTTTTAAATTATTTTTATTATTGGATAACATGAATACGGTTTTCTATGAGAGATGTCAAATTTCGTTGTATACAATGCAATGACAATAAAGGTAAAACTAACTAACTAACCACCTACGGTTCGAACCGCGATACTCTTATTTCGAACCGAAAGCGCCCCGCCCCCTACTGCCCCGCCCAGCTCTCACTTCACCTTATGTCACAAAACTATTTTTTCTGACATTTGATTAAATCGTAATTAGTAGCCTACACTTTGTAACAACTAATGAAAGCTGTATTTTTACTAAATATACACTAACTTTTGATTTCCAAGTGCATGTCACGTTATATTTGGTGATCGATCACGCTTGGCAGTTAGACTGCAGTGTTTCCCACACATAGACTAATATGTGGGCGGTGCGCCACAGAATCAACACCGTCCGCTACATATTACGTTTTTTGGCGGCCGCCAAAGTGAATTTTTATCCAGCCAAAGCCTTATTTGATCGGTGAGTGATGTAGATGACAGACTGCTGCGCTTGTGAAAAGGGCGCATGTTACTGAAAGAACGAGCAGAGAGAGAGAGAGAGAGAGCCAGGCCAAAATGACGTCGTTGCGGAGCCAAAATGACGTCGTTGCGGAGCCAAAATGACGTCGTTGCGGTGTGGGCGGTCGCGCGCGTTGGGTGCGCAAAGCGGCGCAAAGGCCCATTTCGCCTGGCGGTGTGCACGGCAGATTTTGTAACAGCGCGCGCGGCTCCGCATCCGAAGATGAACGACTTCGAGCCGAATCTGGCCGAGCACGACCTTCTCATCGCACCAGCACCCAGTTTGCGCGTCTAAATTAGTTGCTTACATTTAAAAAATGAGCATACAATAGCATAAAAAGCCTTTTTAATGAACATAAAGGTCCATGGTTAATACAAATGTACACGAAAGTTAATGAAATGTTTAGTGAAATTAGAAAATATTTAAGAGATCGTTAATGTATTTGTATACATACATGTATTTCCATATAGGCTAGCCTACATATATTTTGTTCTAATGTCACAAGTAATAATCTCAGGGTTTACTGGGTTTTACACGATTATTTTTGTATTGGTGGTGGTAACTAAAATAAACATTGTCACGTGTTTATATTTCTTCTTCTCACCGATTCCTGATGGTTTAGAGAGGACAATTACTCGAGTCGCCCCCTGTAGTTTCAAAGAATAGTACAACGGCGAGCGCGTCAAGTATAAACGCCTCGACCGTTTGGAGAGGTGCGCGCGCGGTCAGCGGAGACTCGCGCTCGTGCGGACGCGTCGAGTATAAACAAGGCTTTAACTGTCTTGCACGCACTCCCTCCCTCGCGCATATTACTGGTAATCAAAATCTTGAATTGACACGATGGTAAAAGGTCGGAAGACCGAAGCTTCACGTGGAGCATTGGGAGATTTTTTTCCTGAATTACCGGTGTGTATTGTGCTAAAAAAACGTTGCCTTATCTTCTCTGAAAAGTGTTCCGCACATTCAGCTGAGACGAACCACACTTTCAATAAACCTAAAAAATTATCCGGTGATTAAATGTTTACTGTGTTGACACAAATCGTGTGCAATGTCCAAACTGACGGGATAATCACACAACGCATACACGTCCGCTAAAGACACCTCCGATTCGCGCACTAATGACTAATTTGAACCGATTCCATTTAATGAATGGTTAAAACAACTGATCTATCCAACAACTCACCAGACGTCTAAATCGGTAATACTTTACAATAAAGTTCAATTTATTAAACTCTAGTTAACTACATTTAGTTAACATTAACTATTAATAAACAGCACTTCTACAGCATTTATTAATCTTTGTTAATGTCTATTTCACCATTTACTAGTAGCCTTATTAAAATCAAAAGTTGTTAACATTAGTTAGCCTAATGCACTGTGAAGTAACATGAATAAACAAAGCATGAACAGCTGTATTTTTTATGAACTAATATTAACAAAGATTAATAAATAATACAGTAAAACTATAGTGAATGAGTTAAATTATTGGTATTGTTATTAAGTTAAAAGTCAATAGTGTTCTTTATTCTTGCTGGTGCCCTGCCAGGAACCTTGCCCCCACAGCGAACCGTACCGAACCGAGGCCAAAACCGTGATACAGATGGTACTCAACCAGAATACGACTTTTACCGCCGCCGTTCCCGCGGCGGTAAAATTGCGGGTGTGTATTTGCTGCCTTTGACCGCTAAGAGGCGCTACAATCACAGACTTTGAAAAGTGTCAGTTTATTCTCTCTATTGCGTAATCTGCCGCCGCGCCGCGGCTCATTGAGAGTGATTGAAATGTGGTACTATCAGATCAATTCAAGTGAAACATGTAGTTAAACGAATTCATAATCACAAGACTGAAATTAAATGTAAAACATTTAATAAATAATGAAAACATTTCAACACAAAACATTGCAATAGAAAAATATTAGGCTACATCAATGAGGCGTTCCAAGAGCATAAGGTGATGTTAACAGCGGTCCGACGATAGCGCAGTGGACAACGCAACAGCACGAGCTTCACGGAGCGTCAAGCGACCCGAGATCAAATCTCATAGCTGACAGCGTTAAATGTTTTACCATTCTTGATGCTTAGATAGGTAACTGTTTATTGAAGTCAAGCGTTTAGTTTAATTATCAATGGCACATTACAACATAAATTTGCTACTTTCCAGTAGAGCCGCTGCACAGACGACAAAAATGATGAAGGAAGATTATCAGCAGATCGCGTCAGAAAATGAAAATGATGAAGCTATCTTTAATCTGCTAAATTATTGTTTTGTGAATCATTCACGAAATTGAGATTACTGACATTGATACCGGCCATAGCAAAGGAAGACATTTTTAAAAACAGATCCTGGACATTTCAAGGTTTAAATAAAGTGTCGGGGGCAGTTTATTTATTTAAAACAGGGTTGCATTGAGTTTATTTTCTAAGTAAGAAACAGAATCTTATTCTTGCCACATTTTAAATCTGTATTGCCAAAGAAATTGCAGCTAAATAAACAATTAAAACAGTAGGCTAGTCTACAAAACGAAAAGAGTTCAAAGCAACATAAATTAAGATCATGCGTTTTTCTTTGCTTCTCTCTCGCGCTGGATCTCTTTTATTTTAGTTTATTTAGTCTCCCTGCACTGCGCGCGCCGGGACTCTCTCGACCCATCATACAGCTGATAATACTGTATGTCGCTGTGTGTCATCCATACAAATCACGAAAAAAAACTAACAAATGATTTAGCCTTTGTTGCTTCAAAGACACAGAATGCCTTGTT
Source organism: Phoxinus dragarum (assembly GCA_033366665.1). Taxonomy (NCBI): domain Eukaryota; kingdom Metazoa; phylum Chordata; class Actinopteri; order Cypriniformes; family Leuciscidae; genus Phoxinus; species Phoxinus dragarum. The sequence continues at coordinate 238,245 of JARPMJ010000303.1, forward strand.
GAATTCACCGTAGGCTACAATAAAACGAGGTGGATCGAGAATAAAAGCGCTCTGCATCTGCTGCTCACTTGCATTCGTTTAGTTGGCAAGAACGCGTTTCGTCGATAGTTCATGTTTAGATAATGCCAGATTATTGACAAACACACTGCTCAAAAATGTTAAAATTCTACAAAACTAGTTGAAACAAATGGATTGAACACTTCAACTGAAAGTGTGTGTGAAACCCCTTTAAATACAATACATAAAACTACAATATTTATCATTTAAGGGCCTACATTTGGACACATCGAGATATTTATCTTTAAAAGTATTTTGCCTTTGCCTGGTCATCAGACTTACTCTTCATATGAAAGACAGAACATTTAACACCTCCTGAAGCCCCAACCCCCCACAGGCGATCGGAGTTTGAGACCGACTTAAAACAAAGAGAATTCGCAATTCACACTTAATTCTAGACATTAGCATTAGGCTAGTAAAGTGTTGATAATGAAATAATTAAATTATTTAGGCTACATGTAGGCTAGTAGGCTAATATTTCTGTCATATAAGTTTATTACTAACCATTTAATTATTTCAATAATTGAAGAAATAAAACGCTACCTCAGTTTGGGCCAGCTTTTTCCAAGCAAACCTAAATACAAACGCATGTTAATTTGTTCAAACGCATGTTCATTTGTTGTCATGAATACAATGTTCAACTCAATGTTAAATTCCACGGGGATCTTTGGATCCTTACAACCAGGGTGCGCGATTTGTGAATTATTATTATTTTTTCCGAACCACAGTGCTTTGTGCTGCTGCTCAACTAAATAACATTTATAGAATAATTATAAACTTAAATGAAACAATATCGCAACATTTCGACAAATAAATTATATGATCTGTTTTTACAATTTAATTCAGGGCGATTTAGAATAGACTACATTTAATTATAGCAAGATTTTCACCCTTGTCCGTTCCTCATTGGGAAGCGCTCACATGATAGCTAAACATGTTTGAGTAGATCCTCTGCACCTCTCGGTTTCAAACGGATTACCTAATCAGATAACATTTATTAAATATTTAGACATTTAAAGGCTTTAGACATAGCCGATTTCTTATCGTGACTGAGCGGAGGAAAGTAGGGTGACCACCCGTCCCGCTTTGCGTTGTACCGCACAGCATTTTCACCCCTTGTCCCGCACGTCGCATATTGAGAAAATGTCCCGCATTTCCATCAGTCTGTTGGTTTTTAATGATCATATTAAGAAAACGTGCATGCGATCTTTTGCCTTTTTAATAAAGCATTTTATTTATTGTTTTTGTGGCGTAGTTTTTCACCTATATTTAACAGCGCTTCGTCAAAAGTGCAAATACAACAGCCGTTTTTAAAATCCTATCCAATGGTTGAAATGAAAGGAGTAAACACGGTCACTGGTAGGTTGTGGCGGCTGTCAATCAAAATGTGGAGCGGTGATTCGTTCCATGTGTTCCCTGCATAGACTAAAAAAATAGGTTCCCTGTCAGAAAACAAATGGATAATTCGGTCAATTAAAATATAAAATTTTTTGGTTTAATAGATTCTAAATATATAAGACTGTCAAATTAACTAATTTTATGTTGTTTTTTATTTTATTTGATCTTTATTTATTTTGTTGGATTTTAGTTGGACTTGGTCAGAACTGTTTCAAAAATAGTTATCTGCATGATGCCTGCTGCCTTTGGGCTCAGTGATGTTGAACTTAAATGGCATGTAAAATAAAGATATGTTATGTTACATTGTAATGTAATGGTGTTTTCTGGAAGGGACTAACGAACAAAGTATTTTAATCAGCTGAAAGGCAGAATACAAATGTTTTTATTAAGTTAGATTATATTATATAATCTTTACATTATATAACAGTTTCAGGTTATTTTTTAGTGTTGGTAACATGTCCCACATTGTCCCACACAAACTTAGTAATCGTCCCACATTTGGTTTGTTTGATGGTGGTCACCCTAGAGGAAAGTGGCTTTCGGTTCATTTTTATGACGCGCAGTTCCCGGAGACAGAGACGACAGATAAACGTTTGTCGTTGGCCTAATATGAATAAAAGTTTACAGTTTTGAACGATGTAGGCTACTCTACTCTGATCTGTATGACTAAAAACTACGGAGTAGCCTATTAGGGCCTAAGTTATTTTAGCTGTCTGTTTAGTTATGAGAAAAATAAATCCAAATGAACGCGCAGCCGTGTCTGTCGAACACTAATTCAACATGCCAGAATAAAACCCGACTTTAGAACAATGGATAGCCCCACTCTGCGTGGTGTGCCAAAATACTTAATTATAAACTTCAATATTTCATTCAAAATCTCAAAACGCTTTGTGACATTTTAAAAACCGTGCATGCATTAAGGCCACTGGAACCATGAACGTAACTGAAACTGGTTCTGATTTTATTGTTTGTCGTTTAAACGTGCCTGTTGCATATCTTTTTTTATATATTTTAAATGGTCTATTGGTGAAGTAATTTATAGCATTGATTACTGTGGAGGGAGGGGGGATTAAAATAATTCAGCAGAAGCAGGGATGTTTAGACCAGAAGGAAATCCCCGTCCCCCTGGCAAATCGCAGCTTGCTTAAAACCATGTTTTTACAAACTCTTTTTATAGGCTAGGAACCAAAAAAAAAAAAAAAAAAGGCTATCCTGTATAAAAAATGTTTTGTTTGTTTGACTGCATTAATAATAGGCTATGACATGCATTAATAGGCTCATATAAAATGTACAATAGTCTATGTTTGTTCGGGATTCGAACCCGTGTCATCCAAATGATCGATATGTAAGTTCTACCACTCGGCCATGAATTTACTCACTGAGAAACGCCCGGTTCTCCAGTATTGTCCAGAGAAGCGCTCATCATTCGTCTCATTCCTCAATGGAATAGTAAACAAATAATCAGCTTCATTGCACCTAATTTATTTTGTTTGTTATTTTTGTTATTATTATTTAATTTTATTTTTTATCACGCTGCTCCAACGGGCAATAGGCTTATGTCGCCCACCGACATCTAGGCGTAGGCTACAATATGAAATAAAGGCTATATTGTTCTCGTCTCTATTTTTAAATTATGATTCTATTTTTCTGTCCTAAACAATGTTCTATAGTAGCCTATTTCATCTGTTAATTGACATTAACCCCGCTTACATTTCAAAATACGGCAATAGCTGCTGTTTTGCACAATGTCCCTCTGCGCCTCCTGGCGGTCATTTCGCGAATGACCTTGAAATGCGACTGGATTATTTTTACCGCGGTAGTTTTGCCGCGGTGCCTGGCGCGGCGGTAATAGGCATTCTGGTTGAGTACCATCTGTATGAACAGAACCGTGGCATTGGTGTATCGTTACACCCCTACAAAATATATTAAAGTTTTATTTAATTTTGTTTATTTCATATGATTATGATGACCAACACCAACACTGTTTTACTTTGGCACTTTGGCTAAGAAAAGTTGACTTAAAAGATTGTTAACCAAAATGCTTATAAGTTGTATTATAAAAAATATATTTATTTTAAGTTATATTGTTGTAAACCAATCAGGGGGGTTGGTGTAAAGCTGCTATTTTATTTAAAATATGTGTTCTGCTTTTGTGTTTACAGAAATGTTCTAATTTTGGAATAAAATATGAAGTGACCTTTTTGTCATTTGTAATGAAGCTTGCTTATTAGTGAAATTATTAATATCATGGAATGGTAATTATTGACTTTAGTCTGCAGTTATGGCTCTCAATATCGCAATATATATCGTTGGGGGAAAAAATATCGCAATGTAATTTATTTCCAATATCGTGCAGCCCTATTGGCTGCAGATAGTCAAGTCATCTTCATTTATATAGCGCTTTTAAATATGTTGATTGTTTCAAAGCTGCTTTACAGAGATAAACGTATAATTTAAGGTAACAGATTGTTTTGGCTTTATAGCGGTTCTTGAATAATGTTACTTTCCAGCTAAAGTTAGTTTTGATTGATTCACTTCTGTCGAAAGGATAATTTGTTATTAAATTAGGGGCCGCTAAGACGACACCGTTCTCTCTACACAGACTTTAAACGCGAACCTGTGAGAAACGCTGATGGAGCTCACTTGCGCATCAAGAATTAATTCTATAGTTATATGCATTTTAATATATGTGCGCATGTTTGTAATTTTCTACAAACCAAGCCTATACAAACTACTTGTCGTGCCTATAAATTTAATACAGAATTTAATTTTATCACTACGGGGGAGATACGCGAAATTTCCATAGGGAGAGGCTAGATAAAGTACTAATTGTTGGTGATTTTAATATACACATAGATAATGAAAAAGATGCATTGGGATTGGCATTTAAAGACATTGTAAACTCAATTGGAGTTAGACAACGTGTCAGGACCTACTCATTGCCGTAATCATACTCTAGATCTAATACTATCACATGGAATAGATGTTGATGCCGTTGAAATACTGCAGCAGAGCGATGACATCTCAGATCATTATCTAGTCTCATGTAAATTACATTTAGCCAAGGCTGCAAAGCAGACTCCGTGTTATAAATATGTTAGACCTAACACTTCTGCCACTAAAGATTGCTTTTCAATAATCTTCCTAATCAGTTTCATCATCTCAGCATCCCAGATAGCTTAGAAGAACTTGATATTGCAACAGAAACTTTTAACTATCTCTTTTCCAGCACTATAGACACAGTTGCTCCGTTGCGCTTAAAGAAGTTTAAAGAAAATAGTCTAACGCCGTGGCACAACGAGCACACTCAGGCCCTTAAGAGAGCAGCCAGAAAAATGGAGCGCAACTGGAAGAAAACAAAACTAGAGGTATTTCGGATTTCATGGAAGGAGAGCTCGATTGCTTACAGAGAGAAATAAGCAGAGAGAAATCTGCTTATTTTTCAACCCTATTAGAAGAAAATAAACATAATCCTAGGTATTTATTTGAAACAGTGGCTAAACTAACGAAAAAGAAAGCTTCAAGCCCAGAAGTTACCAAGCAACACAGCAGTAATGACTTTATGAACTTCTTCACTTATAAGATCGATAATATCGGGGACAAAATTATAACTATGCAACTAGGGCTGCACGATATTGGAAAAAAATTACATTGCGATATTTTTTTCCCCAACGATATATATTGCGATATTGAGAGCCATAACTCCAGGCTAAAGACAATAATTACCATTCCATGATATTAATAATTTCACTAATAAGCAAGCTTCATTACAAGTGACAAAAAAGGTCACTTAATATTTTATTCCAAAATTAGAACATTTCTGTAAACACAAAAGCAGAACACATTTTTTAATAAAACAGCAGCTTTACACCAACCCCCTGATTGGTTTACAACAATATAACTTAAAATAAAGATATTTTTTATAAAACAACTTAAGCATTTTGGTTCACATTCTTTTAAGTAAACTTTTCTTAGCCAAAGTGCCAAAGTAAAACTGTTGATGTTGGTCATCATAATCATATGAAATAAACAAAATGATATAAAACTTTAATATATTTTGTATTAAATCTTCTAAACAGATTAGAGAACATGTTTCTGTAAACAGAAAAGCCAAACACATTTAAACAGCAGCTTTACACCATACCGCCTGTCAGCCTCGCCGCTCCCACCACGCGCATCAAGAGCTGAGGAAGCACCAAAAAAATAGTCTAATGAAAAATCAATAATTCTAATGCCGATATTATTTCAGTATAGAAATACAGACATCCCAAGTCTCCCGGAAGTTCCGGGAGTCTCCCGCATATTAGAGGCTGATGCCCGCGAATTAGTTAAAATCTCCGGAATCTAGAGCGAGCGCGCCCGCGAGACAGAGACTGTGCTCCAAACCGCGCAGCGCGTGCACGGCAGAGAGAGCAAGAGACCGCCCGCGTGCCTCATGAAGCGCATTTAATATCTCCCGCTGGTGCTACAGTGCTACTACCCTTCACATCGCATGTTCCGACGATGTGACTATCGCTCACTCGCACATCGCGATGTCGATGTTAAAATCGAATATCGTTCAGCCCTATATGCAACCGTCTACTACAGTATCGCATCAGGGAGTGCATTGTAGTCTCCCTGAGGAAAAATTTGAATCATTTGTTGTTATAGGAGGAAGAATTTTGCAAACTCGTCAAATCATCTAAATCGACAACTTGTATGTTAGACCCTATACCAACTAAGCTACTGAAATAGATGCTTCCAGAGGTCATAGATCCTCTTCTTAATATCATTCATTCATCTTTGTCTCTAGGATACGTACCAAAAACCTGGCTATGGTTAAACCGCTTGTTAAAAAAACGCAACTTGATCTTACAAAATTAGTCAATTACAGGCCGATCTTGAATCTGCCTTTTCTGTCAAAGATATTAGAAAAAGCAGTATCCTCACAACTGTGTCCCTTTCTTGAAAGAAATTATATGCAGGGCTCCAAACTGCGACTAAAATGGTCGCATTTGCGACCAAATATATTTATTTGCGAGTTAAATTTCTGCCAAGGTCGCCATTGGCGACAATACAAATGTACTCCCTTTGATTGTAAAATCTGCATCATACGTGCATGTTTTATAACTAGTAGCCTATCGCTTCATTTGTTTTGTTAACGTCATGAAATTAGACGCTTTGTGTGAACTGAGTGAAAGCGCCAAAATATAAACGGGCAAAGCGAATGTCACCTTTCGCGCCAGAAAAAAAATGTCAAAGTGAAAAATATCGGACTTCTTCAAGCAATCCTCATCTCTGTCAATCACCAGTACGCACGACACACCTGCTAACAAAAAAGCAGGCTCCAGCAACTGTGCCAGCACGAGCGCGCTAGAGAATGCCAGAGACACGGGGATTCATCTCCGCATCAGTCAATGAACACAGTTTCGAAAGACATTTCAAAACGTCCTGGATTCAGGAGTTTTCTTGGCTGAGGTATGATCACGAGACACAAAAAATGTTTTTCAAAACGGAGTTCATTACAGGAACTAACCATTTCAAAAAAGAGACTGTGAGAAAACACGGGGACAGTAACAAGCATAAAAATGCACGCGATCACATAATCGCGAAGAATGCTCCACAGACTGCACCGTTAGCACGCTCAGTTTCTCGTGCATGCGAGCTGCGGGAATTTATTATTTATTATATAAAAAAATTAATTTGACTGTAGTTCATAAGTCGGAAGTGACATTCAGTTCCCAAATAAGCTTCAGTTCCAAAAACATTCACAAGATGAAAATGCTGAAACTGTAAGAAGAGGAGATACATGCACACAACTGGGTGACTAAAAGTAAATGCATTGTTATGTGGCTCTTAAAAAAATTATTTGGCGCCTGTTTTTTTCCCCTATAGGAGCCAATGGCTCCTTACTTGATTTTTTTGTTTGGAGCCCTGATATGCAAGGATTTTCAGTCCGGATTTAGACCGTACCATAGTACCTAGACAGCTCTCGTTAGAGTCACAAATGATTTGCTGTTATCATCCGATCGTGGTTGTATCTCTCTATTAGTGTTACTTGATCTTAGTGCTGCGTTTGACACTATTGACCACAACTTCCTTTTAAATAGACTCGAACATCATGTTGGCATTAGTGGAATTGCACTAGCATGGATTAAATCCTACTTATACGACCGTTATCAGTTTGTAGCAGTAAATGAAGAGATGTCTTATCAATCACAAGTTCAGTATGGCGTACCACAAGGCTCAGTACTAGGACCGCTGCTGTTCACTCTGTACATGCTACCATTAGGAGATATCATTAGGAAACATGGAATTAGCTTTCACTGTTATGCTGACGATACTCAGCTGTAGGGCTGGGCGATAAAACGATAACGATAATTATCGCGATATAATTTTTCTCGATAAAACGATATCAAGAGTTCGATAAATGTTCGATAATGTTTTTGCGCCAAAAGCGGAACGAATCTCATTTGAACCGCGCGCGCCACACGGACCGTTTATCCGCTCGGCTCAAAGTCCAAACGGCAGCGCGAGCGCGAGCTCACTCGACTGACTCGAGCAGACGCGTTTACTCTGATCGGTCTCGGTCACTAGATCCAGTGAGAGCGCTTGAATTCAGCAAGGAACAGAAATGTTTCAGTGATTTAAACCAATTTAAAGGCAGATGAGACCGCGCTGACGAACAGGAGAAGCACTGTGCGCAACGATACAGTCAGAAGGCTTTTCCGTCTACACATTCCCATCATTTACCACGGATTTAACGTTACTGTAACGTTAGCCTAGTAATATTAACTGCACCATGAAATAAGGGATATATATATATTGAATTGTATAATATTATTAATGTAGACAATGTATTAAAGGACTAATGGAATATAATTACAGTTTTTAATAATGTATTTAGGCTACTGGTTTTCATAAATACCATAGAAACGTCACAATATGTGACGTTTCTCACATAGAAACCATAAAGTTACAATAGAAACCATAAAGTTACATTTTATCTGTGGTTATCATGATCTAAATGCATGATGCTGGATGACCAATGGTTAATTTTAATAAAACTAAAGAACATTTTACCAAATAAAAAGAATGTTGTTACTTTTTTTTAACAGATTTTACTGTTTTTGTTAATGAACATAAATTGTATAAAGTAAATCTGTATCCTAACTCAAGCTAATACTACTGAAATAAAGATATTTATTTTGTTAAGGAAAAATTTCAAATATTTGAATGTTCTACCTCGGATTTGTGAATGTTCACCTGTTTGGCAAGTGTTTGTCATGATATGTTCTGACAATAAAGAGTAGTTTAAAAACACAACGCTCTGGTTTCTACAGCTTTCACTTAGGAGTACAAATCTGTCTTTAAACTTGAAATAAATAAAGATTTGACATTTATCGATAATTATCGATATCGACTGATATAAAAAAAAATATCGTGATATTTTTTTTTGGCCATATCGCCCAGCCCTACTCAGCTGTATATTTCTTCAAAACCTAACGAAACTTACCAATTCACAAAATTAACGGAATGCATAGCTGATATAAAAAAATTGGATGACTAGCAAACTGACTAAAAAACAGAGATTCTAATTATTGGACAAAAAACTTAGTACAAGTAATAACCTAGAGTACTGTCTAACAATTGATGGCTGCTCTGTTAAGTCTCCGTCGCCGGTTAGGAACCTGGGTGTGCTCTTTGATACCAATCTTTAATTTGAAAGTCACGTGTCTAGTATCTGTAAAACCGCATTTTTCCATCTTAAAAATATATCTAAATTACGCCATATGCTCTCATTGACAAATGCGGAACAATTAGTTCATGCGTTCATGACATCAAGGCTAGATTATTGTAATGCTCTACTGGGTGGTTGCCCTGCACGCTTTGTTGTTTACCTTTATTTTACCAGGGAAGAAAATCACATTGAGATTACAATCTCTTTTACAAGTGAGCCCTGGCCAAGAAGGCAGCACATAGAGGATACACTTTAACAGACAACAAACAAAAAAAGACAGGGATGCACAGAAGTATTAAAATACACAGAAAATCACTATCTAAAACAATCACAAACATGATGATAAATTTGATTTAGATATGACTTGAATTCAATATGTGAAATAAAAACCTCCAGTTTTAGATGGTTTTGCAACTCATTCCATGAAGTTGGAGCACTGTAACTAAAAGCAGTTTTGCCAAACTCTGTTTTAATTTGTGGAACATCATATAGTATGTATCTACTTGATCTTAGCTTGTATTCAGATCTACTAGGTGTTAAGAGTGTAGTTAAATATAAAGGAGTATGTCCAGTTATTGATTTATACACAAAGATCATCCAATGTTTGAACCTTCTTGTGTTAAGTGAGGACCAACCGACCAATTCATATAATACACAGTGATGAACAGAGTATTTTGTATGCGTTATAAATCTCAATGCTGAGTGATACACAGAATCCAATGATTTCAACAAGATCTTTGTGGAGTGTCTATAAAACACGTCTCCATAGTCTAAAACCGGCAAAAAGGTAGCTTCAACCAGCTTTTTCTTGGCTTTCTGTGAAAAGCAGGAACTGTTTCTGAAGTAAAAACCCAGCTTTAATTTCAATTTAGTGACTAACTGTTTAATATGCAAATTAAAAGACATGTTTTCCTCTAATATAAAACCCAGATATTTATATGAGCAAACTAATTCTATTGGCCTGCCCTGTAATGTGCGGAGTTGAGGCAATGAAGGTCCAGGCTTACGGGTAGGGGTGCACCGAAATTTTGGTCGCCGAAAATGGCATTATCGTTTTCGGGCCGAAATAAAAAAGCCAGCCGAAAATGTCAACCGAAAATGAATGTCATCCGCGCCCCTCCCATCCGCGCTTGGGTTTCACTCACGGTCGAGCTGTTATCACTCGTCACCCACCCCACCCCTCCCCTCCGTGCTCAAGCAGGTTTCACTCACGGTCGAGCCGTTTGCACGCGTCTGCAAAGATTGAGCATGTCAGCGGTATGGAAGTATTTAAGTTTCAGATGAGGACAACCAGCGCCGCCGCTCCCACCACGCGCATGAGCTGAGAGGGCACCAAAAAATAGCGTAATGAAAAATCAATAATTATAATGCCGATATTATTTCAGTATAGAAATACAGACATCCCAAGTCTCCCAGAAGTTCCGGGAGTCTCCCGCATATTGATAGCGGCTCACTGATGCCCGCAAATTAGTTAAAATCTCCAGAATCTAGAGCGAGCGCGCCCGCGAGACAGAGACTGTGCTCCAAACCGTGTAGCGCGTGCACGGCAGAGAGGGAGAGAGAGCAAGAGAGAGAGCGTGTGCCTCATGAAGCGCATGCAATATAAAATATATATATATCAAATATTTTAGGTTTTGTTATGTAACTGTTAGTGGTAATAAAAGTTTGATGATTATTCTATTGGTTTGTGATTTTTCATTTCAGATCCATTAAAAAGTAAGCAATATAAATAAATATATATTAAAGTTTTTAAAAGAAGCCATTTTCGGTATCGGTTTTCGGACAAGTGCATCCTAAATTTTCTGTATCGGTTTCGGCCCAGAATTTTCATTTCGGTGCATCACTACTTACGGGTTCTATTAAAAAACATATATTTCGTTTTCTTATCATTTAAAACTAAACTTAATGCCTGTAGATTAAGCTGGATATTTTCAAATGCTTCTTGTAGCCTTAAAATTTTCTCAGCAGGTGATTTTGCAGAACAATAAATAATAGTATCATCAGCATACAAATGCATTTTTGCATTAATCACATTTTCACTAATGTTATTAATATATACTGTAAACCGCAAAGGCCCCAAAATAGACCCCTGCGGTACTCCAGAGTTCACAGTAAGTTTCTCAGACGTACAGTCATTTAAAAGTACACGTTGACATCTGTTATTTAAGTAGCTACTGACCCAACCTATAGCAGCATCAGAGAGGCCAATGCAAGCCAACCGTGATAATAAGATAGCATGATTGACTGTATCAAAGGCTTTGTTAAAGGGGTGTTAAAATGCCATTTTCACAAGATGTAAAATAAATCTCTGATGTCCCCAGAGTGCGTGTGTGAAGTTTAGCACAAAATATCCCACAGATATTTTTATAAAGCATGTTAAACTTTTTGAGGCTTTGCAAAAACGCACCGTTTTGTGCCTGGCCCTTTAAATGCAAATGAGCTGCACAGAGGGACGGGTTTCAAGAGCTCGCGTGTGTTAGCAGCTGCGATTACCTCAGGCAGACACACTAAAATGACAGAAACTGTTCTGCCTTTAATGTCAAAACGGAGTCAGACAAAGATGGAGAGACTCAAGAAGAAGAGATAACATGTAGAATGCAACAGGACGTCTCTGAAAGGTTAGTTGATGAATGTATGTTGCTGATGTGGAGTTAAATATCTTCAATTAGGATATTCTGTCATGATAATCTATAAATCGCTCGTATAGGAACTGTTGTGAGATGCACACAGTGAATTTCGATTGCATGTGAAAAGATGGATGCTAAAGTTTGAGCTGACTCACAAATGTACTCTTATACAACAACTTTTCCTCTTCTCAACATGACTGCTTGTTCCCGAGGGCGGGGCTTATATACATTTTAGACTTGCTGATGTCACTAAACCCGGAAGAATGTGGTGTAGTCCCTACCAGCCTTTGTTGTTAGTCCTTAAAAAAATATTTCTTTAAAAGCAAATATCTCCCTTTGCTTTGAACTTTGAGCATTGTATCTTTGCAGATGTTGTTTATGCTCAAACAGCAACATTTCACACTAACTAAAGTTAGAAAAGTGAAATCATACTTTACCACCCCTTTAAATCAATAAATAACGCAGCACATGATTTAAAGCACTGATTATGTCATTAAGTACTTTCATAGTAGCAGTGGTAGTACTATGATTTTTTCTAAAGCCAGAATGAAAAACTGATAAAATACTATTACTAACCAGGAATTGTTTTAATTGTTCACTGACGATAGATTCCAAAATCTTAGCTATCACTGATAATTTAGAGATTGGACGATAATTGTCCAAATTAGATGGGTCACCACCTTTCAGCATTGGTAGAACCAGGGCAGATTTCAAATCTTCAGGAACAATATTCTGTTCTAGTGATAAGTTTAAGATATAAGTCAACGGCTCAGCAATAACTTCTGCTGCAAATTTTAAAAATATAGGTGCAATCTCATCAGGCCTGCAGATTTACAAATATCCAGTTTTTCCAACGCCATTAAAACTTCATGACTCATAATAGGCGTAAAATTGAATTAGTACTATAGTCTTCCCTTGATTGACATATGTTCAGATTATTTTGATCAGACAATCCACTGAATATAGCCCCAGCTGATACAAAATGCTTGTTAACCCTCTTGGGTCGGCAATCACGCCGACGTAATTTGCGCAATGTTTTTTACATAGCAGCTAAATAAACTTAAAATACTCCGTTATATATGGTGATACAGACTTAATAAATATGAAAAAAGAATCTGTGAGATGTCTACTTTAGTATGTGTCCACTTACAATCAAAACAAAACGTTGTGCTTTTGTAAAATAAAGAAATTAAACAGGGTGTGCTTTCTGCCTCTCCGTCTCGTGAACTTTTTTTTTCTTGAGGACGTCTCTAAACATAAACAAAACTCAGCGAATACTTGTTAACACACATTTATGAGCTCTGTATCTTTATAATCATTTAAGTGTGTAGTTTTAAATTATCTGATTCAAAACGAAAACAAATATTCTCTGTTTAAGTAATTTGAACAGCTTATTAGGTAGCCAATGTGCCTGATGCTTTCACTTGATGCAAACGTTCGTTTTTGTGATTAAAATACATGTAAAATTTTACCATAACATCTGTCTTCCTGTGTGCGGAAATTTGTTTATGTAGCCGTGACAACGAAACACATCATATCGATGTAAACATTTGAAGTAACATATGATAATAAATATATTTTTCTCTAGTGTAGTGTTACTGAAGTGTTCCTTTTTAACGATGCCTGCTATAGCCTACTATTGTTATTATTTTATGCAGCCCTGCATGTATGCCTACAAGGCACAACAAACCTGGTGTTCATTTTATATATATATATATATATATATATCTCATATATATATATATATATATATATATATATATATATATATAAATTAGGGCAATTTTAACCAGAACAAATCTAAAATGTATTCCCAAAATCGTGCAGCCCTAGTGTCTCTTGATATCAGCATGTTCACAGGTTTTTTCTTTTCTTTTTTTTTTAGGTATAGTCCTGCTGACTTCAATATGAGCAGAACATGGTAAAGTGAAAAATCAAACACCTGGGAAATGACAGGTATGCACTGTTTCAGGAATGGCACAAATGTGTGTGAATGGTTAAGTCTCTGTCTTTAGTTCAGTGTTCAATAATGTGCTTTTTTGCCATTTGTTGTGCATCTTTGGATTGTTGTGTTGTAAATAAATCCAAACAATCAAAACCCATTCTTTTTTAAATCTCCTCATTCTTTGTTCAATGTTCCTGATAGGCCCTGAGAGCTCCTAATAGGGCCATTATGGAGGCTCTTTGTCTCTCTCAGGTGTGAAACACTCAATATTCATGGGTGGTTTACTCCTACTCGCATAAAGCTTTCTTACACAAGACATGTCTTACAAATTTTAAATCAGTATATTGTCTGATCTGAATGAGTAGTCAAGGTGATTTTCACATAGTTTTGGAGCAAATATTCTAGGCTACGTGATACAATTTTCAAAAGTCTTGTGTAGAAATAATAAGTTCGGGTTTCATAACCTTATTTCAGTTACTTTTTTTTTTCATTTTCACAAACCACGCATAAATGTTATTATCTCAAAACTACAAACTTTTACATACATGCTGCTGACATATTATTGTAGCAGAGTTTGTGCTGAATGCAGTGTAATAAGACTTAAGCCATGAAAATGTCACAAGTAACAGAAATAAGCACAAATGTCAGAGCATGTCAGAACACATCCAGGACCCAGAAAACACCTCAGACCCCAGAGGGTTAAAGCAGTTTACCATCTCGGTTCTATCGGTTATTTGCCTTTCATTTATTATAGGGGATTATCACGCTTCCGGGTTTAATGGGCGGGATTTTTCAACTTTGTGCATGTCCACTTCCGGCGCAGTTCAACAATGGCTGAAACGAAGGCTAGTTCGTTTTGTTACTGCTCTGTTCCACTTTGTCAATCAAACAAACAACGCCAACCTTATTCAAGTTTCCATGGATTCCCGACTGAACTGAGTCTAAGGAAGAAGTGGATTAAAGCTCTCGAAAAAGAAACCGTATCCCTTGTCCACTTTGGAGCGGGCTGTGATGGAGTGTTGTTCAGTTGGTCGATGTACGTCAGAAAAAGTTATTTTGGGTAAATTTACCTTTAAAAATAATGTATGAAAATACTGCCATGCAGAGTTCACATCAGGTATTATCCAGCTTATCCCAATCACATGCAAACAAATCATGCAAAAATCCTTGAATATCAAAGTTCCTAAAACACCTTTTTTTTATAATTCTAGGTTTTACTTTTAAAATCTTACAGTTTCGTATAGCTGCTACAGCACAGTGATCACTAACATCGTCTGGAAAAATTCCTATATGGGTATATTTATGGGGTTTATTTGTTAGAATTATATCAATTAGAGTGGATTTGCTTGGGTTCTTAAGATTAGTTCTTGTGGGTGTATTTATGATTTGAGTTATATTCACTGAATCACAAAATTCCTTAAACTGGTTTGACACTGATGACAACCAATCCCAGTTTAAATCACCCAGCAGTAAGAATTATTTTCCTACCAACTCAACTAACACTGATGACAGTGAGGTGAGAGTGTTATTTACAGCTGTCTATAGCAGGTCTATAGCAGCCAACAATATTCAGATGACAATTATTTCCATAGTGTAAGTCAATAGCTAATAGCTCAAATTGTTTTGGAATGGACAATGACTTTATAACAGTTGCATGGAATTGTGATTTTATATAGATTGCCACACCACCTCCCTCACTTTTCCTATCAGACCGAAAAAAATTGTATCCCTCTATCGCAACATCATTATCTGCAATTAGATTTTTTGAGCCAAGTCTCAGACAAGACCAAAATGTCAGTTTTTACTTGGTCTAATTTGGGCATTAAACTACGAACATTTAAGTTTAGGACACCAAGGCCAGATCTATCTGAAAATTCCAGAGGGGTTGAAAGACAATTTCCCACTGGACCAGGATTTGGATTTATATTACCAGCCATCAAATGCATCAACATTATCAGACATCGCTGCTTTAAGTTTTTTAGTGGGAGATTGTAAACAGATTGTCCATTTTTAAAATCCAAACATAATTCTTTCACAGAGCATAATACGTTTTGCAGAGTGAGAAGGAAAACAATAGTAAGGTTTGTCCTTGATTCCATTACAACTGTAATTGGAATCGCTTGAAAAGATAGTTCCGTGCTTGTGTGTTTTGATGGTCGATGCAGGGGAAAGCGTTCAGGGTTACACTCATTTTTGCCTTTGGCACAGCCTGGCCTGTAGCTTAGATCGAACATGCAGAAAGTGGCCCATATTAACAGCACAACTCTCATGTTGTCAACAATGTATGGAAAATACACCAACAACCAGTAGCCTAACTCATGTACTTTGGTTCGAAGACAACACCTCCGTGGCGTGGATTAATATCGGGGAGTAGAGGCCAGAGCCAGAACACGCCGTTGATTATTTAGGCGAAAAAGCACCACCGACCTCAATGTTGATTCCCTCCACATCCGACGTCCAGCAAACTCTTCCAATTCGTCCAACAACCAGGACCACGATAGGCTTCCAGGAGAGTATGGCGATGAGCCACTATTGCCAATGAGGCAGTTGAGCCTCTTTTGAGCCAAGTTTAGCAAGTGCAAATAGCGCAACAGGTAGGCTCCACTTCAAGCAATGCATAGGCTACGTGGCTAAAAGTCTGTCTTTTAGTAATTTGTTCCAACAATGGAGAAAATGCAAGTTAATCCTTCGAACTGTATGGTTTAGTTTAAAAACACATACGTTTAACATGAGTGACGGGTCAAAAACATAAAGTCAAACACAAGACGCACACAGAGCTGCCATCTTGGATTGGGGGGTAAATATCTGGTAAATATCAACTACAGCTAGTTCAAAACGCAGCAGCTCGAGTTCTTACCAGAACCAGGAAGTATGAGCATATTAGCCCCGTTCTGTCAACACTGCATTGGCTGCCTATTAAACATCATATACATTTAAAAATATTGCTGATTACTTACAAAGCACTAAATGGTTTAGCTCCGCAGTACTTGGGCAAGCTCTTAACGAATTGTAGTCCTTCACGTCTATTGCGATCGCAAAATTCTGGCCAGTTAATAATACCTAGAATATCAAAGACGACTGCTGGCGGTAGATCCTTTTCCTATTTAGCACCAAAACTTTGGAACAGTCTTCCTACCATTGTCCGGGAAGCAGACACACTCTGTCAGTTCAAAGCTAGATTAAAGACACATCTCTTTGACCTAGCATTCACATAATGCATTATAGACTTCTATAACTCAATGTTAGGCTGCATAGATTAGGTCAGCCGGAACTGGGAACACTTCCCTTAAATCCTGATGTACTCGTTACATCATAAGAAGGATGGCATCTACGCAAATTTTAGTGTCTTTGTTTATCCCAAGGTTTTCCCGCAGCCTGCCGGATCCAGGCCGTATCCAGATCTGACGAAGGACCTTCGCCTGGACCCGATGTCAACGCAGTGCTGAAGTGCCAACTAGCCTCTCCCTATAAAGGATCCCTTTACCACTCTACAGATAAAGCATTGTGGAAAATTTGCGTACCTACCCCGTAGTGATAAAATAAAATAATATTCTGTATCAAATTTATAGGCAGGACAAGTAGTTTGTATAGGCTTGGTTTGTAGGAAATTACAAACATGCGCACATATATTCAAACGCACATAACCATAGAATTAATTCTTGATGCGCATGTGAGCGCCATCTGCGTTTCTCACAGGTTCGCAATTAAAGTCTGTTTAGAGAGAACTGTGTCGTCTTAGCGGCCCCTAATTTAATAACAAATTATCCTTTCGACAGGTCGAATTGAATTAATTCAAAGTGAATTAATCAAAGTGAATTAATCAAAACTAACTTTAGCTGGAAAATAACTTTATTATTATATTTCTATATATTATATTATTATATTTCTTAATTATTATATTTCTAAATAATTTAATTATTATATTATATATATATATTCAAGAACCGCTATAAAGTCAAAACAATCTGTTACCTTAAATTACACGTTTATCTCTGTAAACAGCTTTGAAACAATCTACGTTGTTAAAAGCGCTATATAAATGAAGATGACTTGACTTGTTCGTCGAGTTTGGAAGACACGCTAGCTGTGAGCATATTGGATTTACATCAGAAGAAGAAGAACGCGATTTGAAGACAAGAAAGATTTTAAGGTAAGAAATACTTCTGAATTATATTAGTTAGTGATATTGTTGCATAAACTTCACATTGCAGTTGAACTGTTGCTCGATGCTTCAGTGAATGTTCTCTGCACGCGCTGTGAGTTTGAGTCAGTCGCGCAATGTGAAATGTATTCCCAAAATCATACAGCCCTAGTTTCTCTTGATATCAGCATGTTCACAGGTTGTTATTTTTTTGTTTTGTTTTTAGGGACCATTTGCCCCACAGATGAGTCCTGCTGACTTCAACATGAACATGAACATGCTAAAGTGAAAAATCAAACACCTTGGAAATGACAGGTATGTAGGCTAAGGCTACTATGTTTCAGGAATGGCACAAAGGTGTGTGACTGGTTAAGTCTCTGTCTTTAGTTCAGTGTGTTAAATAATGTGTTTTTTTGTCATTTGTTGTGTATCTTTGGATTATGTTGTGTTGTAAATAAATCCAAACAATCAAAAAGCCATTCTTTTTTAAAATCTCAATATTCATGGTGGTTTACGCATACTCGCATAAAGCTTTCTTACACAAGACATGTCTTACAAATTTTAAATCTATATATTGTTTTATCTGAATGAGTAGTCAGGATGATTTTCACATAATTTGAGCAAATATTCTAGGCTATGATATACAATTTTCAAAAGTCTTGTGAATAAATAATCAGTGTGGGTTTCATTACCTTATTTCAGTGACATTTTTTTTGTTATTTTAACAAGCCACGCATAAATGTCATTATCTCAAAACTAAAAAAAATGTACATAGATGCTGCTGACATATTATTGTAGCAGTTTGTGCTGAATACAGTTTAATAAGACTTTAGCCATGAAAATGTCACAAGTAACAGAAATAAGCCTCAGACCCCAGAGGGTTAAAACGCCGTGCTATTAGCTGATGACTTTGCTCTGACTATCGCCTGGAGCTGAGAAGCCCAAGACTTATAGTCGAACTAAAGTCAGAATCCAACGGGGAACAGATGAGTCGGGGCCTTCAAAGATATACATAGAGGATTGGGCCCAACACCTCCTATATAGAAAGGACACGTGCCTGCAGGGCGGGCACTTCCAAGTTGTAAAATCGTACAAATGCGGACGGCGAGGACCAGCCGGCCACCGCACAAATGTCATCAATTGGTACACCACTGGACCATGCCCATGAAGAGGCCATGCCCCTTGTGGAATGAGCCCTGACGCCTATGGGGCATTGAAGGCACATTGAAGCGTAGGCTAAAGAGATAGCATCTACTATCCATCATGATAATCTCTGCTTTGTGACCGGAGACCCTTTGATACGGCCACGAAGCATACAAAGACCTGTTCCAACTGTCTGAACAGGGCAGAACGGTCCAAATAGACTCTGAGAGCCCTGACAGGGCAGTATGGCTGGGCGGTCTGACCAAAATTCTGTTTCAAGGTATGACTAATTTTATTTCACGGTAACGATATATTTCACGATATAGTTATTTATTTTATATATGTAGCTATTCTTAAAAAAATCTGCAAAAAGGGCTTTGTATAATAAATAAACCCAAATACTTTAGAAATGAAAAGTAGGCTACTTGGTCAATTATTTCTTTGGTAAACTATTTGTGCATGTGCACGCCATCAGCGTTCTCACAGATTCACATTAACATTCACATTCACATTCCCCTAAGTTAATAACTAATGATCGTTGCGAAGGAAGTAAATCAATCAAAACTAAATTTAGCTAGAAAATAACATTATTCTAGAGCTGCTATAAAGCCAAAACAATCTGTTACTTTAATTTCCTATTATCACTGTAAAGCCTCTGGAACAATTGACATTGTTAAAAGCGCTATATAAATGAAGATGACTTGACTTGATGACATTGAGCTAAATATAGTAAACAAGTGGTAAAAAATTATATTAAAGGGAAACTTCAGGATTTAGCATTAAGCTTTGTATCAGTAGAAAACCTGTAGTATTTTCTAAACAAGTATTAGAACTAGTACTTGTTTAGAAAACAGGCTACTAGTATTTTAGTAACCTGTAGTATATTCTAAACATGCTTTTCTCAAGACGAGAGATTTATGTATTTTTTGTCTGGAAAAAATCCTCAGATGACGCAAAAATCGTCATCTTGCATCATCTGAGGATTTTTTGGCCAGAGGCTAAAAACTACAGCCAGTAGAAGGCGCTAGTTCCGCATGTTTTCAACCCACCCATAGAGGGTGGGATCTCACTCACAGAATGTACAAATACTGTTAGCCATCTTTTATTTGGACGCTAAGCTAACAGGTTGTTATTCTGTGGAGAAAGCTGAGTAGTAGGGGTTACCATCCTCTTTTTCCTGGACATGTCCGGCCATCGAGATCGCCCAAAATGTCCGGGATTCAGCATTTGCTTTCTGTGGTCGCCATTCATTGTTTACATGCACACCTTTTGTTTTAATCTAACTGAATTAATTCCGATTGGTGAATCTGAATGTAGTGTTTACATGAACGCTAAACAAGTGATCGGTTGATGTGCATTTTAGCATTGCTAAGAAAAGCTCCTCCCTGAGAGATACGAGACCGGTGCGTCTCACAGGTGCCGCTCATCAGTAATCACGCCACCGGCCTCGCGCCGTTCTCCCGCGGCCCTAGCCTCGTCCTGTTCGCCACAGTAAACATGATGAATGGCGACAGAAGAACGCAAAAGCCAAATCCTGGACATTTTGTGAGATATCAAAATCCCCGGCAGACTAATCACGGAGACTTACTAGTAGCTTAGCCTTGTTGTTTAACTGCACTCTTACCGGTAGGCGTGGCTTGGGAGTGGCCTCGTAGGGCAGCGAAGCAAGTGCATTCTGGGAGTTGTTGTCTTTCATCCCCATAAGCCAAAAATACATTTTCTGTCTTTTCTCAGTCTAGAAGGCTCCAGATTCCAAAATAATTGCACATTTCTACTAGCCTGGGTTTCCCCAGACTGCCTTTGCGCAGCGCGATTTTATTCTCGCTGAAAGGCAGTCTGGAAACCATGGACCTGATTTTCGCCTCGTTTAGGGAACCAATCACAGAACGGGGAGGGAGCGATTGGCTATGAGCTACGTACAGGCGCATTTGATAGACATTCTTAGCACCCAATAAACGGCGCCGACGCATTCGTAAACCACGCCTCAAATACGAGAAAATGCACATGTGGTTCCCAGACCCAAGTCTCAACGAGAATTGGGTCTGGCGTTAGCCAGGCTACATTTCTACTACATAAATGACCCATTTTAAATACACATTCATATTTCCATAGATGAAGTATCCCTTAATTAAAAATAAAAGAAATTATAATAAATTATATTGGACAGATGGACGAACGCGAAATCTGCTTGATGCTAGCTCTGCGATTTATGAGAAGTTCGGCAAACATCACCATGATTTTGAGGCGGAGGAGGACGAAAAGTGCCATCATCATAGCAGCCTGCAGATCTCAGGACTGGTGGGAGCATTTTGCGTTTAAATATCGGCTTTAACGAGGAGCAGTGGGTCCGAAATGTTTAGGATGAGCAAATATTTGCAGATGCGCGTCAGGGTTTCTCTCGTCATTAAACCGTGGAGACGGTGCCTAATGCCTAAAAAAATCCGATCTACCTGTGCTGTTTACATGACAGTCGCATTGGCACATATCTGATTTACTTCCACATATGAATGAGGTCTGAAACCGATCTCGAAATATCCGAATGCATGTGTTTTTTTCCTGTTTACACGGTCATAGAACACATCCGATCTGTGTCACATATGAGCAAAATTACCCAATTACCATTGGGTAAGTTGTGTCAAAAGGGAGGCCCACTGTCTTAGACTTTGAAAAATAGTAATTTTGCAGCCTCAGATACAGGATTATACATTCGCTTTAACAAGCAGGTTGTTCATTACCACGGCAACCGCTTGCGTGTCATGCTGAATGCGATTTTCGGGTTTAAAAATTACCTATACATAAGAGACGGAAAGATGCAGATCACTATACATTATTTAAGGTTATTTCTATTCATTATGATATTGATATATGAACTGTTGTTGTCAAGTAAGCTCTTGGAGAAAGTACTAGTGGTACTTCACATGAATATGGGTCTAGGTTCCAACCTGAGCACCAGCCAGTGAACACTGACCACTTAAGGGTGAAGAGACATCTTGTGGATGGAGCTCTAGTCTCAGCAATAGTGTTTAGGATTTCCTGGATACCCGTTGAGGGGCCATACATGGAGGGCCCACAAGACGGGACAGGGGTGCCAGACTGTCCTGTTTGCCTGCGTGAGGAGGTCCTTCCTCAGCGGAATAGGCCAAGGAGCTGTCTCTAGTAGCTGCATCAACTCAGGGAACCATGTCTGGGTCCACCAGAAAGGGAGCCATTAAGAGGACTGCACACTTGTTCTCCCTGATCCATTCGATGACCTGAAGGAGCATCGAGACCGGAGGGAATGCGTAAGGAGGGTGGCTGGGCCATTAGTGGGCCAGCACATCCTTGATCTCCCAAAAGAATAATGGGTAGTGAGAGTTGTCTTCTGAGGCGAAGAGGTCGACCTCTGCCCTCCCAAAGACATTCCAGATCAAAAGAACCGTCTGAGGGTGGAGAGACCATTCCTCAGGGGAGCGTTGTCTCGAGAAAGCATATCTGCACCCTGGTTCAATATGCCCGGTACATGCGCCGCTCTGAGCGAGCGCAGGTTGGCATGAGCAAACAGGCAGCTGTTTGCCCATGGTGTACAGGTTGTATGATCTGAGACCGCCCTGGCGATTTACATATGACACCACTGCCATGTTGTACTATTCCTATTTAGCACCAAAACTCTGGAACAGTCTTCCTAACATTGTCCAGGAAGCAAACACACTCTGTCAGTTCAAATCTAGACTAAAAACTAGTGGTGTCAACAATAATCGATTCGGCGATGCATCGCAATGCGGGGCATGCACGATTCAGCATCGATGCGGCAAAGTGCCATAATCGATTACGTCACTGTTTATGTTCTAGCTTTAAGTTGGACAATAAAGTTGTGAAGTTTCAATTAGTTCCGTGGGCATAACAACAACAATCGAGATGGCTGAGGCGGAGGGAGATGACCGTGATAGAGCTTGGAAAAGCGGACATCTGGGCACATTTCGGATTCAACAAAGTTAATGGGAAACTAGACAAGACGAGGCTGAACACAGGAGCGCAGCTTCGCGGCTGAGACACGAATAGACTTAACATAAAGCTTTTACTCTTAAACACAAAAGGCATGTCCATTTTAATAAAAATAATAATATTTATTAAACAAACCAGATCAAGAGCACAAACGAAATAAAGTGCATAACTGAAAAATAAAGCATAGGCTCAAAACTAATACAAACAGTGGCACAGCGCATTAGGCTCCAATCATTTTTTCCCGTCTTCTAAAAAAAAAATGCTGCCACACTGCCGATGTCTTTGTTGACATGGTAGAAGAGGACTGACTATGAATTAAATGCTCTCAATTAAATAAATAATATTCAGCAAACCTTCTAGTAGCCTACTTTCTTCAATCTGTCTCTCTTCTCCGGTGGGTTGGGCTAATCCAAAAGAAGTGAAAACAAGGGGGGTGTTGTGAAGATAGACACAGTTACCTGTGAAACAGGGGTGCTCTGAAAACACCCCCATTAGTAATTAGTGCTTTCCACCTGATGAAGTGAACGCGGCAAAACTGATAAAATGAACGCGGCAAAACTGATGAAATGAACGCGGCAAAAAAATCCGAATTTTGGTCAAGCCAGAACGTATCGACCAAAAATCGACTAATCGACTGGGAGATTACAGCCCTGGAAAGCAGTGATATATGTTTTCTTTTTCAGGTTTGAAAATGCCATATCCAATACCCTGTACCATTCAATTTTATTTTGTTTAATGACATTTATGTCAAAGATACAGGAGAGTGATAATACACAGCCAATAAAATCTGTTGTTCAATATATGACTGCTTGTATTGCCTCATGACTGATGAAAAATTTGCCTTGTTGTGTGCAGTAGAATGTTGATGCATCGCAATGCATCGTAGAATCGAGTTGAATCGAATCGTTACCTGGTGAATCGTAATCGAATCGAATTGTGAGGGCAGTGCCAATGCACACCCCTACTAAAATCACATCTCTTCGGCCTAGCATACACATAACACATTATAGACTTCTATAATTCAATGTTAGGCTGCTTAGTTTAGAACAGCCGGGACCGGGAACACTTCCCGTAAATCCTGATTTACTTGGTACATCATAAGAAGGATGGCGTCTACGCTAATATTAGTCTCTCTGTCTATCTCGAGGTTTACCGCTGTCTACCGGAACCTGGCCGTATCCAGATCTGATGAAGGACCAGCGCCAGGACACGACGACGCCGCTGACCTGAAGTGTCAACCAGTCTCTCCTCCTCTCCACTCCGACTTCAATCAACCGGAACTGGACAAATACTCTGATTCATTCTGACTTCTGACCTGTAATGCTCCTGAATCATAATCATCCACTGTTCGCTGGTTGGCCAGAGGAGAACTGGCCCCCGACTGAGCCTGGGTTCTCCCAAGGTTTTTTCTCCATTCTGTCACCTGATGGAGTTTTTGGTTCCTTGCCGCTGTTGCCTTGCCTTCTGGCTTGCTTAGTTGGGGACATTTAATATTCAACAATATTATAGATCTGCCTTAAGGTGGACGATGATGAAATTGTTTTTTTGTATTATTTTCATGTTATCACTGTAAAGCTGCTTTGATACAATCTGTATTGTAAAAAGCGCTATATAAATAAAGGTGACTTGACTTGACTTGTCCATCCAGACCAAGACGTGGTGTCCTGCCAGGTATGGGAGGAAGGTTTTTAGGGCTAGAAAGACCGCTCTCATTTCGAGGCAGTTCATATGTAGGCGCTTCTCCAAGCTCAACCAGCGGCCGGAGGCAGCCCTGCCCTCGTACAGAGCACCCCAACCTAAGTTGGAGGCGTCTGTTGAAATCACCTGGAGGCGTCAAAATTAAATCATATCCGTACCGGAATAAAACAGTTAAGCAAAGAGAACGGTTTGGCCTGACTGTGGAAAAGCGACTTAAAGTGTAATTGTCAGTACTTTTTGCAACAAAATAATAGCTCCAACGAAAACCACAACAGAACTGCAGCACACAACAGTGTTGGTGAACAAATCTGCGGCTTTGAACAAATCGTGAGTCAATGATTCATTCATAATTGAGCCACTTGCTTTGTTACTGAATGAATGTATGACTCGATGACTCACTCATAAAGACAGTGACTTGCCGCCAACTACTGGCGGTTTTAATTTAAAAGAATCACTTTGTTTTTACCATCATTGCATATTTCTCTATTGGATTTTATTTAATTTTTTAAGCATTATTTATTTGATTAAGGTATTTGTAAAAATGCACTGGAAAAATCTATTTAAGGGGGCAAATATTGTCCCGTACTGAAAAAGGTGTGACTGTAGATAGGGGGTACGCAGAAGGATGATAAAAGTCTTAGATGCGACACTCTAAAAAGTTTGAGAACTAGGGATGGGAAACGATTAATCACAATTAATCGCATCCAAAATAAAAGTTTGTTACATAATATATGTATACTGTGTATAATTATTTTGTTTATATAAATACACACACATGCATGTATATATTTAAGAAATATTTGCATGTACTGTTTATATATTTATATATTATGTTATATATAAATAAATAAAAATCTCTAATATATACATGCATGTGTGTGTGTGTATTTATTAGGGATGCACCGAATCCAGATTTTTGGGGTTCGGCCGAATACATTGGTTAAGATTCTGCCGAATCCGAAACCGAATACCGAATCCTACTCCCATCCTCAGTCCATTAACACAGTAAACACATCAATGAAGTAAACAACATCCACAGCAGTGGATTTTTAATTTAATTTAATTTTAACTGTAAAAAAAAAAGAAAAGAAAAAAAGAATAAGCAACATTGTATATTGTTTAGGGTCCTTGCCACCACGAGACAAATCGTCATTGCAAATTGAACATGTAGCTCGACTTGAATTGCCTTCTTTTGACTGAAAGTACTGCCAAACAACACCTTTTCTGCTCATGAGTTCCATTTTGACTTTCTCACAGCCTACGTCATTCGAACGGTCCCACCTACTGTAACGAGTGGAAATAAGGTGTGGCCCCTTTAAGAGCTACGCGCTCCCTGTTGAACTGTCGGCAGTCTGTATTGTATGCGCCTCGATACCCCATGTATGCGGGTAATTTCAGTTTGACGCTAATTTTTATCTTATTTTATTAAGTAACGCTGTGGATGGTAGAACGTGTGACAGACAGTTACATGAGTTCGATTGGGGAATAAAGTGCGAGTTGTGAGATGCCAATTGCCTCCATGAGTCTGTCTGGTTTCTGCAATAACTTTAGCTGTGAGCTACCGGTATCCCTATTTTTCTTCCTGACATCCACTGTTCATCACTGTAACGCGTTGTCGTTACACTACGTAAACACCTTCCCATAATCAACGGCGGCGTGACGTCGACCACCGTAGCGCGCACATTATATAGCAAGCTTATAGGGTTCGGTGGAAAAAAATTCTAAGGTTCGGCAGAAACCGAACCCCTTTAAAAAAAACAATATTCGGCCGAATCCGAAACCGAATCCTGGATTCGGTGCATCCCTAGTATTTATATATACAAAATAGGGGTGGCACGGTTCACAAAACCCACGGTTCGGTTCGTATCACGGTTTTAGGGTCACGGTTTTCGGTTCTGTACGGTTCTTGTTGTTATTTTTTCTTTTAATCTTTAACACTCCAGAAATTTCCTTCAGCATATGATATATAGCTTATTAGCTTAATTATCCACAATTTTGAATACAGTATAATTTTTTTTTTATGTATTATGTAATCATGCACTATGAATTTGACTTGACTTTAGTTTAAGCACATTATTGGGACCATCTCTGAGTAAAAGCTAGGTGAGATTATGATACAGCAGATAGAAGTTGTTTCCTAACCGGCTCTCTCCTGTTTATGCTTACCGACACATTGGTGTGATGTCTTCTCAAATGAACTGTCATATTAGAAGTTTTGCCATTAGCATATTGAATGCATTTTGCGCAATGCTTGCACACAGTCGCAGTTCTATCCACTGTTTTATTTCTGTTGTCATCGTAAGTAATAGGAAATCCAAAATGTTCCCACACACCGGATTTGAACGACGCGGGAGCATCAGCCAACTCCGGGCAGCCTTCATTATCTCCTCCACTTGCCATTTCTGCAGCACACTTTTACTGTCTTTGTATGTTCGCGCGAAACTGTCTGAGCACGAGGCTACATTGAGCACGCGGCTACATTGTGCATGCGTCGAACCGTGTGAACCGTGACCGAGACAAGCAAACTGAACCGAGACAAGCGAACCGAACGGTTCGGGTGTTTTTTCATGTACCGTGCCACCCCAATACAAAATAATTATACACAGTACACACATATATATTATGTAATTAATCTTTTTTTTGGATGCGATTAATCGTTGCCCATCCCTATTGAGAACCACTGATCAATATGATATTAATTTAAACAACATAGACTAAACAATATAGGCCTATAGACTGAAATCGCAAAATGGCCTTAAACATAGGGCTGGGCGATATGGCCAAAAGAAAATTATCACAATTTTTTTTTTTATATCAGTCGATATCGATAATCATCACGATAAATGTCAAATCTTTATTTTTTTCAAGTTTAAAGCCAGATTTTTGCCCCTAAGTGAAAGGAGCAAAAAGAAACCAGAGCGTTAATTGTGGTTTTAAACTATTCTTTATTGTCAGAACACATCATGACAAACACTTGCCAAACAGGGGAACATTCACAAATCTGAGGTAGAAGATTCAAACATTTGTAATTTTTCCTTAACAAAATAATATCTAAAAAGAAAAAAATATTTCTTAGTTTCTGCATGTGCTAATTTTATTTAGTAAAATGTAATGTTTGAGTTTTATTAAAATTAACAATTGGTCATCCAGCATCATGCATTTAGATCATAACCACAGATAAATCCGGGCATAGCCTACAGTACCTCACTATCATGGCAACATGTCACTTTATGGTTTCTATGGTATTTGTGTGAAAACCAGTAGCCTAAGTATATTATTAAATACTGTAATTATATTCCATTAGTCCTTTAATACATGGTCTACATTAATAATATAATACAATTCAATATGTATATCCCACATTTCATGGTGCAGTTAATATATATTACTAGGCTAACGTTACAGTAAATCCGTGGTAAATTATGGGAATTTGTAGACGGAAGCCTTCTGACTGTATCGTTGCGCACAGTGTTTCTCCTGTTCGTCGGCGAACTGGTTTAAATCACTGAGACATTAGTGTTCTTCGCTGAATTCAAGCGATTCTCACTGGATCTCGTGACCGAGGCCGATCAGAGTAAACGCGTCTGCTCTAGTGAGCTTGCGCTGCTGTTTGGACTTTGAGCCGAGCAGATAAACTGTCCGTATGGCGCGCGCCGTTCAAATGAGTTTCGTTCCGCTTTTGGCGAATAAACATTATCGAACATTTATCGAACTCTTGATATCGTTGTATCGAGAAAAATTATATCGCGATAATTATCGTTGTCGTTTTATCGCCCAGCCCTACTTAAACAATATTAAATTGTGAGCGAGACTTCTCAGCAATGAACAGGGTAAGGGATTTTAAACCATAATGCATGAAAGCACAATTTGAAAATTGTCAGTTAATTTTCTCTTGTGCTATCTTCCAAAATGGTTATGCAAGTTTGTTTCTATTTCAGATCAAAACTGACATGTGAAATAAACTTCAAGGAGAGCACCTTGCTGCATGCTTAAGGATTAGTAAACGGACCTGCCCCTGAAGCCTATCCATAAGGCAGGCTTAAAAAAGCTTATTTTTTTCAAAGCAGAGAAAAATTAATTGCTCAGGCAGAAACTGTCAACTTTGTAAACCGTTTTTAAAATCTGAAGATTTCATTATGAAAATATTTGTTCATGCTTGCAGTATAATTTTATGAATATGAATTTATGCATAATGTGAATTTCTGTAATAAATAGAGTTCATAAACCTTTCTTTGACTAGTTTATTCTGAACCCACTCAATAAGCGCCAGACCACAAAATAAAAGTCACAACAACAAACGCGGCTTTGCATCACTTCAGAGTTCCTACTGGCGGAGCGAATGAAACCAGGAAAATGTTCCTAAGGGAACAATTAGTTCTCAGGGAACAAGGGCGCCGTAAATGGGTGGAAGGTTAGGACGATTCTAAGGGCCCAGGCTGATTTAGGGCCCAGAAGAGCAGACCCCCTTTTTCTTTTCTTATTTCTTTTCACTTTTTTATACATACCTTAAAAGTGCTAGGGCCCCTCGTGCACTAAATGTGTATTTTGTCCGTTTTGACCAGAGATTTAATATTTAAAAAACAAATAATGTATTTACTGTTTCAGATACACCCCTCCCTCTCACAATGGTTCATTCCACCTGCGCTGTCCAAGCTACGATCGCTAGTGTAGCGTCTTGCTTATTGCTGCTATGATGCAGCGCAGACAGTGACACACGCAGGCATGTCACATCAAAAGTCAGGGCATTAAAAACGGAAAGAGAAGACAGAGAACGCCGAAGTCGACAGTAGGCTATGTCACACAGTTTTTCAAAAAGAAAGGTAGCTTGCCCTATTCCTGTATTCCAAAACTTTCAGAGTTACTCATTTTTGTTACTACATGATGACCTGCTTTTATCTAGCTAGCTTAGTAAAATAATTACTGAATTATGATTTACATCCAACAATAATAACATATCTGCTGTCTCCGGGTTATCAAGTCTCGTAGACACAGATTCAGCGGCGGCTGCACACCCGCGTCCTCCTTCCCCCACGTCCCCCGCCCCCGTCTCAGCCGAACAAGGTGAGCCTGAGCGCGAAACTTCACGAAGATTGAAGCCTATAAACACGTCTTATCTACTGTGTTCGCCACATGATGATAACTTCACAAAATAAAAAGTAATCTACACGCTCCAAAAATTACAAAATCAGTTTGCCATGTCGTGTGTTCTGTGAAGTGACAGACAGTGCTGCTGCTACGATCGATGCTGTCAGATTTGACGTTCTTAATATGAATAAAATGCCCCAGAAAAATAATAAAAAATTGAATAAAACATGTCTGTATTAACCATTGGCTATAAGGAGTTTACAAATTAGATATTTAATATTATATAGCCTATTAAGAAAACTAAATAAGCCAATAAAAATAATTACGTGTGTGTACGTGTGTGTGTGTGTCTGGTGTGTCTTGATTTTGAGCCCTTTTGGCCTAGCTAGTTTTATTCCTGGACTGATTTAATTATGGGTTAGTTCTAGCTGATGTGATTGAGCAGTTTGACCCAGCTAAAGCTTGTTCATGTAAAGTATGTCAATATGTGTACATTATGTTCTGTTGTGCTTGCAATTGCAATTAAGATAATACATGTTCTCCCTTTTATGTAAACAAGTACATATTTCTATATTTTTTTTCTTGTTTTTCTACGCTTTGTACTCATCTTTAGACATTTTAACTATGCAATGTGCTAAGTATCTTTTTAAAAGTATACAGGGCATGTTTATTGGGTTAAATTGTATCTGTAAAAAATGTAGGGGGCCCAGACATTTTGGTTTCCATAGGGCCCAGAATTTCTGGCGGCACCCCTGCAGGGAACCACCCTGGTGGTTAGTTCTTAGAAGTACGTTTCTAGAACTACCCGGTGTGAAAGCCCCTATTGTGCAAAACCACAAGGTCCTTAAAGTGTCCCCTAAACGCATTAAGAACATTTTCAGCACTTCACTTAGCCACATGAAATGATAATGTACAGTACCATTTGTGAATTCTGCTGGTAAGTGACCCTTTCGGAGCTGCTGCCAGTCATCTTCTCCTTTAGGAACTTCAATGTTACAGGCCAACTCCAGGATGGAAACACCCAAACTAAAAGAGAAGAGAAGATACAAATCTTTATACAATACTTTATACGTTATACAAATCACAAAATAACTTATTTGGTTCTAACTGTTGACATTTAAATATAAACAATATAACATCCAATAACCTAAAGATGTCTGCAGCAGTCCCATACTCTCCTCTCAATAACTCAGGGGCCATATATCTGGGGTCTCCTTCTTGTAAATCATCATCCATCTTCATTTCTCTCTTTTCCTCTATCACTTGTTTAAGGACATCTCTAGGAAGCTTGATCAACAAGCCAAAGTCTCCAAGCTTGAGCCGTCCAGACTTTGTAATGAAAATATTTGCTGGTTTGATGTCCATATGGGCAAACCCATGAGCGTGCAAGTGGTCGAGCGCTGAAAGAATGTCACACAGATATGTCCAGGCACTTGTCTCACCTGGTACAACACAAAACACACACACACTTGTCTTGAGTAACTTATATTTACAATGCAATGCAAAGAAAATGCAATGTTTTAATATAAACCACACAGTTTTTCTTCTGTAGTTTGCTGTATACCAGTATGAAATGAAGTTTCCTCAGCGTATAGCTGTAGGCTGGTACAGCAGAGTTCAGTCTGGATGTAGAGGTGACCAGCCTCCTCCCAAGCCGCAATGAAGCCCAGCACATAAGGGTGTGGCAGTAGTCTCTCATGATTCCAAGCCTCAGTAATACTTTTTGCTCGTTCAACCTCACCACGGAACCGCTGCACTGAACGCTTGACAGCGTACTGGCATTTGTCCAAAAGACTCACCACCTGACAAACAGAAATAAATGAATGCATTTATATAGCACTGATAGATACAATTGTACCGTCAAAATGCTTTACAATGGGATCAGGGGTCTCTCCTCAACCACCACCAGTGTGCAGCATCCACACACCAGCTATAGGTGGGGAAGAGAATAAAGCCAATTCAATGGAAGGGGATTATTAGGAGACCATAATAGATTAGGGCCAATGAGGGAATTCGGCTAGTACACCGGGGTTACATCCCTACTCTTTTCGAGAAGTGCCATGGGATGTTTTATGACAGAGAGGACAGTCATCTGAAGAACATCTGAAAAAACTCTGTATCATTAGTAATTCATTGATAATCTTGAAACATCACCATTATCTGAAATGTATTATGTATTATATGTATCATTTTCAGAGTACATCCGTGGTGTACCTTTCCTTCACCGAATCAAGTCTAGTTATTTCGAAAAATCAAAATCATTAACATTTTTTAAACCAATTTTGTGTAAAAATGCAGAGATATTGGGCAGAAAAAGATGGCGGCTGATATTACTTCTCACTGGAAATAGAAGTATACATCCTGCAGAAATAGTATGAATAGGAATTATGGTAGTATCATATTCCACATAAACCCTTAGAAGGCATTTAGCATGTCTCACCTTGAAAACTTCACCAAAGGAACCTCGTCCAATCAGGCCCAGGTTGGTAAAGCACTGGCTGAAAAAAGACTGCAGTCGAGACGGGTCGTACACAGAGCGAGGAGGGGGCGACTCTATAAGAGAGCGTGACAGGGGCGTCCACGGAGTGGGGTGATGGAGAAACACTCGACTGAGCGGGGGGCATCCTTTAGATGGTGGCTGTGGCGGTAAAGAATGAGATAATGGCCGCGAAGGCGACAAGGAGGAAGATGATGAGGAAGAGAAGGGAGGTCTCCGTTTCTTTAGGGAAAAGGACTGCTGGGCATGAGAGAAGTGGGTAGGCAGAGGGAGAGGGGTTCTGACCACTGATGTCTGATAAGAAGACGACATAGGAAATGTATAGTCAGTTCTTCTAATGTAAATGTAGGCTTGACAAATTTTCAGAAGATACTTCAAATTATGGAATTGTGAATGCTGACTGCTCATCCAGATGCTCCACATCAATATGCACTAACCTATAACAGAACAGGAGATGGGGTGTTTAATATTATGACTGAAATATAATTTATGACATCAATGACTAAGTTGACAATACTAGGTACCATTACAAAAAATTGGGGCAGTAAAACAGTAGTTTGATGGTATCAGATGGTACTGTGATATATACCATAGCACTGAATAATTACCATTACCAAAACATGGCAATACCATGGTATTATTGTTAGCGAAAAGTTATTTGAAGACAAAAGTCGTGTCTTGATGATTAACGTTACCATAACGGTAACCACATTGGTTACTTTTTAATAGTCCACTCCACGGAACACCAGCACAGTAGGAAAGTCTGATCAGTGATCACAGAACTTCATGTGTTACCTGGGTAAATCTGCATGGTATTACCATCACATTTGTCGTACTAGATTAGATTAATAAAACTAAAACAGTGCTTTGTGGCACAAATTAAAGTGTGTAACATGAATTATCATTTCGAGAATAGTTCTAATAATATGTGCTACACAGTACATCGACAGATACAAATTGGCAGTATTCGATTACGTGCGTTCAGATAAAAATTAAAAGTCATTATCGGAACTGTAGCAGTTGTGATTATATAAAATTAACTTTTCAGAAAGTAACAGTTAAACATTAAAAAAATGCCTTCCTTCAAAGGGATCTTCCGTCACAAATATTTATTATGATTCAGAAACGTTAACTTACATACCTACATTTTGTGTTGCTCTTGGTTGATATTAAAATATCCATTTCTTTTAATCAATCAAGTAAGTTATATTATTAATAATCATATATCGCGCCACACGTGTTCAAATACTTCAGGAGCGGGCAATGACGTGACATCGAGCGTTCTCGGTGCATTGTGGGATATTGGAGAGTTCTTCTTTTTCTCTCTCTGGTAGTGATGTTCATAGACATAGATATAATATTATAAAGGCTAGATG
Source organism: Phoxinus dragarum (assembly GCA_033366665.1). Lineage (NCBI taxonomy): Eukaryota > Metazoa > Chordata > Actinopteri > Cypriniformes > Leuciscidae > Phoxinus > Phoxinus dragarum. Next base: position 271,913 of record JARPMJ010000303.1, read on the forward strand.
TCTCGTCGCGCTGCTGGCCAATGGAGGTTGACGTCCGCACACGGCGGCCATCTTGCCACAGGTGGCTCGCTCACTCGTAACATTGTTTTAATGGTGCATGTACTTTTTAAATAACCATAACTTGCTCAATTGTCTACCGATTTTCAAACGGGTTGGTTTGTTATAAACCTCAGAGACGTAGTTATGACACTGCGTATTTATAAATAATTATAATATTATATACATGTTCAAGCATCCAGAATTATAGCCACGTTAATAACGTTTGTAAGAAACCAAACCGTTTGTAAATCCGTCAAGATTTCAGCGAGATAAGAGTATTTGTGTCCGTGCAGATCACTCACCTTACAGAAAGCTTCCCTGTGACAAGATGGCCACCGGGTGATGCCGTTCGAGACTCCGCCGTAAGACATCTAGCCTTTATTATGTATATCTATGTTCATAGATACAGACATAGATATACATAATAAAGGCTAGATGTTTTTTTTTTTTTTTTTTTTTAGTGCGTTATTCAATAACAAAACATACAACAATTAAATACAAAATAATAATAATAATACAAAACAATAACAAAATCAAGAAAACCAATCAAAATGTTTTTTAAAGAAAATATAAAAATGTAAAAATAAAATGTAGAATATATAGATACTGACATTAATAATAATACAAGTAAAAAATTTAAATAAAAAGTAAGCAATATAACACAAATATGAACAACATACACAGGGGTATTGAAATCAAATACATTTCTCTAATTACAAAATAATACAAAGGTCCTTGAAAAGGATAACATTTCAAGGCTTTACAACAGTCTATAGTATTTTTTGCCGTGGTGTTCCTCACACCCTCCAATGTTTTAAGGTACTGACAAATTTCGAATTTAAATTGTATAAAACTAGGTGCATATTTTGCCCATCGACATATATGAATTTTATATAATAAACAAATTAAGAACAAAACAAATTTTCTTTTCTAAAGGCTTATCGTAAAAAAAATATGATATCCTTATCCTCCAAAGTAATGTCAATTCCAGAAATCTCCTTAAAAAGTTCTTAAAGTCACAAACAATTTAGTACAAACAGGGGCGGACTGGCCATCTGTGTGATCTGGAGAATCACAGAACGGCCGGTACTCCCATATGGCGCTTTTCCACTGCATGGTACGGCTTGGTACGGTTCATCTCGGCGCGGAACGGTTCGGCTCGCTTTAGATCGGTTGCTTTTCCACTGCAGTTAGTACCGCTTCAAAGTGGGTGGGACTGATCGTTAATAGTTGTCGCCTCTAATTTGTCCCTACACTGTTTAGGTATGGCGGCAATCAACGAGAAGAACGTCTGCACCTCGTCCACTGACCACGATTCAGCCATTTCTTTTTTGATTTTTTTTAACTTATTTTGTAAAGTAAATACTCTAAAAACAGGTGCTACTGCGCTGGCTGTTGTCTGGCTATTTAAATCTAGCGGGTTTAGTGTCTCGTGTCGCAAATACAATGACGCTGAAGTGGCGATTCTGTCTGACCAATCAGTGATCTGCAGTGTTTTCACGTCACGTTTAGTATCGGTACGGTACGCTTGGAACCTCAACAGAGGTGGTACCATTTAAAGCGAGCCGAAGCGAGCCGTACCGTACCGTACTATGCAGTGGAAATGCGCCATAAGTGAGCCGTACCGAACCGAGCCGTACCGTACCATGCAGTGGAAAAGCGCCAAAGCGTGCCGTGCCGTACCGAACCGTACCGTACCATGCAGTGGAAAAGCGCCAATAGACAGTATATAAGAGGTGTCTTGTTCTTGTTAACTGTTGATGTTGCACAGGGCATGCAGTAATAAAATGAGGAGGCGTACAGCGAGTACCGAACAACTAGCAACTTTTTATTAGCCAATGTGTCCTCTCGTTCACATCATCTGATATCTGTCTATCCCGCGCCCACCAATATCACCTAGCAACCTTGCCCTGGCGGCGTAAATCAGTGTCGCAAATATTCAATGCTTACGTGAATATTACATCTCCTTTCTTTTAAAAGAATAAAGAAAACGTTAAGTCAATGCAGTGTGAATACTCAAATTACTGAAACATTACTCTAGCATTTAAACACAGAGATTGCTGCATTTTCCAAAACATCTAAACACTTCTGACACTTAACATATCACATAGTATTCAACAATACTTAGGAACAAAACGTCCATTATTCTCAGACAGCCCATACCAGATCTTAGATTCCATTTCTCTAATAGGGGCAGCGATCCGCCAACACCCCAGACGAATTAACAATCACAAATCAAGGATTGCCCTTGGTCGCACTGCTCGACCTGATCTGGTATGGTATTGTATTGGCTGGATCTCTCTGTCATTTAAATGTTGTGCTGGTACTTCAGTGTGTACCTGAAGCATGGATGAGGCAGTGCTGTTTTGCTCTTCCTCTGTATTTGCAGGAACGCTGGTATTTTCCACAGGCTCTTCTTTAGTGCTGAGAAGATGATGCCGGTTTCTGCGATACACTCGACTATCTGAAGTGCAAACATGATAAGATCTTTGTGTGTCGGCAGGGTGTACAACGACAGCTGGTTACTAAAGACCGTGTTCTTGAATGCGAACACATTGTCCAGTGTGAAGCTGTGACAATGGACGAGTCGAGCGATTGTAATACTTTTTTTGATGTTGCTGCTGCTTTGCTCTTTTAGAGCGTGCTTCTGTGAAACTGACAATTTCAGGTAGGAGTTGCTTGATGGTGGTTGGCAGTATGGATCGCAGTCGGCGACTCATGAGAAGCTGGGCAGGTGACTTGAAGTTGTCAACAGGTGTATTCCTATACTCTAATAAACTGAGATATGGATCTTTCCTGTCCATCTTGGCTTTTGTCAGGATTGATTTTGCGATCTGCACAGTCTTCTCAGCCAAACCATTGCTTTGGGGGTAATGGGGGCTTGTGGTGGTGTGCATGAAACCCCATGTCTTTGCAAAGTCTTCAAACTCCTTTCCCCGATATTGTGGACCATTGTCAGAAACGACTTTCTCTGGGATGCCATGTCTTGCAAAGATGACTTTGAGTTTGCTGATGACAGTGGCAGCTGTGGAGGTGGTGAGTTTGTCTAATTCAAAGAAGCGACTATAGTAGTCTACTGTAACCATGTATTCTTCGTTGTTCCAGGTAAAGAGGTCTGAAGCGATCATCTGCCATGGTCTGGTTGGAATTTCGTGTGGAATCATGGGCTCCTTGGTGTTTGAACAGCGTCGCTCCAGGCAGGTGTTGCATCTTTCGACCATGCGTTCAATTTGTTTACACATTCCTGGCCACTATAACACATCTCGTGCTCTTTGGTTCGATTTCTCTATGCCCATGTGACCGACGTGAATGCGTGCAAGCATGTCTTCTCTGAGTGAGGAGGGTATGACTAACTTCTCACCTTTGAGAATGATTCCGTTGGCCAATGACAGTTCGTCTCGGAAATTCCAGAAGTCGCAGATGTCTGCAGGGCATTTTCTCCTCTCTCCAGGCCATCCATCCAGAATCACCTGTCTGAGCTTGACAAGCTGGCTGTCTAGCTCAGTCTCAGCACGGATCTGTTGCAGCCTTGTGTCACTGACAGGTAAGCTTTTATATACCATGTGGACCTGCATGTCCATTCCTTCACTGAGATTGTCGTGCTCTGTCTCTATGAACTTTCTAGAGAGGGTGTCTGCCACAGGAATCTCTTTTCCTGGCCGGTGTGTGATAGTGATATCATATTTCTGGAGTTGCAGAATCATTCTTTGAAGTCGCGGCGGGGCTGCGGCTAGTGGTTTTTTCATCACTGCTTCGAGTGGCTTGTGATCGGACTCCACTGTGACTTTCCGGCCATAAACATACTGATGAAAGCGTTTGCAGCCAAATAAAACCGCGTAGAGCTCCTTCTCTATTTGAGCATAGCTAACTTCACATTCGGTCAGTGACCTTGAAGCATAGCTGAGCGGCTTCCCGTCCTGCAGCAGGACTGCACCGAGGCCATACTTAGATGCATCCACTTGAAGGTGCAATTCTTTCTGTGGGTCATAGTACGCAAGTACTGGTCCAGGTTCCTTAGTAATGAGATCTTTCATTTTTTGGAATGCGGCATCGTGCTGGGAATCCCATAAGAACTTGCTGGACTGTTTGAGCAGTTGACGAAGTGGTGCATTAATGTCTGCTAGGCAGGGTGCAAATTTGGACAGGTAGTTTACCATTCCTAAGACTGTTTCGAGCTCCGCTTTGCTCTTTGGTGGCTCCATGCGCTTTATCGCTGATACTTTTTCAGGGTCTGGCCTGACTCCTTCAGCGGATAAGCAGTGACCGAAGTAGCGAACCTCAGAGGCACCCACAATGCTTTTCTCATGGTTGAGCTTCACCCCTTTCTCACGAGACCTTTGTAACATTGCGTGTAAGTTGTCGTCATGTTCTTTTTTGGTTCGTTCGTAAACCAGAATATCATCAACGATTGCAACGACACCATTTAAGACCTTCATAAGTCTCGTCGATTTTGCGTTGAAATTCATCCTGAGCCGAAATGATGCCAAATGGAAGACGACAAAATCTGTATCGTCCTAGTACAGTGTTGAATGTGTCAGTTTGGACGATTCTTCTGTTAGTTTTATCGCCCAGTATCCTGAACGGGCATCTAACACGCTGAAGTATTTTGCACCCGTTAGCTTGGGCGTGATGTCTTCTATTGTTGGTAAGGGTAGTGTGGACGCTTGATAGCTTTATTGAGGTCGCGGGGATCCAAACATATTCTGAGTTTGCCAGTTCGTGGTTTTTCCACAACCACAAGTGCGTTCACCCAGTCTGTAGGCTCTGTTACCTTGACTATGACTCCTTGTTTTTCCATATTTTGTAACTCCTCTTTCAGTCTGCCGCGTAAAGCCAGGGGTATCCTTCTCGGTGGATAAACAACTGGAGTTGCATCGGGTTTTAGATGGATTGTGCACTCCCCTGGAAATAATCCAATAATAATCCAATATATCCAATATCCATATACATCAGCATATTCCTCCATGATGGACTTTTCCTCTTTAAGCGAGTTCACTGAGAGCACTAGCTTAATTAAGTCCAGGTCCAGGCATGCTTTTAGACCTAACACAGGCGGTGCTTGAGTGTTGACTATGTAGAAATTCATCAGTGTTTCCTTGTCTTTGTATCTGCATGGCAACATACATGTCCCTTTTAATGTGAGCATTTGACCACCATATCCAGTGAGGCTGTGATTAGTTGGTGTGAGCTTGCACTGATGTTTTAGCATATTAAATGTGTGCAGTGGAATGACATTCACCTGTGCTCCGGTGTCTAACTTGAAACTAACTTCAGTTTTTTCTTCTCCCAGCAATATGTCTGCAAATGCTTGTTCTGTGTCACATGACTTTTGTAAGACTGTATCCACAAAAAATTCCTCATTTGGATTTTCTTCATCATGAGAATCATCTTTGCTTACTGTATAAACATTCCTTATGTAACCCGAACGGCATACTTTGGCAAAGTGGTTGGGTTTCCCGCATTTGCCACATTATTTACCTTTTACAGGGCATTTTCCAGAAGGACCGTGAGCCTGGTTGCCACAGTAACCGCAATTTCTGCCGCGCTCCGTGACGTCATTGCTGCTTCGTTGAAAGGCTTTCATTCCAGGTTTTACTGTTCGCTTATGTGACTCTTTCTGCGAGCTGACTGCGTGCACTGCTTGATCACGGGGGTTGTATGTGTTGCTTGCAAACGTTTTGAGCTGAGCTTGTGCAACTTCATGTGATCTAGCAATATCCATGGCCTTATCTAACGTTAACTCCGAGCCGACGCTCAACAGTTTTTCCCGCACTCGCGGCGAGTGAATGCCAAACACGATGCGATCTCTAATCATTTCCTCGCTGTCTGCATAAGCACAGTCTTTCAATAACAGCCTTAGTTCGGTCATAAATTGCTCAAAGCTTTCGTTGGCTCTTTGAATTCTCTCATGAAATTTATATCTGGCGAAGATTGTGTTTGTTTTGGGCAATACATATGCTTCGTACTTGTCGTAATATGTTTTCAGTACCTTTGCGTCATCTGCCGGCAGCGCCCAGGTGTTGAAGATGTCTCTTCCTTTCTCTCCTATCCACAGGAGCAAATAACTGCATTTTTCATCTTCACCTCGTTTTTTTAACGGACCCGCGAACATGAGCTCTGCATGTTGTCTGAACTTACGCCATGCATCTGGTAAGTTAGACGATTCCCAATCCATGTGCGGAGATCGTACTGCTGCAAAATCCATTTTAGCTACTTTTCTTCTGACACCATGTCTTGTTCTTGTTAACTGTTGATGTTGCACAGGGCGTGCAGTAATAAAATGAGTAGGCGTACAGCGAGTACCGAACAACTAGCAACTTTTTATTAGCCAACGTGTCCTCTCGTTCACATCATCTGATATCTGTCTATCCCGCGCCCACCAATATCACCTAGCAACCTTGCCCTGGCGGCGTAAATCAGTGTCGCAAATATTCAGTGCTTACGTGAATATTACAAGAGGGTACTCCAGGATGGCCGGCGGGCCGGCCCACCACCCGTCACGCACGCAGTCATCACCTGTTTTTTTCCGTTAACGCGGCCGCGGGTAAAAACGGAAAGAAAAGGGCGGGGGCTGAGTGTCAGGGTTCTGTCACTTCTGTCTGGTCTATTTCTTTGTTTTGTGACAGAGCCCTGACACTCCTATGTTGTCTTGTCTGTGTGCCTTGTTTCATGTGCTTTCATGTCTTGTCCTGTACTGTGTAGCACGCAGCTTGTGTTTTACACTAGCTGTGTGCTTTCATGTTGTCTCGTTTTGTGTGAGCACATGGCTTGTGATTTGTTTTACTGGCCATGTGCTTGTGTTCTAGTCGTGTTTGGTGTGAGCACATGGCTTGTCATGTATGTTTCTTTTGTGCCATGTGCTCTCCAGTTAATTGTCTAGCCCCTTCCCTCTTGTTACCTGATTATTGATTTATTTGCTCCACCTGTCCTCCCTCGTTACCTGATTGATTTGCCCCACCTGTCCTCTCTCGTTACCTCCTTTGTTTGTTCTCCCTATTTAATCTCCTTGTGTTTTCAGTCCTGTGCTGTTTCGTCGTCATATGTACACCGTGTGTTTCACTGCTGTCGAAGTCAAGTCAAGTTGAGTCAAGTCTGTCTTGCTTTCCCCCTCGGGGTAGTTTTTGTTTGTGTTTTGTTTATTCTTATTATTTATAAAACCCATTCTCCTGCAATTGAGTCCTCGCTTCATCTCCTCAACCCCAAACCCTGACACTGAGAAGGCGATATACATTTTTTTTTGCGGAATTTAGATACTGAAACCGCTAAATGTCGCAAACTAACTGAAATATTTAGCAGCACAGCCAGCAGCTGCACCTCGCAGTTAAATATTAGCAGCAGTGAAGAAGTGAGCCAGACAGCTGTGCAGCAACATGCCACCATGATGATGAGGGATAGAAAGATGAGCTGTTCCGCAGGTAGATCCAGGGCAAGTATGGAACATGAGAGGAGAAAGAGAGTTACTTGCTATAGGGATGATGTTAGGAAGTGATATTCAGGTTGCTACATTTTTAATGATTACAGTAGGCTAGTTAAAATAGCAAAACTTCAACAGTTTAGCTGTAAAATGCCACATGCAGTAGCTAATATTAAGAAATATGTTGTGCTTTTACTTTTAAAAATGTTGGTAACGTTACAGTTAATGCTTACAAACTTTGAAGATTTTGAATACAGAAGTTACATTTGTAATGGTGTATTTTCATTTAGATGTGGTATTATTATTTGTGCAGTAAGATTAATTACTGCATAAATTAATTAAGATTATTAAGTAATAAATTCATTTTAAGACAGCATGGAATAGATTATATAATATGCTGTTATAAGCATGTAAGCGATTTTGTATTGAACATAACTCTGGTTCACTGTGTCATAGAGACAAGGGGGCGGGCTCATTTTACTCAGATGACCAATCAGTCTCTCAGGATCATTGTGAAGCTATCAGGCCACGCCCCTAGCAACCATTTAGAGCAGCTTAGCAACAAGTTCCATAGACTTCCATTGAAAGAGATAATCATTATAACTCATTATAATGCACTCGTTTAAATACTCTATAAAAACTCACTCATAAGCACGAGGCCGCAGGCCTCGTGCACTCATTATAATGCACTCGTTTATAAACGGCCTCGTGCACTCATTATAATGCACTCGTTTAATAGAGATTTTAAATACTCTGCGGCCGAGTGCCTAACCTTAGCCCTAACCCCATAGTAACCATCTGTGAAAACTACCAACCACCTAGTGACACAATAGCAACCACCAAAAATACCTTAGCAACCACCCTGAACACCCTAGCAACCGCCTAGAAATGTCCTAGCAATCACCCAAATACCCTAACAACCACCCACAAAACCTTAGCAATTGCCTAGAAACCACCCGGAACACCCTAGCAACCACCCAAAATACCTTAGAACTCCCTAGCAACACCCTAGCAACACCCTAGCAACCACCCAAAATACCTTAGAACTCCCTAGCAACACCATAGCAACCACCCAAAACACCTTAGAACACCCTAGCAACCACCCATAACACCTAACAACCACCCAAAATACCTCAGAACTCCCTAGCAACACCATAGCAACCACTCAAAATACCTTAGAACACCCTAGGAACACCCTAGCAACCACCCAAAATACCTTAGAACTCCCTAGCAACACCATAGCAACCAACCAAAACACCTTAGAACACCCTAGGAACCACACATAACACCCTAGCAACCACCCAAAATACCTTAGAACTCCCTAGCAACACCATAGCAACCACCCAAAATACCTAAAAACTCCCTAACAACACCCTAGCAACCACCCAAAATACCTTAGAACTCCCTAGCAACACCATAGCAACCACCCAAAACACCTTAGAACACCCTAGCAACCGCCTAGCAACCACCCAGAACACCCTAGCAACTGCCTAGCAACCACCTAGAACACCCTAGCAACTGCCTAGCAACCACCCAAAACACCCTAGTAACCACCCAGAACACCCTAGCAACCACCCCAACAACATGAATAAGCCATATCTCAGCAGCAGAACATCGTACAGACATGGTTGTTGGCTCGTATGCAATCATGTACCACACTCTAGCAACCGAGTGTCGAGTTTTGTCACTGCAAGCACCATTCACATTTTCTTCTGGAAATGTACGTTCTAGTTAAGTTGGCTTGTGAGAGCCAACTTACTGATATTGTACTTAAACTTATTAAGTTGGCTTGTGAAAGCCAACATACTGAAATCCTATTTAAACTTATTAATGGTGCTTTCCTATAGGCAAAGCAGCATTAGTGTTATTGCTCATACTTATTACTGGTGCTTGCTTTAGCAAGGCAACAGTATTTTTATTGCTCATACTTATTAATGGTGCTTGCCTATAGGCAAAGCAACATTAGTGTTATCTTGCATACTTATTATTAATGGTGCTTGCCTATAGGCAAAGCAACATTAGTGTTATTGCTCATACTTATTAATGGTGCTTGCTTTAGCAAGGCATCATTATTGTTATCCGTCATACTTATTAATGGTGCTTGCCTATAGGCAAAGCAACATTAGTGTTATTGCTCATACTTATTAATGGTGCTTGCCTATAGGCAAAGCAACATTAGTGTTATTGCTCATACTTATTAATGGTGCTTGCCTATGGCAAAGCAACATTAGTGTTATTGCTCATACTTATTAATGGTGCTTGCTTTAGCAAGGCATCATTATTGTTATTGCTCATACTTATTATTACTGGTGCTTGCTTTAGCAAGGCAACAGTATTGTTATTGCTCATACTTATTAATGGTGCTTGCCTATAGGCAAAGCAACATTAGTGTTATTGCTCATACTTATTATTACTGGTGCTTGCTTTAGCAAGGCAACAGTATTGTTATTGCTCATACTTATTAATGGTGCTTGCCTATAGGCAAAGCAACATTAGTGTTATTGCTCATACTTATTAATGGTGCTTGCTTTAGCAAGGCATCATTAATGGTGCTTGCTTTAGCAAGGCATCATTATTGTTATTGCTCATACTTATTATTAATGGTGCTTGCTTTAGCAAGGCATCATTAATGGTGCTTGCTTTAGCAAGGCATCATTAATGGTGCTTGCTTTAGCAAGGCATCATTATTGTTATTGCTCATACTTATTATTAATGGTGCTTGCTTTAGCAAGGCATCATTAATGGTGCTTGCTTTAGCAAGGCATCATTAATGGTGCTTGCTTTAGCAAGGCATCATTATTGTTATCCGTCATACTTATTATTACTGGTGCTTGCTTTAGCAAGGCAACAGTATTGTTATTGCTCATACTTATTATTATTAATGGTGCTTGCCTATGGCAAAGCAACATTAGTGTTATTGCTCATACTTATTATTCTGTTTCTTCTTCTTTTTATTCTGGACAAAGTTTGGCGCGAAACTCGCCCCGCACCGTTTGTCACAGACCCCTGAGTGAGGTGTCAAATCGACCGGCCCATTGAGGAGAGGTGTGCTATATCTTTTCTAAGCGATCGGGTGTACGATGTTCGCGCAGCGGACGAAAAAGCGGCCAAAAAAGTCCCATTGACTTAACATTGCGGAATTTTCAGAAATTCAAATCCCAACTGTCATTTTTCACACACACAGACACAAAGGGCCTGACACCCCTGCATGTCTCCCCCTCTCTCTCCCTCAGAGGATTTATATTATCCAGCAGCCAATAAGTAATGGCCTAAAATCTTCATAGCCACACCATAGCAACCAGTTATTAGGGCCCAAGCCTTGAAAAGGCGAAGGCCCTATTGTTTTTCTAAGGATTCTTCTTCTTCTTCTTCTTCTTCTTCTTCTTCTTCTTTATTAGGGCCCAAGCCTTGAAAAGGCGAAGGCCCTATTGTTTTTCTAAGGATTATTATTCTTCTTCTTCTTCTTTATTATTATTATTAGGGCCCAAGCCTTGAAAAGGCGAAGGCCCTATTGTTTTCCTCCGGATTATTATTCTTCTTTATTATTATTATTATTATTATTTTACTACCTTTTGGGCACTTTTGGGGGCCTTAACGTGCTCAAAAACTCTTGAAACTTTGCACAAATGTCAGAACCCGCGGCCATTAGGGCCCGACTGAAGCTGGGACCCGGGCGTGGCAGGGGGGCTCGCCAGCGCCCCCTGGAATGGGATTCAAAAACATGTCCATATCTCAAACACGCTTGCATGTAATAATATGAAACTCGGTACACGTATAGATCTCATTGGGCCGAACAACTTTCGTGCTCTAAGTTTTACGCCAGTCCAACAGGAAGTCGGTTATTATGGGCTGTATGGAAACGCATGTTCTGGCATTTGAAACACTTGTCCTAGAGAATTCATCGGATGACCACGAAACTCGGTGTGCATGAAGTCAAGACATGGAGGATGATAAATTGCGAGGGGATTTTTGATATCTCGAACGGTTTGGCCGTGGCGAGGAAACGAATTTATGGCGAATATTGGAAACAGGAAGTGTGTTATAACATCCTCATACATTAATTGATCTTGATGAAACTTCAGCAGTGTGTTCGTTGTAAGAGGCCGATCACATGGATGTGACTATTGTGAGTCAAAGTTATAGCGCCACCAACTGGCAGCAGGAAGTGTGTCACTTTCAAAATGCTTTGAATTCACCCTCTTATTTTTACCCGATTTGCTTCAAACGTCATCTGTATAATGTAAACACACGGCAGATGTAGACCTGTGAAAGAATTATTGATATCTTAAATACTGTTGCCATGGCAACGCTTTAAACTTTTATATTCTTTTTGGGTGCATTTGAGGCTCTTAACATGCTTCAAATTGCATGAAACTCAACATGCATATCAGATTTATTAGGTACTAGGCATGTGCAAAGTTTCAGAAACGGGCGCGGTGGAGGGGCTCAGTAGCGCCACCTTTAGTCAAAAATGGGGTATTAGTTTTACCTACAGTAACAAAAATCGGTATTTATATTTATCTCCCCGAGCCGGACAACTTTCTAATTTACAGTCATTAGCTCCGACCAACAGGAAGTCAGATATTTTGGTTTGAATGTGATTTGATGGGAATTTTGCCAGTCTCTCTCAGTGTCTGTGTGTGTGTGAGAGGAGGGGCGGCTTTATTTTAACCCTTTCTCTGCTGTGTGGGACTTCTCGGGCACTTTTGGGGCCCTTAACGTGCTCGAAAACTCTTGAAACTTTGCACACAGGTCAGAACCTGCGGCCATCAGGGCCGGCATGAAGCTGGTACCCGGGCGTGGCAGGGGAGCTCAACAGCGCCCCCTTTAACGGGGTCCGAAAACTTGGTCCATATATCAAACTGAATATTGCATGAATTAGTATGAAACTCGGTACACATATAGATCTCATCGGGCCGAACAACTTTCGTGCTCTAAGTTTTACGCCAGCCCAACAGGAAGTCGGCTATTATGGGTTGTATGAAAACGCACGCCCCTGGAATTTTATATACTCCTCCAAGAAATTTAATTTGATCTTCACCAAACTCGGTCAGCATGAAGTCAAGACATTGAGGACGCTAAATTGCGGACGGATTTTTGATATCTCGAATGGTTTGGCCGTGGCGAGGAAACTCAGTTATGACGAGAAAAGAAAAACACAATGTGTTATAACGTCTTCATACATTTATTGATCTTGATGAAACTTCAGCAGTGTTTTTGTTGTAAGAGGCCGATCACATGGATGTAACTAATGTGAGTCAAAGTTATAGCGCCACCAACTGGCAGCAGGAAGTGTGTTACTTTCAAGATACTTTTGACTAAAGTGGGGGGGTTATTTTTACCTACAGTCACAAAACTCGGTCTGTATATTATGCTTATCGATCCGGACAACTTTCTCTTTTACAGTCATAAGCTCCGACCAACAGGAAGTCAGATATTTTGGTTTGAATGTGGTTTTGTCTCTCTCTGACAGAGTTCCCCCTGCCATTCTCTCTGTCTGTGTGTGTGTGTGTGTGTGTGTGTGTGTGTGTGTGTGTGTGTGTGTGTGGGGGGGGGGGGGAGGGAGGGAGGGCACACACACAGACAGCCCCCCCCCCCCCTTTTCTGTGTGTGTTTGGAGGGGAGCAGAAAGACTCACACTGATACAAGCTCTAAAGCAGACTTCTTCTCGACAGTCAAAGCGGGGTTACGTTATTGCCCGTCGTGCACAGGAACCCGAAAGGCAACGGGGGGGGGTGGCGGCTTTATATATATATATATATATATATATATATATATATATAAATAAATATAGCTGCAAGCAGCGATGGAGGGCCCAAGCCGGTGGCAGCGCCAGCCCGGTGCCTTTAGTGTAACTAAAGGCACCAGGGTGGCGGTGCCACCGGCTTGGGCCCGTAATCGCTGCTTGCAGCTATATTTATTATTATTATTTTACTACCTTTTGGGCACTTTTGGGGGCCTTAACGTGCTCAAAAACTCTTGAAACTTTGCACAAATGTCAGAACCCGCGGCCATTAGGGCCGCACTGAAGCTGGGACCCGGGCGTGGCAGGGGGGCTCGGCAGCGCCCCCTGGAATGGGATTCAAAAACATGTCCATATATCAAACACGCTTGCATGTAATAATATGAAACTCGGTACACATATAGATCTCATCGGGCCGAACAACTTTCGTGCTCTTAGTTTTACGCCAGTCCAACAGGAAGTCGGCTATTATGGGCTGTATGGAAACGCATGTTCTGGCATTTGAAACACTTGTCCCAGAGAATTCATCCGATGACCACGAAACTCGGTGTGCATGAAGTCAAGACATGGAGGATGCTAAATTGCGAGGGGATTTTTGATATCTCGAACGGTTTGGCCGTGGCGAGGAAACAAATTTATGGCGAATATTGGAAACAGGAAGTGTGTTATAACATCCTCATACATTAATTGATCTTGATGAAACTTCAGCAGTGTGTTTGTTGTAAGAGGCCGATCACATGGATGTGACTATTGTGAGTCAAAGTTATAGCGCCACCAACTGGCAGCAGGAAGTGTGTCACTTTCGAAATGCTTTGAAATCACCCTCTTATTTTTACCGATTTGCTTCAAACTTCATCTGTATAATGTAAACACACGGCAGATGTAGACCTGTGAAAGGATTATTGATATCTTTAATACTGTCGCCATGGCAACGCATCAAACTTTAATATTCTTTTTTAAAGTTTTTGAGACTCTTAGCATACTTCAAATTGCATGAAACTCGACAGACACTTTACATTTATTGCCTAGTACACTTGTGCACAGTTTCAGAAACGGGCGTGGTAAGGGGCTCAGTAGCGCCACCTTTAGTCAAAAATGGGGTATTAGTTTTACCTACAGTAACAAAAATCGGTATCTATATTTATCTCCCAATCCGGACAACTTTCTAATTGACAGTCATTAGCTCCGACCAACAGGAAGTCAGATATTTTGGTTTGAATGTGATTTGATGGGAATTTTGCCAGTCTCTCTCAGTGTCTGTGTGTGTGAGAGAGAAGGGGGGCTTTATTTTAACCCTTTCTCTGCTGTGTGGGACTTCTCGGGCACTTTTGGGGCCCTTAACGTGCTCAAAAACTCTTGAAACTTTGCACAAATGTCAGAACCCGCGGCCATCAGGGCCCGACTGAAGCTGGTACCCGGGCGTGGCAGGGGGGCTCGGCAGCGCCCCCTAGAATGGGATTCAAAAACATGTCCATATATCAAACACGCTTGCATGTAATAATATGAAACTCGGTACACATATAGATCTCATCGGGCCGAACAACTTTCGTGCTCTAAGTTTTCTAACAGGAAGTCGGCTATTATGGGCTGTATGGAAACGCATGTTCTGGCATTTGAAACACTTCTCCCAGAGAATTCATCCGATGACCACGAAACTCGGTGTGCATGAAGTCAAGACATGGAGGATGCTAAATTGCGGACGGATTTTTGATATCTCGAACGGTTTGGCCGTGGCGAGGAAATGAATTTATGATTAAAAAAGGATGCATAAAGTGTGTTATAACTTAGTTATAGTTTTACCTACAGTTACAAAACTCAGCGTGTATATTGATCTTATCAAGCCGAACAACTTTCTAATTTACAGTCATTAGCTCCGACCAACAGAAAGTCAGATATTGTGGTTTGAATGTGAATTCTGTCTCTCTCTGTCTCTCTCTGCCATTCTGTGTGTGTGTGTCTGTCTGTGTGGGGTGGGGAGGGGAGGGGGGATCTGTGTATGTGTGTGTGTGTGAGGAGGGGGGCTAGTTTAGTTTAACCCTTTCTCTGCTGTGTGCAAAATCTCGGGCACTTTTGGGGCCCTTAACGTGCTCGAAAACTCTTGAAATTTTGCACACAGGTCAGAACCCGCGGCCATCAGGGCCGGGCTGAAGCTGGTAACCGGGCGTGGCAGGGGGGCTCGACAGCGCCCCCTGGAATGGGATTCAAACACTTGTCCGTATATCAAACACGCTTGCATGTAATAATATGAAACTCAGTACACATTTAGATCTCATCGGGCCGAACAACTTTCGTGCTCTAAGTTTTACGCCAGCCCAACAGGAAGTCGGCTATTGTGGGTGGTATGAAAACGCATGCCCCTGGAATTTGAAACACTCTTTCTAGAAAATTCATCCAATCGCAACCAAACTCGGTCAGCCTGACGACAAGACATTGAGGATACTAAATTGCTGACGGATTTTTGATATCTCGAACAGTTTGGCCGGGCGAGGAAACTAAATTATGGCGAGAAAAGAGAAAACACGATCTGTTATAACGTCTTAATACATTTATTGATCTTGATGAAACTTCAGTAGCGTGTTTGTTGTAAGAGAGCGATCACATGGATGTAACTAATGTGAGTCCCCCCCCCTTTTCTGTGTGTGTTTGGAGGGGAGCAGAAAGACTCACACTGATACAAGCTCTAAAGCAGACTTCTTCTCGACAGTCAAAGCGGGGTTACGTTATTTCCCGTCGTGCACAGGAACCCCGAAAGGCAACGGGGGTGGCGGCTTTTTATATATATATATATATATATATATATATATATATATATATTATATATATATATAAATATAGCTGCAAGCAGCGATGGAGGGCCCAAGCCGGTGGCAGCGCCAGCCCGGTGCCTTTAGTGTAACTAAAGGCACCAGGGTGGCGGTGCCACCAGCTTGGGCCCGTAATCGCTGCTTGCAGCTATATTTATATATATATATATATATATATTTATTATTATTTTCCGCACTTTGATCGCATTTTTGAGGGCCTAAACATGCACGAAAACTCACGAAAATTTGCACACGCATCAGAACTGGCGAAAATTGACATCTGATATGCGTTCAGAATTGGGCGGGGTAAAATGGCTCGATAGCGCCACCTATAAAGGTTCAACGGAGTGCGCCTCCCGCTACGTTTCACGTACGTGTACGAAATTCGGTACATACATGTCATGACCCAATACCTACAAAAAAGTCTCTTGGAGCATAGCCTTAAACACAACAGGAAGTCAGCCATTTTGAACTTCCTCTCTGATTTTTGTGCAGTTTTTGCCATTTTTCAGGCCTCGTACTTTAACGAACTCCTCCTACAGTTTTAATCTGATCATCTTCAAATTTGGTGAGTGTAATCTTAAGGCCTTTGCGACGTTAAATTGCGAAGATCTAGAGTTTTCGTCGAAGGGCGTGTCCTCGGCGGCCTGACAAATTTTGATGTTTCGCCATGAAACAGGAAGTTGCTGTAACTAAGGCATTGAATGTCCAATCTGCCCCAAACTTCACACGTTTGATAAGCGTTCTGTCCTGAACACATGACCATGCTCAAATTCAGTTACAGTCATAGCGCCACCTGCTGGCAACAGGAAGTGACATGTTTAACACTGTTTTGGACTCCTAATAACATAAAAAATTGCCAGCAAGTGCTTAACATGTTAACAACATACTAGAAACATGCTAAAACATGCTAGCAAACATTAGCTAAGTGCTAAAGCATGCTATTACTGCAATTAAATAGGAATTTGCTGTAACTCAGGCATTGAATGTCCAATCTGCCCCAAACTTCACACGTTTGATAAGAGTTTTGCCCTGAACACATGACCATGCTCAAATTCAGTTACAGTCATAGCGCCACCTGCTGGCAACAGGAAGTGACATGTTTAACACTGTTTTGGACTCCTAATAACATAAAAAATTGCCAGCAAGTGCTTAACATGTTAAACAACATACTAGAAACATGCTAAAACATGCTAGCAAACATTAGCTAAGTGCTAAAGCATGCTATTACTGCAATTAAATAGGAATTTGCTGTAACTCAGGCATTGAATGTCCAATCTGCCCCAAACTTCACACGTTTGATAAGAGTTTTGCCCTGAACACATGACCATGCTCAAATTCAGTTACAGTCATAGCGCCACCTGCTGGCAACAGGAAGTGACATGTTTAACACTGTTTTGGACTCCTAATAACATAAAAAATTGCCAGCAAGTGCTTAACATGTTAACAACATACTAGAAACATGCTAAAACATGCTAGCAAACATTAGCTAAGTGCTAAAGCATGCTATTACTGCAATTAAATAGGAATTTGCTGTAACTCAGGCATTGAATGTCCAATCTGCCCCAAACTTCACACGTTTGATAAGAGTTCTGTCCTGAACACATGACCATGCTCAAATTCAGTTACAGTCATAGCGCCACCTGCTGGCAACAGGAAGTGACATGTTTAACACGGTTTTGGACTCCTAATAACATATAAAAAATTGCCAGCAAGTGCTAAACATGTTAACAACATACTAGAAACATGCTAAAACATGCTAGCAAACATTAGCTAAGTGCTAAAGCATGCTATTACTGCAATTAAATAAGAATTTGCTGTAACTCAGGCATTGAATGTTTAATCTGCCCCAAACTTCACACGTTTGATAAGCGTTCTGTGCTGAACACATGACCATGCTCAAATTCAGTTACAGTCATAGCGCTACCTGCTGGCAACAGTAAGTGACATGTTTAACACTGTTTTGGACTCCTAATAACATACAAAAAAGTGCCAGCAAGTGTTAAACATGTTAACAACATACTAGAAACATGCTAAAAATGCTAGCAAACATTAGCTAGGTGCTAAATCATGCTATTTATGCAATTAAATAGGAATTTGCTGTAACTCAGGCATTGGATGTTTAATCTGCCCCAAACTTCACACGGTTGAATATTCTCATGTTTAACACATTTACATGAGAATATTCAGTTATAGTAATAGCGCCACCTACTGGCAACAGGAAATGACATGTTTAACACTGTGATGCAGTACTAGCAACATATTAAATATGCCATTGAGTTATATACATGTTAGAAACATGTTAAAACATGCTAGCAATTCTTAGCTAAGTGCTAAAGCACGCTAATGCAATGAAACAGGAAGTTGGTGTTACTGAAGAAGGCAATGTCCAATCTGCCCCAAACTTCACACGTTTGATAAGAGTCCTGCCCTGAACACATCTACATGACAATTTTAAGTTAAAGTAATAGCCGCCACCTACTGTCGACAGGAAGTGACACGTTTTACACTGTGATGCATTACTAGTGACATATTTAATATGCCATTGAGTTCTAAACATGCTAGAAACATGCTAAAACATGCTAGCAACACTTATCTGAGTTATAACGCATGCTATTATCCCCATAATCAAGGACATTTTTGTAACTGACTTTGACATACTCCTCCTATTTTTACCTACTTAAATGCACATTGCCCACCATGCTCTGTCTTCCTAAAGCCACCGGGTGGCGGTGGCACAGGTGCGAGGGCCCTTTCATCGCTGCTTGCAGCTTTAATTTATTTATATATTTATTATATATTACTACCTTTTGGGCACTTTTGGGGGCCTTAACGTGCTCAAAAACTCTTGAAACTTTGCACAAATGTCAGAACCCGCGGCCATTAGAGCCGGTCTGAAGCTGGTACCCCGGGCGTGGCAGGGGGGCTCGACAGCGCCCCCTGGAACGCGGTCCGAAAACTTGGTCCATAAATCAAACACGCTTGCGTGTAATAATATGAAACTCGGTACACTTATAGATCTCATCGGTTCATATATCCTTCGTGCTCTGACTTTTTAACCCAGCCCAACAGGAAGTCGGCTATTTGGCGTAGTTTAAAAAACACATGCAATGGAATTTAAAATACTTCTCCTAGACGATTCAACCAATCACCACGAAACTCGGTGTGCATGAAGTCAAGACATGAGGATGATAAATTGCGAGGGGATTTTTGATATCTCGAACGGTTTGGCCGTGGCGAGGAAACGAATTTATGGCGAATATTGGAAACAGGAAGTGTGTTATAACATCCTCATACATTAACTGATCTTGATGAAACTTCAGCAGTGTGTTCGTTGTAAGAGGCCAATCGCATGGTTGTGACTATTGTGAGTCAAAGTTATAGCGCCACCAACTGGCAGCAGGAAGTGTGTCACTTTCAAAATGCTTTGAATTCACCCTCTTATTTTTACCCCGATTTGCTTCAAACTTTATGTGTATAATGTAAACACACGGCAGATGTAGACCTGTGAAAGAATTATTGATATCTTAAATACTGTTGCCATGGCAACGCTTTAAACTTTTATATTCTTTTTGGGTGCATTTGAGGCTCTTAACATGCTTCAAATTGCATGAAACTCAACATGCATATCAGATTTATTAGGTACTAGGCATGTGTGAAGTTTCAGAAACGGACGTGGTAAGGGGCTCAGTAGCGCCACCTTTAGTCAAAAATGGGGTATTAGTTTTACCTACAGTAACAAAAATCGGTATTTATATTTATCTCCCCGAGCCGGACAACTTTCTAATTTACAGTCATTAGCTCCGACCAACAGGAAGTCAGATATTTTGGTTTGAATGTGATTTGATGGGAATTTTGTCAGTCTCTCTCAGTGTCTGTGTGTGTGAGAGAGGAGGGGGCTTTATTTTAACCCTTTCTCTGCTGTGTGGGACTTCTCGGGCACTTTTGGGGCCCTTAACGTGCTCGAAATCTCTTGAAACTTTGCACACAGGTCAGAACCTGCGGCCATCAGGGCCGGCCTGAAGCTGGTACCCGGGCGTGGCAGGGGAGCTCAACAGCGCCCCCTTGAACGTGGTCCGAAAAACTTGGTCCATATATCAAACACGTTTGCATGTAATAATATGAAACTCGGTACACATATAGATTTAATCGGGCCGAACAACTTTCGTGCTCTAAGTTTTACGCCAGTCCAACAGGAAGTCGGCTATTATGGGCTGTATGAAAATGCATGCCCCTGGAATTTGATATACTCCTCAAAGAAAAATTATCCTATCGCCACCAAACTCGGTCAGCATGAAGTCAAGACATTGAGGATGCTAAATTGCGGACGGATTTTTGATATCTCGAACGGTTTGGCCGTGGCGAGGAAACGAAGTTATGGCGAGAAAAGAAAAACACAATGTGTTATAACGTCTTCATACATTTATTGATCTTGATGAAACTTCAGCAGTGTGTTTGTTGTAAGAGGGCGATCACATGGATGTGACTATTGTGAGTCAAAGTTATAGCGCCACCAACTGGCAGCAGGAATTGTGTCACTTTCAAAATGCTTTGAATTCACCCTCTTATTTTTACCCGATTTGCTTCAAACTTTATGTGTATAATGTAAACACACGACAGATGTAGACCTGTGAAAGGATTATTGATATCTTTAATACTGTCGCCATGGCAACGCTTTAAACTTTTATATTCTTTTTGGATACATTTGAGGCTCTTAACATGCTTCAAATTGCATGAAACTCAACATGCATATCACATTTATTGCCTAGTACACTTGTGCGAAGTTTCAGAAACGGGCGTTGTAAGGGGCTCAGTAGCGCCACCTTTAGTCAAAAATGGGGTATTAGTTTTACCTACAGTAACCAAACTCGGTACGTATATTCTTCTCTTCGATCCGGACAACTTTCTAATTTACAGTCATTAGCTCCGACCAACAGGAAGTCAGATATTTTGGTTTGAATGGGAGAATATCTGAGAATTTTGCCAGTCTCTCTCAGTGATGTGTAAATCTACACATATAGATTTAATCGGGCCGAACAACTTTCGTGCTCTAAGTTTTACGCCAGTCCAACAGGAATTCGGCTGTATATGAAAATTATGGCCTGTATGAAAATGCATGCCCCTGGAATTTGATATACTCCTCCAAGAAAAATTATCCTATCGCCACCAAACTCGGTCAGCATGAAGTCAAGACATTGAGGACGCTAAATTGCGGATGGCTTTTTGATATCTCGAACGGTTTGGCCGTGGCAAGGAAACTAATTTATGGCGAGAAAAGAGAAACACGATGTGTTATAACGTCTTCATACATTAATTGATCTTGATGAAACTTCAGTAGCGTGCTCGCTGTAAGAGGGCGATCACATGGATGTAACTAATGTGAGTCAAAGTTATAGCGCCACCAACTGGCAGCAAGAAGTGTGTTACTTTCAAGATGCTTTTGACAAAAGTGGGGGGGTTATTTTTACCTACAGTAACAAAACTTGGTATGTATATTGTGCACATCGAGCCGGACAACTTTCTAATTTACAGTCATTAGCTCTGACCAACAGGAAGTCAGATATTTTGGTTTGAATGTGATTTTATCGCTCTCTGCCGCTCTCTGCCAGAGTTCCCCTTGCCATTCTGTGTGTGTGAGTGAGTGTGTGTGTGTGTGTGGAGAGGGGAGGGCACACACACAGACAGCCCCCCCCCCCCCATTGTGTTTGTCTGTGTGGGGAGGGGAGGGAGGGCACACACACAGACAGCCCCCCCTGTCTCTGTGTGTGTGGGGAGGGGGCAGAAAGACTATTAAAAATAGGTATATTGTGCCATCTAGTGTTTTATACTATGTATATGTGTTTTTTTCTTTTAAACAAGTGTTTTAAAGTACAGTAATTTCAATGAATATATATACCACACTTCATAGGAATTTTCGGTGTTGTGTACTTACAATGGCTGCTGATTTCATGTGTCCGTTAAGTCCATGAGACTGTAGGGTGTCTAATTTTTCATTTTAGGTTTCAGAAGGGTGTTCACGCATACTTTGTGGTTGATATGTGCCCTCGATGCGCACTTTTGCAGAACCCACATTGATGCAAGCTCTAAAGCAGACTTCTTCTCGACAGTCAAAGCGGAGTTACGTTATTGCCCGTTGTGCACAGGAACACTAAAGGCACCGGGGTGGCGGGTTTTTATATATATATATATATATAAATAAATATAGCTGCAAGCAGCGATGGAGGGCCCAAGCCGGTGGCACCGCCACCTCGGTGCCTTTATTGCAACTAAAGGCACCGGGGTGGCGGTGCCACCGGCTTGGGCCCGTAATCGCTGCTTGCAGCTATATTTATTTATATATATATATATATATATATATATATATTTATTCTTATTTCTTTTGATTATTTTAATTTCTTCTATTTAAAGCACTTTGAATTACCACTGCTTAGCTTTGCATTTACTGAATGAGCACTGTGCCACTGTTCGTCCGACTGTTTGCACTGTATTTTATTTTCTAAACTGTTTTAATTATTCTTATTTCTTTTATTATTTATGTAATTATTTCAATTTCTTCTATGTAAAGCACTTTGAATTACCACTGTGTATGAAATGTGCTATATAAATAAACTTGCCTTGATTGTGGAAATAATGTTAATGTTATTTTCAGCTTTTCCGCTTTAACTGTCTCTATAGGCATCTTTACACCGCCGAGTTAAGGCGGCTCTAAAGCGGCTCTGTGTCTGCTCAAAGTTCTGTGTAAAGACACAATGCTGCATAAAAGCAAACTTAAAATATGACGGTCTGACCTCCTCAGCCTCCAGTATCAAAGATGACTCTGATGTTGTTTTGGTTCAGTGTAAATGACCGCGAGCTTGTGCCGCTCTAAACTACGCCATTGTCATGACAACCAAACGTGCGGCGCGAGAACCAAGAAGCGGAAGACTAAACATATTGGCCTAGCTTCATATTGTTCTAGCCAAATTAAAAAATGTCAGCCAACAAGGGCCAATAAAGTAAAAGTGTCCTGTACTCACATCGTGAAGCAAACCACCAAAATAACAGAGTCTCGCCGTGTGTAATCTTCCTGTGAAGAGACTGGCAGATCAACGCCGCCACATTTCTCTCAGATACGCTAATGCTTATTCGCTGTCGCTGTGTTATATTATATTCCAAACATCATCTTCTTGAGGACGACACACACACACACAGACACACACACACACGCACACACACAACCTGCTTGACACGCTAACGATAGCATAATTGTTCTTTCTGGCTCTTTGGAAAAGAAAAAAGAAAAAAAATCTCTCGAGTTTTATTTCTTTTTGAACTATTTAATTATTTTTTTATTAATTTTATTACACTGTTTTCTGTGCAGCTTTTTCTGTGTGTCCGCCTGATGTGTGTGATGATCTGAGATTTTGGGTGTTGTTATTAACTGATATTAAATGTGTAGTGAGTAATGATCAGTTCTGCTGGTTCTGTGTCAGCCGTCCGGTGTGTGAAAGTGACCTTTCATGTGCTTTTGATTCTGTGAAGTGACTGAGCATCAGATAGAAGATATTTTATCATGTTTGAGAATGAATTAATATAGATGATCTAGTTAGTTTTCTTATAAACAGATGTGACAGATGTAATATCTCATACTGCATATGTGACTGTGTGTTTTATTTTAGGTTATAGATGATAGTCTGATCTTCTGATGATCATCTGATGGAGAATAAGGATCCACTACAGAGACTCAGTCAACAGAATCAACAGAGACTGAAGATACAGGGACTTCACTGTTATAAATTAAGACTTCATTTAGATTTCAGCGATCCTCTGACAGACCTGATGAGGACAGACCGTTGGTGATGCACTCTTAAAAGATAAGACGTTTAAAGAACAAGATTGTATATTATCAGTACATCTGACTCAAATTAACTTGTGTATTAAAGCATGCTAGTTGATTATTGCTCTCTAAATGAGTAGTTTTAGAGGATGCTATCAGATAATACATTAGGCTAAGATAGGTCATTGGATTAAGTCAGTGTACATTACATTAATGTACAGTGTAAACACCAGCGATTTCAAACCGTAATGAACATTTAGTTTTTTATCGAAACAACAAATTTATTCTCAAAGTATGAGTTTACTCTCAATGTTTTATTTAAACTTTTTTTCGAAATGTAACAAGTTCAATCTTGCATTATAATGACTTTAATCTCAAGTTTTTTTTATATTATTGCTCGCCCTAATCCTCTTCAGTAATTAACAGATGTTGTAAACTAAATCATTGTCAACAAATGAGACCTTATTGTAAAGTGTTACTGAAATATTATCAATAATTCTCCAGTTTGAGTGTTTTCTAGAGTAATTTAGTGCTGAACGGTAAATTTTGAAGGTCTGTATGGAGACACACTTTTGTGTACATGAAGTTCAGGATTATGAGTGCAAATATAAATAACTTTTCATTTAAATAAATTTCTTCAAATACTCCGTTGGTGTAGCGGTCAAAATAATCAAAACACACGTCATTCATGTGATGTTTATTCAGTGCTGTAAAAATAAATATTTCAAACATTATAAATTCAAGTCTTTCTCAGCGTATGAACACGAACACACACACACACGTACACTCTCACACACACTGTAGCTTTAACAAATCTCAGATCAATTCAAATAAAATCCATTATACGTTTAAAAAAAATAATTAATTTACCTGGTCACATTTCACCTTCACTATCATGAAAAAAAGCACAACATTATTATAATAAAAGTCAAAGGTGACGCGTTACAATAAGCTCTCATTAATTAATGCATTAACAAACAAGCAATATTTTTTTTTATTTCATATTTGCATTTATTAACCATTGTTTATGTTAATCAAAATGTTCATAGAGCTTTAATGTTAACAGATACAACTGTTGATCATAGAAATGTTAATAAATATAGTGAAAGTATTATTTGCTTCATGTTAACTAATTACAGGTCTGAGAGCCTGGAGGTTCGAGCCCACTGCAACTTTTTGGACTTTGTCATTTTTAAGAGCTTGGCTTCTGGGTCAATTTCTCCAGGGGCTTTGGGCTTTATTTGTGTTTAGTTAGTGTGTAATGTTTAGTTAGTGTGTAATGTTTAGTTAGTGTGTAATGTTGTGTTTGATCATAAACAACATCTGCAAAGTTACAACGCTCAAAGTTCAAAGCAAAGGGAGATATTTGCTTTTAAAGAAAAGAACTACAACAAACGGCTGGTAGGAACTACACAACATTCCTCCCGGTTAAGTGACATCACCATCATGTACATAAGCCCCGCCCCCTGAACACATGTTGAGAAGAGGAAGAGTTGCTGTAGTCGAGCACATTTGTGAGTCAGCTCAAACTTTAGCATCCATCTTTTCACATGCAATAGAAAGTCCCTCTGTGTGCATCTCACAGCAGTTCCTATACGAGCGACTCATAGATTAGCATGACAGAATATGCTAATTGAAGATCGTTAACTCCACATCAGCAACATAAACTCATCAACTAACCATTCAGAGTCGTCCTGTTCTTCTACATGTGTCACTTCTTCTGGAGTCTCTCCATCTTTGTCTGACTCCGTTTTTACATTAAAGGCAGAACAGTTTCTGTCATTTTAGTGTGTGTGTGTGAGGTAATCGCAGCTGCTCATTTGCATTTAAAGGGACAGGCACAACACGGTGCATTTTTGCACACCCTCAAAAAGTGACTTTAACGTGCTATATAATAATATCTGTTGGGGTATTTTGAGCTAAAACTTCACACACACACTCTGGGGACATCAGAGACTTATTTTACATCTTGTGGAAAGGGAATTATACCAGCTCTTTAAGAAGTAAGCGGACATTACAGAACGAAAACCTTCCTGGAATAAACCCAGTTTGTTCAGGATGGAGAATCGTTGAGATGTGTTGTGCTAACCTGGAAGCTAATATTCTAGTCAAAACTTTTTGATCAAAATTTAATCAGTTGGTCTCAGGTTTTCCTTTTTTTCAAATCTACACACATATTTGCATCATATAAAGAGTCAGGAAGTTTCTTCCTTTGGATAAATCCTGGAGCATTCTCAGCACATAAGGAGCCAGACTCTTAATAAACGCTTTAAAAAGTCACAGCCAAACCCGTCCGTTCCCAGATGGAAAAGCATGAATTGCCTCTAATAAATCTTCAATTAAGAGTTCAGATTCTAGACCTAGAGGATTCATTAAGTTTTGGAAGACTTAATTTGGGAAAAAAACAACTATCATAATTGGGGTCCGTATCTTTAACGTCAGAAGTATATAGGTCAGAATAAAATTCCCTGAAACATTCATTTATCTCCTTGGGATGAGTTATAAAACCGCCGGTTTTGATATTACCCGAATCGCCTTCTTTGCTTGTTCTCTCCTCAATCGCCTTGCAAGCAACCTTCCGGGTTTATCCCCTAAAATTCTTTGACTTTGAGAGTGAGACTCAGCGTTTCTTCTATTTTCCGAAGCCGACTATCCGAAGTTTGTGGATGACTCAAATGATATGATATCGCATAACAACTTTAAAGTGTGTATGTCAGCTTAAATTTGTAATTATGATTAACACAAAATAGTTAGGGGAAATACACGTTTGACAAGTTGATGTATTGTTTTGTATGTTTTTCGACACCTAAAGGCAGAATATAAGATGAAAAAGTTCGTTATTTTCACTGCTCCCTTAAAACTGCTCCTCCTTCCAAACGAATCGCCTGACGTCACACGAGGGAGACGTCTCCCCAGCTCGCTGAGCTGTGCTGATAATTGTACGAGTGATAGAAATGTATTTAGTTAGTTAGTTAGTTATTTAAGTTCGGTAGTTAGTATACGCAGGTGTATTTTCACGATGGTGAATTACTGTGTTTGTGCTGTGTGCAAAAACACCGTTAAAACCGGCCACAGAGTCCACTGTGTTCCGTGCCTGGGTCAACTTTGTTCGGACCAAACGCGCTGACTTCAGTGCTGCCTCGGTGTCCACGACTTCGGTCATTTGCAGCGCCCGTTTCACTGAGAAGGACTACGCGGTTGGAGATCTCATGAGTTATAAAATGAGATTTAAAACCCGAGTGAGACTGGCAGCTGATGCGGTGCCTACGGTGTATGCTACTGTAGTAAAGCAGTCGATCGCGCCCGCGCCCCTCTCTCACACACACACACACACACGCATTCCAGCATTGCAATCTTGACATCGCCTGTGTTCATTATATCATGATCTTCAGAGCTGAGGCGGAGCTACAGATTAGGTGTCCCTAAATAACCCGCGTATAACAGTAGTTCCGCATTAATTCATTTGCACGCAAGTTTTATTTATTTGTATACCGTGTATTCTCCGTGTATATTCATGCACTGAACCGTGACGCCCGTACCGTTTCGGTTCAATACGAATACATACCGTTCCACCTCAAAGTTACCAGACACCTGACCAACTCTCCACTGGTTCTCTTCACACCAGATATTTATGTTTCTTCGATAGGAATTATTTAAATTTCTGTTTGGCTCCTCATCTGTCTTCTGCCTGGGAGGCTCAAAAGTGTATGGCTGTGGGCCATCGAGGGTTTGAGGGGGATTCTGGATCTCCTCAGACTCAAAACTCTCCATACGTGAATAGAACTGTGTCGGCACGTCTCCCTCTTCTGACGTCACAGCACACACACACACACACACACACACACACACACACACACACACACACACACACACACACACACACACACACACACACACACACACACACACACTCTCTCTCTTCTGACGTCACAGCTCAGCTGTGTTTTAAAAATATGATCTTCACAGAAATGGCTATAAAGTAATAGCCATTTCTGATAAAAAATGATAATTACATTTTCACTCAGACATCTAAACCTTATTTATTATATCTAAAAAAAAAAGTAACCTGACATACACACTTTAAACGTATCCCACAAGATCGAATCTGAAACCTCTCCATTGTCGTTAATTGCAAAAAAACTCATCCATTTTTCCAGTTAAATAAGATATAAAAGTTGAGTCTTTGATTAACATCGGATTGAAACGCCAACAGTAGTTTTTCTTTGGCAAAATACTAGTTGAAATGTAACTGGGCTATGATCAGATATGAATATATTATGATATTTAGTATGACTAATACTAGAAACCAATTCAGATGTTACCAAAAAGTAATCATTTCTGAACTGAATTTGTGAACATGAGAATAAAATGAATAATATCAGTCGAATGCTGCGGCCTCCAAATATCAACCATATTTCTAGATTTGATTAAGTTATGAAGTGTTTGTATGGAGGTGATTGTAGGTGGTGGTTTTGAGGAAAGTCTATCCATAGGGATCTAACAGTTGAAATCACCACATACTATTACATCTGAAGAGTTTGCATCTGAAGATTTAGTGAAAAAATTCTGGGTCATCAAAATTGGGGCCATAAATATTCAGCAAAGTTATTGATATGTCCAGATACCATTATATATCTACTCTGAGGATCAGCGACCATAGATGAAAATCGAAAATTAACATTCTTACGGAAAATAATGGCTACACCCCTAGCTTTGGCACTGAAATTTATTAATTTTTAATAAAAAAATATTTTATACAGCGTAAGTTACTTTATAAAAATAAACTATTAAACTGATAAAACTATATTGACTGGTATCTTCACATTTTTTTCAGAAATAGTGCACATCACTTTTAAATATTATTATTAACGTCTCATGACTTTTATTTACAAATCTGCAGACCGGAAGTTGTCATCGCTGACTTCACAGCCACTGTTGTGCGCGCTTGTGTTTGGTTTCCTGTTTGCACAAGCAACAAATTCACACAACAAACAGAACTAAAACTTATAAAAACTTGAATGTTATAAATTAGATATGATCTAAGATTAATCTCGCATTTTAATGGACACGAACTCGAAACCCTGCGCGAGGCGAGAAAAGGTAAACACAACATTACAGCTTCTTTAACATTCACACACATTCAACACGTAAGTTAGCAGCTTTAAAGTTAATATAACCACATCTATTGACATTAACAAAGTGTAAATGTTAATGTTGAACATCATGTTTTAGGCGATGTTTCGTTTAACTATCGCGAATTCAAACTATACCTGTAAATAATATTAAACTAAAGCAGCTGAAGATTATGAACTTTATCTTTCTTCCTGTTTTTCATATTTCTGCTGATTTTGCGTTTTTTAAAACTTATTTCTAAACCCAGCAGAGTTTAAAAACAAATCATGCTGCCTTTTAAAGACTCAACATTTGTTTTCTCAGGAAAAAAAAAAACTAGTTTGCAATATTATTCAAATAAACTACAATCATATCAATTTATCACATTTATAACAATGTGTAAGCAGACTCATTTTAAAGTCAGAATTTCCAAGATGTACTGACAGATTATTTATTTCATTTTTAACTTATTTTATTCGGTTAAAGTTTTTATCCGTAAACACACATTTTCAGGCTCACTTGCTTCTCTCTCATATTGTTTGATTGAGCATTAACTAGATATAATAAAACAGATTATTGAAACAGTATGATAATTAATTTGCATTTTGTGTGTGTGTGTGTGTTTTTTCTTCAGGAGTGTGTATTGGCGATGTCTGACAGCCTGTCTCTGCCCTCGTATGCCGATTATCCCACGGGACGTGCCTTCATCAACACACACACTCACACACACACACTCCTGCCCTACAGTAGCAGAGCCGTGAGAGCCTTTCCTGAGAGCAGCGGTGCAGGTACACACACACACACACACACACACACACACACACACACTCTCTTCATCTCTCTCTCTCTCTCACACACACAGACACACACACACACACACACACACACACTCCTGCCCTACAGTAGCAGAGCCGTGAGAGCCTTTCCTGAGAGCAGCGGTGCAGGTACACACACACACACACACACACACACACACACACACACACATACACGTGATGTCACCTGAGAATGGTGATCCAGTGTCAGTCCGCTCATGAATGATTCACTGACACACACTCGTTTATGACGGAGGGAAACAGCCGATTGCACTGGTAACTTCTATAACAAAGTAAAATCTCCAGAGAAGTCATTCAACTCGTGATATTTAGAAGGAAATGCCTTGATTATAATCACTCATTACATATGCATTGATTCCAACCCACCCCTTCAATATTAATCTAAAAGGTGTCTGAAAGCTGTTCGCTGATTCCGCAGGTTTTGGTGAACAGCTCCTCCTGCTGGACAGTCACGAGTTCTGCGTTCAGATTCTTGCTTTTCTTGCATTTACATCAGAAAAATGCCTCTGATAAACGAATCAAAGCGACATCTTGAACGAGATGAAGAAGTGTTTGAAGTGTTGTACGTGTGTTTGCAGCGATTATTTCAGCGCTGAAGAACCTGCAGGAGAAGATCCGTCAACTGGAGCTGGAGCGACGAGAACACACACACTCCCCGGAGCGACGAGAACACACACACTCCCCGGAGCGACGAGAACACACACACTCCCCGGAGCGACGAGAACACACACACTCCCAGGAGCGACGAGAACACACACACTCCCCGGAGCGACCCGACACCGGTGCGACTCAAACACACACCAGTCTGACTCGTATTATTCAGG
>JARPMJ010000303.1:307500-315161 GCA_033366665.1 Phoxinus dragarum
CTTTTTTTGAAAAAAATTCTTACTTGTCTTTTAGTTGACTAAAACTGAAATAATTATAATAAAAATGTAGTATCAAATAACTAAACTAAAAATGTATAAACTTATTTGGTTTAAACAAACAAATAAAAACTTTGGACTAGTGTTATTATCATTAACTAAAAGTAAATCTAGAACTAAAAATATTAAATTTAAATAAAATAAATGTTAACTGAAATAAAATCAAATATAAAAATCTTATTTTTTAGTGAGTCGACAAGACATTTCTAATTTCAGGGTTCCCACGGGTCCTTGAAATCCTTGAAAGTTTGTGAATCGGAAAAAAAGATTTCTAAAGACCTGGAAAGTTTTTGAAACCGATCATAATATATACAAGTCCTTGAAAGTGCTTGAATTTATTTTGTGCAAGAAGTTTTCTGGGAAAAAAATCCATATTATTCCCTCCGGTCCGCTAATGTGTTACTTCGGCAACACTTTGTGGCCTGTACATACTAGCTTGCTTGATTTACGTTAGTTAAAACTGATTTATACTTCTGCGTCGGGTGTACGTCGTAGGCTACGCACGTAGGCGACGCCGTCGTGAGCATTTATACTTCTGCGTTTATGTCTGTGTTGCTCTGCAGTTACATCGCCGAAACGCTAGTTGGCGGGGGTGGGTTTTAATGTTCCGCTGTGTATAGATTCCTCGTGGCTGTTTTTGATTTGGCAACTACAAGCACTGGCGACTGAAAGAGAGCGGATCATGTTGGAGATGGAGCTTATCGAGTTAGAAAAACAGTCAATTTTAGTGAAATTTCTGAATTTACAGAACTTCTGAATTTAAAAATGACGGGCGGTGCAGAAGAACACGCCGGAAACGCGTAGGAGGAAACGCAATGCTACCAAGCCGACCAATCACAGATCTTGCGGTCTGCGTCGTTGCGACGTGTAGTTACATTTTGAGGAGGTGCGCGTCAGGATACGGCGAAGGGTACGGCGTATGGTACACGTCTATGCGTACCTACTTTCTACTACTTTCATTAAAAGTAGGGCCGGGACTCGATTAAAAAAAATTAATATAATTAATTAGAGGCTTTGTAAATTAATTAATCGAAATTAATCGCATTTTAATCGCATATAAATATTTGACCTGAGAACAGTGAGAAGTAATTTTTTTCACATGGATTTTTAGTATACCATTGAATAATGACTGAATACATAAGCTTAAGCAACAAAATATTGTTTATTTTTGTTTAACCAAGTCCAGCAGACCAGTGCTATTTTTGCCATAAAGTGTAACATTAGCAATAGCCGTTCCAAATTCCTTGTTGCACAGCTTGCACACAACTATGCTCTTGTAGGTTGTAAATAGTTTTTTCTTTGACACTGGTGGCTCATCCGATTTTGTTGTGTTTATCCTCCTCGTTCGTCTCTCCCCCAATTTCACACAATAGATGCAAATAGAACGTTTTTTAAAGCTAGCTAGCAACTGCTCACGCTGTTTAGTCCTGGATGTGTGTTGCACCCGACCGACAGCGCAGGCAGTGGCTAGGCGATAAGTTGAGCTTCCAATCAAATAAAAGTAAACGCCTGGCATTGGCCAATCCACTGTTTTACCCGTTTACGGACACAGGATTGGATGTACACAACCATGAAGAAAACAAAATCCCTGGAAAACCGGGACGGGTGGCAACGCTAGAAGTTATCGTTTAAATACGGTCTATGGAAGATGTGAACGCTAGTTGGTGATCCAGTATAATCGGTCCGCCTAAACTCATCCAGTGAGAAACGTTCCGCGGTGCAAAAATAAGTGCGATTAAAATGCGTTAAAAATGTTTAACGCGTTATTTTTTGTGTAATTAATTAATCTTAATTAACGCGTTAAAGTCCCGGCCCTAGTTAAAAGAGAAGTTCACTTGACAATGAAAGTTAGTCCATGATTTACTTCTCAAGCCACCCTAGCCTTTATATAGGGAGCTATACAGTTGGTTACAGGACATTACAAGTTTACATTTTTTTAACGCCTCCAAATGGCACTTTTCTCACTTCAAACTTTTTTTTAAGGCTTCCACTTTTAATGTGAAATGTGAAAATAAAAAAAATATTTTTTATATATATATTAGTTCAAATGGGAAAAAAAATAGCTCATAAAAAATTTTATAAATATTGCGTAGTATCATAAAATCCCTTCAAAATTCTAAATGATCAAAAAATACTATTGAACAAATAATATATTACATTGGTTTTCCTGGGGGGGGAAAAGAAAGTTGCATGTCAAGGCTTCGGTCACTTTTGACCGCGACAGAGCCAAGTGTGACCCCTAAATGAAGATGACCAGAGGGTTAGGTCCTTGAATTTTAGGCTATTGGACCTGGAAAGTCCTTGAAAGGTCCTTGAATTTGAGATTAACCAAGGTGTGGGAACCCTGTAATTTTCGTTTAATTTAACTTGGAAGTACTAAAATGACTAAGACTGGATTAAAAAAAAAATAGACTATATATTTCTTTGTCTAATTTTTTTAAATAAAAGGACAAATAACAACTAAAAAGAAACCCAGAGACAACAAAAAATTAATAAACTGACAAAAAGTAAAATTAAAAGGGAAAATATAAAAATAAAAACGAATTCATAATATTAATAAATACGACAATAATGAATAAACTGACAAACTGACATGTGCTATTATTGCTCATTAAAAATATTACATTGAAATAAATGTTAACCGAAATACTTTTTACAAATTTTTTATGGAAAATAAAATACTAATAAACTTTGATCTCATGTTATTATCATTAACTTAAAGTAAATATATTACTAGAAATATTAAATTGAAATAAAATAAATGTTAACTGAAATCAAATAAAATATAAAAATCTTATTGTCTTGTCAACTAACTTAAAGGGGTCATGACATGAGAAACCAAATTTGCCTTGATCTTTTGGTATATAAGAGGTCTTTGTACCATTAAAACGTCCTGCAAGCTTCGTAGCTTAAGACGTCCTCCCCATTATAAACGAATCATTTATTTAATCAAGCTCTAAATACAGCTCGTTCTGGATCCATGGTAAGAAGTGACGTCACGGTATGAAGTGGACGTCACGGTACGAAGTGACGTACCAGCGTTTGCATACGGACCGCCTCCGGCAAAAGACAACTACACTCATTTCGTATCTGTGTCGCACACCGCGCCGCTGCGCGCCTCACAAGTGTTCAGTCGCCGGACAGCGAGTGGGTCTGTGTACAGGGAGATGACGATGCCGCAGATGTGCTGTTCCTGGCTGTGGACAAACTACATCTTTGAATACGCTGCGAAAAGATCCAGTCGTCAGGGAAAAATGGATGCACTTTATTTTTTTGCGGACGTCTCAGTCACGGCAGTGTTAGTTTAAGCGTTTGTTCTATACATTTGAAGGATGACTGTTTTGAGAACAAATCCCAAAATGATGCTGGCTTTGCCAGAAAACTGTTGCTCAAAGATAAGTCCGTGCCGACTATTCTGGGCTCAACAACGACGACGCAAACTGTAAGTAATGTGTTTAAAACTTTAACTACTTTTTAAATACGCCGAATCCGCAAATGTTCTGGCTGGGGGCGTTAATAATTGATGCATAGGCACTGACGTTAGCCAATCATAGCAGTGGGCGTTAACACTGAACTCTTAAAGGGGAAACACCCCCAAAACAGACTGTTTGAATCAGAGGATGAGAAACAGGGTGGGAAAGGTCATAAATCACTACATTTTAAAAAGTTTTTTGTAAAAAAAAACTATAGTAATACTATAATTGCACCTAAGGGAACATAATAATAAAATAAAAAAAACCCATGTCATGACCCTTTTAAAATATTGATTTTGTTAAAGCTGCAGTCCGGCACTTTTTGGGTATAAAAGTATCAAAAAATACATTTTTGAAAAAAAACGTAACCAGCCAGTGTTCAAAACGATCTGCTTGCCTTACCTCGATTCAAAACGGTAAGCTTGTAATAATGATTTTAATTCCAGTGGTAGTGGTGGATTTCCGCGGGAATTTCGAGCATGTCTTTGCGTCATTACGTCACTTCTGTACACGATTACCCCTTTTCCACCAAGGCAGAGCTGGTGCTGGTTCGGAGCCAGAGCCTAGTTTCAAATCGGTTCTTTGTTTTTCCACCGCCAAAGCACCAGCTCAGAACCAGTAAAAACTGGTTCTTAAGTAGCACCAAATCATTGCAGGGTCTAGAACGGAGCCAAGTAAGAACCGCTTGCGTCAGGGGCTGGGGGCGGGGTTACCGTGACCAACAAGACGAATAGAAACTTGTGACCGCCATTTTTAAATAGCAGCTAGTCGAGCTAATAGCAGCTCGATTATAATATCCGTCTATGTAAGTTACGGCGAGCTGCACGAACGCGTTGGATTCCGATGTATTTTTGCAATCCCATGAGGATCCATAGTATTGCAACGTCCGTTATTGTTGATGGCTTGTTCGAGATGCATCGGAGCGCGAGGACCGATCGGAGCTGCGGTAGTGTTTGGAGAGCATACGACTCCTTGTGCTTTTGATCACTTTCGCAGTGCTTTAATGTCACGCGGCGATCGGTCTGCGAGAAGCCGAACCATCTCGAACAAGCCTGGTGTGTTTTTGTTTGGCGCTGCCGTGCTAGCGTTGCTGGGCAACATGAGATGTATACACAGTGACGTAAGATCTGGCTCTGTTTTGGCTCTCTAGCCTGTGGAAAGGCAAACCGGTTCTTAGAAGAACCGTCAGTAGAACCAACTCCGAACCGGCTCTAGCTCTAGCTCTGAACCAGCACCTGGTTCTTGTTGGTGGAAAAGGGGTAATAGAGAAGGAGTCCCCGGCTAGCGTGTGTGGATGATGGAGGTGGAGATTTTAGCTTAGCACTTGGTATGGCGGATCCCGAAAGTTTAAAGCGACAATCACCAGTGACAAGTGGAGATTCACCAGTTGTAAAACCCCAAAGACTTCGGACTTCAGATTGGCTACAGAAAAAATATATTTTTCACGTTTTGACGTGATATAAGCAATCGTTAGATTTAATCAGCATGATATAGCTACTGCAATGCTTCCCCCCCACCCCCCGATTTTGGTCAGAACAAAAGTGAATGTTACTTACTTGTTCAGATGACATTTTCCGATGAAAATTCTAATGTTGACACTTTCAAAAGGTATACTCTGAGATTGCTGATGACAGTACAGTATCCACAGCGACGCGAACAGGTTCTCCTCAATACATTGTGTTCATCCCCGCGCTGTTTCATGCGATTTACTACCCACGCACAGTTAATAATTCCCGCGAATAACTGGCAA
Organism: Phoxinus dragarum; assembly: GCA_033366665.1. Classification (NCBI taxonomy): domain Eukaryota; kingdom Metazoa; phylum Chordata; class Actinopteri; order Cypriniformes; family Leuciscidae; genus Phoxinus; species Phoxinus dragarum. The sequence goes on from JARPMJ010000303.1 coordinate 312,781, forward strand.
TTGCAGATTTCTAACAGAGATGGCGACAAAGAGGAAAAACGACGGACTGCAGCTTTAAGTTAAACTTGGAAGTACTAAAATTACTAAGATTAAAATGAAAAATTAGACTCTAGTTATTTGTCTAATTTTCTAAATTAAAGAAATAAAATAGACAAAACTAATCTAAAAATAAAAAAAGACATAAAAATAATATTTGGTTGTAAAAAAATAAACAGAAAAATGAACATATTGACAAACACAAAATGACAAAACATTTAAATATATATATAAAAAAAGCATAATATTAATAAAACCTATAATAATGAATAAACTGACAAAAATGCTACAAAATGACAAATTAAAATGGAATATATATATAATATATATTAATAAATACTATAATTAATAAACTGACAAAAACAACAAAATGACAGAAATTAAAATGGAATATATATAAATACTATATGATTATCGTAGTATTTTTTCTGTCATTTTTCACTCACTCTGTGTCTTCTTCACTGCTGTACTGTTTTATTGGGTGTTTCCAGCTTGAGTTCATTCGCTTCGAAAGAGTGAATCACTGCAAATCAATTGATTCATAATTTCAAAAGCTGGTGACCACGATCAGTCAAGCTCCAATAAACACATTAAAGTATGAAAAGAGTAGCTAATCTGTGTGTGTGTGTGTGTGTGTGTGTGTGTGTGTGTGTGTGTGTGTACTGTATGTGTGTGCGTGTGTGTGTGTGTGTGTGTGTACTGTATGTGTGTGCGCATGTGTGTGCGTGTGTGTGTGTGTGTGTGTGTGTGTGTGTGTGTGTGTGTGTGGTGTGTGTGTGTGTGTGTGTGTGTACTGTATGTGTGTGCGCATGTGTGTGCGTGTGTGTGTGCGTGTGTGTGTGCGTGTGTGTGTGTGTGTGTGTGCGTGTGTGTGTGTGTGTGGTCAGCGAGCAGCAGGAGTTGTCCACACAGATCCAGTCCTGCGCTCCGGATCGACTCCGGCAGAGGATGGAGCGAGAGATGGAGACGCTCGTGAAGAGAATGGAGAATAAAGGAGAACAGATCGCTGAAGTCCGGCGCCATCAAGCTCAGGTAAACTATTACTAATCTTATTACTAGCGCTGTGTGGAGCCAGAGCAGTCTCAGAAATAATACATTTACTAATCAACATTCATAATCACTCTTACACTAGATCTGGTCCAGTGGTGTACGTCTATCTATCTATCTATCTATCTATCTATCTATCTATCTATCTATCTATCTATCTATCTATCTATCTATCTATCTATCTATCTATCTTCAAACTATATCTATCTATCTATCTATCTATCATAAATGCACAGCACAATTCACATTTACAAATTCTCATCTCCCTGTGGTTCTTGAGTCTGTTCAGTAAGGAGTGTTTTTGATTGGTGGATTAAAAGCTCACCACTCACCGTGATTGGCTAAACAGAACATCCTCCAATAAAATATATTTATGAATGTTAACCTGTCAGGATTGTCTCAAAAGCAGTCCACACACGTGTGATGATTTACAACGATCCATAAATACATGTAACATCATTCATAAATGTGTGATGGAAATTAATTCGAGAACTTGATATATACATATTAGTGTAAACATTTTAAATGTATTTAGATGAGATGCATTTGGGGAAATATTTATGCTTTTACTTGTGTATTAATGAATTGTGAATGTATTATTTTTGAGACTGATCTGGCTCCATAGGGATGGGACGTTATGAAAATTTCAAATCACGATTATAGTGACCAAAAATTATCGTGATTTTCAATATTTTCACGGTTTTGTTAAAACGATATGAAAGTGTTCGAAAAGAACTGATGCTCACACTGAAAACATTTCAACAAGTTTTATATTTGAAAATCAACAAACAACGAATAAAACGAGCAGCTCTACGCACTTTTTTAAGCAAGATTATGTTCTGTGGCATTTCCTTCATTATAATGACCGTCGTCATAGCAACGCATTATAACACAGCGCACATCCATGCATCACAACGGGCGCGCTCTCCTTTCATTCAAATACAACTTGCCGTCTTGCGTCTCCGTTTTTGAGTGTATTGAAAATGTAATCAGAGTTGATTTATTATTTACAGAGATTGGTAATATTGTTGTGATCATCTTGACTGGACGATTGTTTTGTAACGTTACGCTGTAGGCTACAAAATGGATTTATAAACAAGTAAGATTTAAAACATTAATCTAAATGCAATATGTCCCCGTAAGTTAAATATGTGGTTAAAAAAATCGGTGTAATAAGTGTACAATGAATCTATTATTATCCCTTAAATGTCACTCTTAATAATAGTCTTGTTTGAACTTGTTCGTTCGTCTTTGGCTCAAAGCCACTCGTTGCAAACTCTTCTTCACGGAAGCTTCAC